>VZRO01007445.1:2302075-2405444 GCA_013397915.1 Daphoenositta chrysoptera | reverse complement strand
CGGTCTGCCGCTGGCTCCGGCGGGGCACTGCCCGCACGGCAGCTCGGTCGGGGCTGGGACGCGGTGTCCGCTTCCTCAGGCGAGAGGGCTCTGCCGTTCTCCCCTTTGCCTGCCCTGCTGCTGACGGAGGGGGCTCTCCAGCCCTTCTGCTGGGGACGTGCGTGGAGAGCGCCGCTCCTCGCTGTGTGCAGCCGGGCGGGGTGGGTCCGGGCTGGGTGTCCGGCCTCTCGGGCTGACGGGTCAGCCGGTCCTGCCGGCCTCAGTCCTTGCGGGCTGGGCCCCTGCGAAGCCTGTGGGAGCGGGCGGAGGGACAGCGAGGCGCCGTGCTTAGGGAGCTTTGTGTAGACCAGGAGGAAAAAAAAAAAAAAAAAAGTATGATAGGTCTTAGACCATGCACAACAAGTGGGCGCGATGCAGGATGTGGTGGGTGGAGGGATTTGATGGTAAAACGGGTGTAGTTTTGTAGCACCGAAGTGCAGGCTTGCTCGGATCTGGATGCGGAAGGTGCGAAACCAGGGACTGCCAGTCTTCTTACCCTTGAGATGCCCAGATCAAAAGCCTTGTGGGGGTAATGAAGCTATAAATTTCTAAGCTTTTCCTTTTAAAAGCAGTTTTGATAGACCTTCCTTCCAGTTGATCTTCTGTAACTCTTCTCAGAGCTGGTGACTGGGTTGCTTTGTGCGTTTCTCTTGTTCAGTCCATTTCTTGGTCTGACAGTTTCATTGGCACAACTAAATTAGCAAGGCATGAACGATTAAGAAAGGGATGTGTTCTAGGACTAGATAAGCCAGTAGCATTGTTGGGAAAATAAAGTTCTGTGACTATTTCTAGAAATTTGCCTTAAACAGTGGCACACTTGGCATTGTTATGCAGAGATGTCAATAGTTTACTTAGGTTCTTGTGAAGCAAACACTTGGGTGAAACAGGCTGCGGGGTCCTTGGGGAAAGTTCTTGACGTCAGCCTAAGTATCCAGTCTCTTTTCCTTTCATAGCTTGAGTTTATTGCTTAGTAGTCCTTGGTACTGCTGATTAAAAAAACCCAAACAAAACAAACAAAAACCCGAAATCCACAGCTCAGGAGCTGTAGTTTACATGTTTTCTCCTTATAGAAGAATTCCAGACAAGTGATAATTAGTGCAGAGTTTTGAATCATGTTTTTGACAGTTGTTTATCAGATGAAGGCTTCAGTTCTAGCTTTAAAAAAAGGCACCATGCTATTAACAACCTTTTCCACTCAGTTTGATCATTCTGCTGACAGTCATGAACTATCACTTTTATCTTCCCACAACTGATATACCTGAAATGACAGTCAGATTTTAATCTTCTAAATCCAGTAAAAGAACTGGTAATTGGAGTGAGACAATAATTTTGTTAGTTTAGAATGAAAAAGAGTATGCCTGTGTGGGTGCTACTGACCCTTAAATTATTTTCCTGCACACAGTTTAGAAGGAAAAGCCTAGCCCTTAGATTCTGTTATGTTTGTGAGATAATGAAAGTAAAGAAACAATGCCATAGAGTATTAAATGAAGCAGTAATTACTGCAGGTTTTCTTCTCGGGTTTGTCCTTATTTGTAATACGTTTAATGTCATCTTTATGAGAGGAGGAAGAAAATTTCTTTGCTCGCTTGCTGACGGAATCAAAATTTAGCAGAGTAATATCTTTGCTTTTTGTTTTCCAGTTTGTTTGTAAGATGTATAGTTTCTTTTTACAGTAGCTTATGCTCTTTAATGATGTGTCTGACCCTTGAGATGAACTGTAGTTTAATCTGCAGTTTGGAAATGCCTATCTAGCCATAGGTTTTCTGTGATTTCTGCATTAAAGATTTTTATTGATGAACTGGGTATTGCAAACAGATGCAGGAATATATAGCAGCTGCTGTAGATATTTTTGTAGTACAAGAGATGGCAGGTTTGGCCTTTTGGAGTAATTTTGTATTTTTTCAATAGACAACATGGCAAGCCCGGGTAAAGATAACTTCAGAATGAAAAGCTACAAGAATAATGCGCTTAATCCCCAAGAAATGCGCAGGAGAAGAGAGGAGGAAGGAATCCAGCTTCGGAAACAGAAAAGAGAAGAGCAGGTAAGCATCTTGGTGAGCTGTTCACTGTTCAGTGCTTGTGGAGCTATATTCAGGGGTCTGAAAGGACTTGAGCAGACTTACCTTCTGGTGTAGAATCCAGGAGTGCCAGGTTGAATGTCTGTTTTCCTTGCAATTGTGGGAAGCACCAGGCACGTCTCAACGGGATCATAAAAAAATGAACAGAAGCCCTTTTAAGTTACTAGGGCACACGAAGGAGAGAGCCATGACTTTCAACTTGAATCTGTAGTCTAGGTTTAACCATGTGAGACTAGACTGAAAGAACACTCATATTTCCAGTAAGAATTTGAAACCTTGCAGTCTTAGCTAGAGCTGGGGTCAGAGTTTTGCTGTGTGAAGGGAGAGGATTGTTTTCATCTTTGATACCATGCTTCAAATTACCCAAGAACTCTTCTACACTAACTTAATAAAGTGGCTACCAATTAGCATCCCTGAACTATTATGTAAACATTTGCAGTTGTTCTCATTGAATTTTTAGTGATCAGAATACGTGGAATATTTGTATAATTTATTAGTTTGTCGTTGTTTCTCTTTGCAAAATGTTTAGTAGTTTCTTGCCGGGAAGTTTTCTTGCATAGTTTGGTTTTGTGGTTGGTCTAAAGTGGATGAGTTTGTCTCCCACAACCTAGAGAGTGCCCCAGGCTCTGATCTACAGCCTGCTCTGAGGTGGGAATGCGTATTCTTCTACTGGGAAAGTGGTGCACGGAAAAAGAATTTCAGTTATTTGGGCCAGAGGGGTAAGAGTCAGAAGTGTTATGGTACTGGAGCACTTACCTGTAAATGGGTAACTGTATTGCAGTTCCTCCTGAAAGTTTTGTTTACATATTTTGCAGTAATGGCTCCCTAGATAAATTATGAAAATAATGGGTGTTTCCTCTCCCATGCTGACTGTTGTAACAGACTACTGTTATGCTCTGCTTGATCTTAGTTTGTTGGACTGATGTTTTTCAGCTCTTCCTGAACTGGGGAGAATGAGTTTATGGAGGGAGATGAGAGTGCTTGTGCTCCAGAAGAAATTGTAAATGGTAGACAGACCAAACAAGTTTATACTTTTCAACCAAGAGCTTCTGTGTCCTTCTGAGCGCTAGAAAGAATGGCTGGTCTTCCAAAAGTAGAATGTTGTTTCTTCTTCCTTTGTGAGCTTAAATGGAATTAAGCCTCGTTTGCATTCAGGATTCTGTAGTTTTTTTGTGTCCAGAATTATGCCCAATCCTTAAGTGCATTGAACAAGGGAGAGAATGCCTTGGTTTAGGTTCCTGTTGAAATAGAGCTGGATGTAAACATGGAGATGTTCTGCAGTTTTGGACACTTACAGCAGCAGAAACCTAGGTATGTGGAGATCTAGAGGGGCAAAACCATCAGGATTTAGTAGGTGGTTTCATTATTATGCTTACAGGTGAAATGTTAGTGGACTGAGAGTCTATCATTTCTTTCTAAAGGTACAAATGTAATATTCTTAGAATTGTTGGCTACAGTAGTTGTAAGTGTAGTACTGGAATAAAGATAAAAATTTAGATTTGGTTTCTAGAAGAGAACAGGGCAGTGTGAATGTTTTGCTTGTATGCCAGAAAATGGAGAGGCACTCATTGAACATGATTTGTTAAATACTACAGCACTGGTATGTATTCTGAGCAGACGCAGTGCGTGCAGCCAGTTGTAAAGCGATTTTTGGTCATAGAGAATGTTTAATGTTACATAGCTGGAAAGTTCACTTTGAAGCTACACTATTTTTTTCTCTTCTCTATGAAAATTATGTTTCTGGTTTAATCTTTCTTCAGCTGGGTATAAAATACAGGTGCTGCTTAGTAGTCTTCTGTAGAAGCAAGGAATGCAGTGTGCTGAAACACAAATGTTGCTAATGTGTTGATTTTAGCCTATAAACTAAGAAAGGGGAAAGTGGCTTGTAGGATACTATTCCTTGCTTAAAATGAATGCTAATTATAAGGGATAAAAGACTAAAATCAAAAAGATCTGTAGCTTCTTTTTCTTGTGGAAAAAAATATGGATCTTTATAACTAGTAAGAATTTAGTTCTAAATGTCTATCTGAAGTGTTGCTGTGCAGTTTATCAGGTATGATAAGATATGATAGTGTTTTTCTCCTTTATGTTTATATAAACTTTTGTATAGAATTCCCCTTGCATGGGTGAACAGGAAGGTGTGTAGTTAAAGTTCTTTGACTGGTATTGGTGAAAGCATTTCTTCAAGTGTATGTCATCAGTACCCATGCTTTGGTAAGTTCTAATGTCTCCCAAAAATTTCCCCTTTGTTCAGCTGTTTAAACGCCGAAATGTTTCTCTCCCGGGAAATGAAGAATCTATGGTAGAAAGCCCAATTCAGGATCCTGATGTCAGCTCTACTGTACCTATTCCAGAGGTAAATACTTTAGAGTGTGTTTAGAATGTTATTTATTAGTGTGCATAGTACTACGCATAAGAAATCCTCCTTGCATTTTTAGGAAGAAGTTATTACGGTAGATATGGTACAGATGATTTTTTCAGATGATCCTGATCAACAACTCACAGCAACTCAGAAATTCAGAAAATTGCTATCTAAAGGTAGGTAAACATTGCCTGTTTTTTCTATTTGCTTCCTTCTGTGTTATTATGAATTATACTTAGAGTCAGTTAATCTTCAGTTACATTTTATTTTAAAACAGAGCTTGCAGAAACTTGTAGTTCTGTTTACAAAGAAACTGTGCCAAATCTCTTCTGATCTAATGGCTAAATACAGAAATCTTCATTATTTCAGTGTTAAGTCTTTCAGACAAAGTAAAAAACAAGGGTGTTTTGATTGAGGTGTCCAGAGTAGTAACTAACTGCATGCTAACATAGTTGGAGTAATTGCTGCAGTGATTCAGCTTCTCATTCCCATTCTGTACTCAAGGGGAAAAAAATTACATGGCTGCCAAAGAAGAGTTGTAACTTGTTTTTTTTTAAGGCAGTAAAACATGCAGTCTTAAGTTGGTGCTGGTATGTGTATAGCATGGTAGGTAAAGGTGTGCTTGGTCTTTTAAAATAGTATCCAGTCATAATTGCTCTTCCACCAACCTGAGCTATTGGTTGAAGGAACAGTGTTTTGTGAGGTGTTACTAACGTGCCAATGGATAATAGTATGTGTTACTGTTATTATATGTAAGAGGGTGTTTACTAAATCTTCATAGAGAAGATCCTGCAGTCTTCTCAAGTGAAAAGTTTGTAACTCCTTCTTTTGAAAGTGATTGAATGAAATTATGATAAGAACAACAAATCATATTAATGTTTTTTGTCATACTGAAAAAGTAATTTATTTGGTCTTTTTACACAGATGTGTTTGTTTTTATTCCCTAGAGCCTAATCCACCTATAGATGAAGTCATTCAGAAACCAGGAGTAGTACAGAGATTTGTGAAATTCCTAGAGAGGAGTGAAAATTACACTCTGCAAGTGAGTTTGGCTGGTACTGATTAGGGGTTTGGAATGGGATTAGAAACTTTCCAAAAGAGCTTTGGAAGGCACGTGTGGTTTTGTTTGGTGGGGGTTTTTAGTAACCAAATGTAATTATTTTTCACCACTGAAGCCGTATGTTTTCATTATTGCTGCTAAAAATGTGGCTTGACTTTGTGAATTTCATAGTAGTCTTTAGATGTATTCACCTGGACAAAAACTTGGGTGTTTGAAAGTAGGAGGTGTTCAAGAGGGTTTACAGAGTGGTATATTAAGATCATCAGCAATGATGTGTGAGCAGAATCTGTGTCATTAGTATTGAGTATATTGTAGTACTTTTCAGTTAAAATCTTAGGAAAAAAAATTACAACAAACTGAAAGGCATGTTTGAAACCCTTTTGGAAAATCCTTGAGAAATATCTAATTAATGGTACAAGTAACTAGTTCTGTCTGCTCCCCCATGGGAATGGCCCTTAGGCTTTGGGGACATTTGTACTAGAAGAATTAACTTAATATTGAGTAAACAAAAGGTATTTGTACTAGTTAATAGTGATTTGAAATCTTTCTTAATCCTGTAAGACAAAACCTAAAAATAATGTAATTACTGAAGGTTCTCACTAAATAGAGATTTTGTCAACACCACCAGGTATTTTATTGTATAGAGTACTATAGGAGTAATTGCATTTCAGTGGAAAGGAAAGTTGGAGAATTAACCTCTGAAACTCTTATGTCAAACTTCATGTCATGATTTTAAGTTTTACTGGTGAGTGGTTTAACATGGTTGTCTTTGCATTCCTCAACAGTTTGAAGCAGCTTGGGCTTTGACAAACATAGCATCTGGAACTTTCTTACACACCAAAGTTGTAATTGAAACTGGAGCTGTTCCCATTTTTATTAAGTTGCTTAGTTCAGAACATGAAGATGTACAGGAGCAGGTAACTATCTTCTTGAGGAGTTTTATAACTACTTAAAATTCAGTTATGAATGTCTTTTTTGGGGTGTGTTGGGTTAGAGAGGCTTTGAGCCCCATTTACCTACTAGCTAGTTGATCTGCCTCCAGGAGGATACAAATTTACTGTCACTGTATTTTTTCCCTCATGGATTTCTTCTGCTATTCTATAATATTTGCTGTAAAAAGCATAGATTATCTGTGAAAGTTGATTTGCAAGCATGTATAAATTCTCTTGGATGATTTTCTTTTTAAGGCAGTCTGGGCTCTTGGGAACATTGCTGGTGATAATGCAGAATGCAGAGACTTTGTGTTGAACTGTGGAATATTGCCACCTCTCTTGGAGTAAGTATTGTAAACTCATACTATAATATATTGTACATGTATAAATAAATGAAAACTTCAGCTTAGAATTCACTTGGGAAGAATATAAGTTTTTTTCTAAATTGAGAATCTTAGCAATATAATAAACGATTTAATGTTTTGGATTACATGAGCTTCATGCATGTCTTTAATTAATTAGTCCATGATTGGAAGCTTTTCAATGTTTGCAAAAGGAGAGAAGTGTTATTTCACAGGTATGAAATTTCTGTATTGTGCAAATTCTGTGTTGCCAGATTTCTGAATGTATAGGGTGGGAAAAATGGTTTAATTCCCACTTGTATTTGTATGATTCCATCTGCCTGGGCAATAGGCTATTTTCTACACCTTTGTCCAGTAGCTCCAAGCTCTAGTCTTCTATTTATCCATTTGCTTGTTGAGATGAGCTGACAGAGGAGTTGTTACATGACCTGTCTTCCACTAGAAGATTTCACTAGGAATATCATTCCAGCATTTACTGTGTGCTTACCACAGTATCTTCACAACGGGGAAAAACTTGCACAACACAAATGTTCTTCAGTTTATTACCTCTTGAAGTAATAAAATGACTCAAAAGATTTGTAAAATAGCTTAGAATAGCAGATTACCTTCACCAAGGGTTTAAAGAATTAATGTTTTAGACATTTTGGTATGTAGCTGAAAGTGAACCTGATTTTTGAGGTGTTGAATCTTTTATGTTCTATTTGGCGAAAGCAGAAGTAATGTGTTAATTTTTTTGTAAGAACTCCAAAGTTTTAAATTTTTTATGGCACTATTTTTAGTATTATTAATTGTATGGTCTGAATGAAAACATCAAAGTTCATTCAAAGGAAGGCTGCATCTCCTAAGCCCTTCTAAAGACCCTCAGAAAAGTTTAGTTGAATGATTTTTCGTATGAGCAATGGTTTACTTTATATACATGCTTTGGGAATGAGACATCCATGCAAAATAATCTGCTCAGATTCAGGTGATTTTAAGAAAATAGTTGTAGCATATAAGCTATGAAGAGAAATAAATTTAAACTAGTGACCAGTAGTAGAATTAGTCTTCCTGATTTGATGTTCTGTTTGTAACAGTAGACATAAAGTTACCTAAATTTTAATAAGAAATTACTTTTTTTGTTATTGTTGTCTGTCACAGATTGTTAACAAATTCGAATCGTCTTACAACAACTAGAAATGCAGTCTGGGCTCTCTCAAATCTTTGTAGAGGAAAGAACCCACCTCCAGACTTCAGTAAGGTATAATAAAGTAGTAATTTTGAGAAATCAGAAAGCTAAAGAATACTTACGTTTGTAGTATTTTATAACAAACAATCTTTGAATCTGGATATAGACATAGATTTTATGTTTTTAATGTCATTACACAGTCTTGCCCATCTGTTGTATCTGTGAAAAAACGTCTACTTTGGCACCTATCAGCAATAAAATCACATCACTTAAAAACTTGAGACTATAGTCTGATGCAAACAGTCATACACTGGTGTGAAGTGATGGACAAATTATACATTCAGCACTAAACCATGTGGGGCTGTATTTTCTCCAGAACTGTTGTAGAGAATGTGAGTTATAGTTGAAGCTTCCTCAATTTTTAATTTTTTTTGTTCTATGATTGTGAGTGCATGCTGCATGAATAAAATTTTGAGTTTTCTGCTCTGTCAGATGCAGTTGAATCAGACTATGATGACAGAGCATATATGCTCTCCCCATTTTTTTCTTCTTCTGTCTAGTGTGTGACTATAAAGACTCTAGAGACTAGTAGGAGTTTTAGCTTCTTATTTTCAGTATGAAATTAATTTTTGGTAGGGTTAATGACTTCAAAAGAGCTGAACATTGGAGATTCTGGTAGAAGAGACTGAGGTTAAACGATCATTAAAGTTAGTCTGGAGAGAGTTTACTGCATGAGTTAGTAATTACTGTTATTGCTACTTATTAATTCTTGAAGAAATATTAACAAAAAGGAGAGATTTTTGCTGTCAGTTAATTGATCACCTCACAATGACTCTGCCTAAGCTATATCATTTACTAGTGTTTTGTTCTGGTAGTGAAAAGACAAGATTTCTTGCTGCTTGAATAAAAAACCTCTCAGGAAAAGGATCCCTTCTAGGCAGCTGCTAATAAGAATAGGTCCTCTGCTTTTTGCCCTTTGCAACAGCAGCAGTTGGACATGTAACAGGCTGAATTTGCATAACCCATGTAAGGTAAAAAATTAAGTTCTACAAAGAATATGAAATTCTCAGGTTATACAGAAACCTGTCAGGTTCCAAACTGTGTTAAGATGGTCTAGTTCACTTGGCTCTGTGTGGAAGTTACATAGATTAAGGCCAGAGGGTACAGCAGCAGTGAGAACTGAAATGAGACATTGCTTGTTTCACCAGTTCAGTGAATGTTGGGTGCTCTGTGAGTTACTCTAAGCTGGTTATTACAAATAACTGCCAGTACTCCTACAAAGCCAGCAATAAAAAAAACCCTTTAATACTTAGAGGTTCTGCTCCCTGAATGGTTAGAAAAAGTATCAGTAATTCCTGATCATCTGGTTATCTGTAAAAGCAGATGTTTTTTGTTTAAGCTGAACAATTATATATGTAATACAGTATCTCTCCATAAATATGCTGTGAATCAGAATTTATCCAATTTGCTGGTTTGAATTGGATATCTGGTTTAATCAGAAAGTGTTCCACCTGGGTCCTCATTCATTAATGAACTCATGTACTTGAGCAGTAACTAGTTCTGCACATTTAAGCCTTTGCAGAGTGTTCTCTGAAACTTGGAAAGTACGGAACACCTAATTTTATGCAATATTTTTCTTTAACCTAGGTTGCTCCTTGCTTAAATGTTTTATCAAGACTGTTGTTTAGCAGTGACCCGGATGTATTAGCAGATGCTTGCTGGGCCCTCTCTTACCTTTCAGATGGTCCCAATGATAAAATTCAAGCTGTTATTGATTCTGGAGTGTGTCGAAGATTGGTAGAGCTGCTTATGTAAGTCTTCTTTTCACCAAATGAATGTCTTATAAGACTGTTAATGTTAAAATTGAGCTGTGATTTCTCACCTGAAGTCTTAATTCATTTTTATGAAAAGTGATGAACATGAATTGAGTCTAAAATCTTTTAAACTGTTTGCTAGTTTGCTCAGCTCCTGGAATTATTCCTGACTTTGACAGTGAAAAAGGTTTTCTCCAAAGTATTCCTTTTTATTCTTTAAAATTTAATGTAGGATTTCATATACATGAAGGAATAGAAGGGCAGAGACTGAAGACCAATCTTAAATTGTAAATTAGTTTTTTTATAAAATTTATTTCACTGTTGTATTTTCCTTTCTAGGACATAAAATTGATATACAGGGAGTTCTTGGACTCAGAGAAGTCCAGAGGCAGGCTAGAGCCACTTTTGAACTGTTCCGATATATTTGGGTTATGGTTCATTATTTTCCTGGAAAAGGAGACTAAATCCTTGTGTTCACATGGGACTGTGGAGTAGGTCAGGGGTAGTAGTTCCCAGCATGGACACCTCAGCACACTTACCTGTGAAAACCCCATTTTTATAGCTGTCAGGAGAGGGTAGGTTTGCTTTCTCTTCCATAGAAGCTCTAGGACAACTGAGTAATTTCCTTCCCCCACACATCAGGTAGCTGAATATGGACTTGATGTGCTGGCTTCTTGGATTATTGACTCACAAAAGGGGGAATTTCATTTACAACACCTGCTAAGCTTTAGTATACACCTCATAACACCCCCTCTGTTTCTGTGGCTATTGAATGATACACGTTCCAGTATCGTACTTAATAATACTTGAGCTGGGTGAAATGGGTCTGCTGGACAGATTGCTCTAAGTTGTGTTGTTCCACAGAGGTGCTTTGGTCTTTGAATCAGCAATTCAGTTGTGGGGTTGCAGTAGTCAAATTTGGCTAACCAGGGGGAGAGTGCAGTAAGTAATAGAGTTTTTTCAATAATTAAATATTTAGCACTTAAAGTAAACTATTGTTTGCTGAAAATGCAAAATTAATCTTTTAACACTTGGTAATATCAAGCAATATTTGTCTCCAGGCATAATGATTACAAGGTGGTATCCCCTGCATTAAGAGCAGTTGGAAATATTGTTACTGGAGATGATATCCAAACACAGGTAAGACTAGCTGATTTAAGAAAAATTATTTGGCAAGACAGAATTTTGTAAAAACTTTGACAAAATACATATCCAGTACAGGTATCTGCATACGTCGCTGAAGGAGGCTTTGTAGAAATCTCTGTTGTTGATTTGATAGTTTAGGCTTGTATTTTAAGCATTAAGTTAATGCAAGAACGAACAGGTTTTTTACAGCATTGTGTGTAGTGGATTGCTTTGTTTCTGTATGGTACTTTGGCTGTTGCTTGTCTTTTTTGTTTGGGTTTTTTTTTCCCTTCCTTACAGGGGGTTCAGTTATTTATTATGGTTCCCCTTTTTTCAGTCTTAAAAGCGGTCAAGGTTCTCACTTCTAAGCTAAGCTTATACTTGATTTGTCTGTAGATTTTTATGTGATAGTCTTACTGATGTAATTTATTCTAAAGATCTATCTTACTAATTCTAGGCAATGGAATTGATTTTAAAGCAATGCAAGAAATAGCAGGACAGGTCCTACTTTAAAAAGAATTGTGCCTAAAAGGCTGACAACAGTAGTGTAAAGAGAACCTAAGGAAAAATGTTAATTGCATAATTTGTGAGCTCTAGAGGAGAGGATTTTGCTAAGGAATTAAATGGCAAACCTTATCTCTTAAAAAATTAACAAATAACTATACAAATTAGATGTAGACTCGTCAGTTATTTTGACTTACTCATATTTTAACCTTAAGCAACCTTACTTAGTTTTGCTGTTTTCAATCTTTTGGTCTGAACTTAATTGAAGGCAGATTCTTTCAAATTGTTAGATTGTCTGGTCACACACTACAGCATTTAATTTTTACACTTTAATTTTGCAGGATGTGACATTTTGTATAATACAGATGTGTGGCAAAATCTTTTGAAGCCCTCTGTAAAATGTTTTTATATTTATAAATATATATATGTATATCGCACAAGGCTATATATATAGTACAACCAAATTTTCAATTTTTAAATTATTTTAGGTGATTCTAAACTGCTCTGCATTACCGTGTCTCTTGCACTTGCTTAGTAGTCCCAAGGAATCTATTAGAAAAGAAGCATGCTGGACTGTTTCTAATATAACTGCAGGAAACAGAGCTCAGATTCAGGTAAAGCCTGGGAATTTGTTACTTGGCTGGTTTTGTTTTCTTTTTACTACTTCACTTGATTTTCCTTCACAAGGAGATGTAAATAGATACTGTACCAACTCTGTATTATTTGTTCTAGTCCTAACTGTCTATAATTTTACTAAACCTAGATGTTTTCTTCTTAACTTTGAGATACTATTTTGAATAGAAATAGCTGTCACAATTTGTACTACAGATTTGCCCAGTGAAAAGTGAACCAGTCTGGAAATGCTGAACATTTCTCTTGGATAAAAAACCGGCATGATGCCATCAACACTGAGTTGTATTCTTCTGGAAATTACTGCATCCTGACTATTGTTCCAGGTGGCTGGAACTACCTGAAAGAAGGTTCTTATCAATAAAAATGAGAATCAGAATACATATTCCAAAATTATTTTTCCCCTTCTACTTCAGAGATTAGAATGTTACTTCCTGATGTAATTTAAAACATGTAATTAAGTCTCGAATTACAGACACTGTCTCTTGATGGAGACCATAAACCTCAACAAAATGGCTTGGTCTTCAGTGCAAAAACTCAGGATGTGTTGTATGATTTTTAAATGGACCAATCCAGTAAGCTGTGCTCTGCCCACCAGAAACAGAGAAATGAAAACCCCAAAGTATTCTGATGTGTGCTGCAGTACAGTGTTGGAATAGTTCTGAGTTTCAGTTTAGCATTTCTAATATGGCACCATCTAAACAAAATATTCTTTGCTTTGATGTCAGCAGGCATCACTCAGTCTTGTAGTTGAGGCTACTAGTGTTCTGAAATCTTTATTAATTGTTGTAAAATGTTACAATTTCATCTCTTAGGCCGTTATAGATGCAAATATTTTTCCAATATTGATTGAAATTCTTCAAAAAGCTGAATTTCGCACCAGAAAAGAGGCAGCATGGGCCATAACTAATGCAACATCAGGAGGAACCCCTGAACAGATTAGGTAAGCTTGTGTATGTTACTATTTTCTCTGCCAAAGGATCTTGTATAGGGCATTTGGATTTGTGCATTTGAATCTTGTCATAGCAACAAAATCGTAGACATAACCTCAATTCCTTGAAACTCTGTACAGAGACTAAATGTAGATATTCTGAAAAATCAAAGAAGTACATGCAACAAACGTAATAAATTGATCAATAGTGCTTTGTTTCAGTGGTGTTCGACCTAAAGTTTTCACGAGCTTACCTTCCAGAGCTGATATTACATTGTGAAATTCAGTTGGAACAGTTGATGAACAGTTTCAGTGTTTGGAAATGGAAAACTTTGGGGGGTTGTTTAGAAAACTTGTGCAGTGGGATTGTATATTTGTGGACAGACTTCAGGAATTTTAGTGTATTCTTCATGTATTTTAAACTCACTGTAAGTATTATTTTAAAGCAGATATCTAAACTCCTTGCTCAGAACTGAGTTTGATTAAACTTTTATTGTCAGTAGCTATTTATATGCTGCAAAGATAGGACTTCTTGAATTGCTAAAATGAAATACTGTGGTTTCTCTGAATACTGTCAGAATAATGATCACTTTTAATCAGTAGCTGATAATTTGATTTATAAATTACTTGATTTATAAATTAAAAATATAAATTCCAAATTTATTATTTGGAAGCCAGAACTGAAAGTGATGTGATAACTTTCCCAGCATATTTGGGAGATTTGTTGCAAGAAGTACATTCTTATTTATTTATAATGTAACTAATTCTGGTTTTTTTATAACCACTAAGTGTTATCAGAGGGATAACAAAGGAAAGTGTCTTGTTCTTTTTTTTTAATTTTATTTTAATTGCTTATATAATGAAACATTTTTATATCTTGCATTTTAGAAATAAATTTTAATTCAGGATCTTTGAATGGTAGATGTGCATATAATACCATAGCAGTGGCTTCTCATCAAAAATACAGTTATATTATTTGTGTCATGAAGTTTTAGTCCTAATATCCTCAAGGTACTACTGCCTAACTGCAGGGATAGTTTTAAACCACTGAATTAAACTATATTTAGGCAAACACTGCTGTCTTCATTTAACTTACATACTAGAAGCAAGGACACAGCTTATGACTTGCAAAGGTTTGTACACAATTTTTTTCAAAATTGGGAAAAGGAAAGGGATACTCAGAATCCCAGTATTTTTGTCTTTGTATTTGCAGTTACGTCCTTCTGTTTATAGTAGGTGATGCTAATATCATAATGGACTGCTAGTGTGGACTGTGCTAGCACAGAGCAGTGCCCAGTGTCCTTACATGTATCTAATGTGCTTATTGATATTTGTACCACTACAAAATTTCAACTGCCTGAGAAAAGAACTTCTGCTAAAATTTTTTTCTCTTATATTCACTTAAACCCACCTGAAGATCGTAGGTGAAAAGAAGTTAAAAAGACTACAGATTTCACACTCCAATTAGGAATATACGCATTAATTTTTTTTGTTAGGATAAGTTACAATATTTATTTCATTTTGGACTAAGTTTCTCTTTATATTGTTGTATGTTTTAGAAATTTTGTTTCAGCCACATTTTTTAGCAAAAAATAAGTAGCAGTAGACTGGTATGCCAGAATGAATGTGCTGGATTATCAGTTCTTTTTCCCTTCCTCTGTTTTTTTTCTGTCATAAAGGTATTTGGTAGCACTAGGTTGTACCAAGCCTCTTTGTGACCTCCTGACCGTGATGGATTCGAAAATAGTCCAGGTGGCTTTAAATGGACTGGAAAATATTCTACGTCTTGGAGAACAAGAGTCAAAGCAAAATGGAATCGGCATTAATCCTTATTGTGCCCTCATAGAGGAGGCATATGGTAAGGAAATACTTCTTGTAAAACTACATGCCTGAACTTCCTTATTCTAGGCTGTAAAAACAAAACCATTGAGAGTCATTTTGAAATTTGAAGGTAAGTTTTAATATAAGAATTTCTCCAAGCATAAGTAGACATAAAGTATCACAAGTAATGTAACATGTAGGGAAAAGTGGTTAAATGCAGAAGATGTCTGGGTGTTTGTCTGTGGACAGTTTATGAAATGTCCCTCTAGAGAAACATTCTCACAAGGATTTAACATAGGTGTCCTAGTCCGTTGGAACCATGTTTTGCATAAGTTTATCAGCCATTCCTAAATAAATTTTTAATACTTCAATACATAGTCCTGTCTGGTACAGTTCCATTACCAACAGGGATGTAAGATTAGGGGTTTTTAAATTCATCCCAAAGTTGGATCACTTTTTAATATAGTAAATATCAGTAACAGCAAAATCAACTTCAGATCATAAAACTAAATAAGTTTTTACTTTTGCAAGTATTTTGCTTAGTTTCTTATAAAAGTTCTAAACCACTATATAAAAGCATACTGTAAAAACTAATTTGGGGTATTTAATGACTGGATGCTTTTGATTTAACAGAGTTAGTGTTACAATTGGCTTATAATGTAACTGGCAATCTTTATGGAGAGTTACCTTTTTTGTAGCTCTGACAAAACAAAATTGGCAGACATTTGTATTTCAGAAACTGCTAGTAACCATTCTAATTGACCACATTATACCTGATTAGAAGAACAGAAATTGAGATACTAGTTTACTTGAAATGCTTCTAGCATAGTTTTAAAATTAGTTTGGACAGCAGAAAATGAAGATTAGAAATACGTGAGTTAGGAAATTAAGAACCAGCGTTATCAAATTAATTGAGATGACTTGGGATTGCATCTTTTTGTCTTAAGAAGTACCGCTATACCATAAGCTGTTTCCACTTGAATTCATCATTCATTTAAGCAACTAGACATTTGAAAATTATCTATTTTGAATTTAGGACTTGATAAAATTGAATTTCTTCAGAGGCATGAAAACCAAGAGATCTACCAAAAGGCTTTTGAACTCATAGAACATTATTTCGGTGTTGAAGAAGAGGACTCCAGTATTGCACCTCAGGTGGATGAAAGTCAGCAGCAGTTTGTGTTTCAACAGCAGGAGGCTCCAATGGAGGGGTTCCAGCTCTAAACTACTGAAGTGAACATAAGCATAAATTTTAAACACTTGTACGGTTTGGGTTTTTTTTCTCAGAGGTCTTTTCTTTATGGCCAAAGTTAGAGGTAAAGCTGAATATGTTTCGCAGAAATAGATGAAGAAGCAGCTCATGCACTTTTATATATTGTGTTAGAGACAACTGTTCTCTGTTTTGTAATTGTGTTCTTCATTATATCTTATGTACAGAAAACAACTGTGAGTAATCATGTCTAAGAGAGTGATTTTACAAGAACTGTTTAGCTAAGACTTGGTAGGATTTTAGGTAGTAGTTCTGAATTTTTCATGTAGTCTCAAACTTCATATCAGCAATACAGTTACTGACAGTTGAATTTTTAGCAGTAGGCTTGACTTGCCCAATCTCTATCAAATCTACCTCTTGTATTGAAGCAGAAACATTGCTTCAGATCTAAGGCATGAAATTAAGATGAGCTTGTAAGAAGCTGAATTGGAATGTGAAAAATATTTATTTAAATTGTGAAACTTTTATGCATTACTTACTTTACAACACACTGTTGGAATTTATTTATAAAATGTATTTAAAGGCATAATAGATATACATATATAATGCTAACTACCTAGTATAATATTGAATATATGAAAAAGTTTTTTCTGCATTATGTAGGAAGAGGACTATTTCAGAGGTTTTCAAATTGGAATCGGCAGAGACCTTGCTGGTCATTTGATGTTGGCTCTGTAATGAAAGCTGCTAAATGGCATTACAAGTCAGCCACAACTGCAGTACTTTGCAGTGGAAGCAGCCGCTGCAGTTACCACAAGAAAGCTGCAATTAGGAATGACAGAAGGGTGATGTGCACAAATCTCCAAGCTGGTGTTTTACAGCTATCTTCTGTCAAGATGTGGTAACACCACTTCAGTTTGAGAAACATTGCAATGTTTGCCTTTTAGTACAATAGCTTCTTAAAAGTTTAGATAGTAGGTGTTGTTTTTTGACCAAGTATGCTACTGCCACTTGAATTGTTCCTTAGGTTAATGAATTCAGTTTGCTTTTGGTAAGACAATAGAAATACTGCAGTGAAGAATGAATAATTAATCCCTCCAGTTGAAGGAAAAGTTTGTTGTAATGTAAATAGCATTAAGTATGTGGACACCAAAACTAACTAGAAGTTATTGTCATCTAAATATTTAGGCTCTACAATATACAGTGTTTGCTGTTAAACACTAAAAGAAATAGAATTCTAATATTTACGTTAACAGTTTTGAGTACAGAAAAATGTATGCTCTGCTTTGACTTGCATATAAGTAGTGTTTCTGGTGTTTTAGTAGTATATCTCATTTGGAGAAATTAATACTTTGGGTTAACTCTGAAGTATTGCTATTTTTTATTACCTGTAATTAATATATTAACATCAAACTCCTGGGTTAAGTGAAATCTGTGACATGAGAGCATTTCATGCTTCATAAAAAGCTGCAATTTAAACTTCAAATCACTTACCCATGGCACTGTGCTTGTCACTAAACAATATTTTAATGCACTGAAAAATACAGGTTAAAGGTGGTATCATTTACAGTACCATTTTATATTTAGAATTTTTTTTACATGCAAGTTAAGATTCTAAGATGTTTCACTTTGATGTTACAGCAATATATTCTATATTGTAATTGAATGTGGGACTTGAAGTGGATTTTCTAAAATTAATGGTCAGTTTTGACTAAGATGTAACTGGGAGGGAAGCAACCTCTCTTTGAAGTCTTTTTAGTGGAATATAGAAGTGTAAGAAGTGTATATAGGAGTGCTGTTACTCTATGAATAATGAGATATTTTAGCAAATGACACTTTAAACCTAGATTTGTACAGCGTACAACAGTTTTGAATAGTGTGATAATATTGAGTACAGCTGCCAAATTTTCATATAATATTAGGTGATTGTACTGATGCCCTTTTTACTCTCATAGTTTTAGGTTTTCATACACCAACCTTCATTCTTTCCCGTGGTCTCCCCACTCCTCATGTATCAAAGAACAGGGTAACAATCATGGAAATCTACCGAGATTACTAGCAAATGCTGAATTTCAGTGTTCTAGTGTAAGAAAATTATTCAGGTAACAGGGTATTCCTTTGTTTCTAACAACCTTGTTTTGATAACAACCAGCTGTGCCTGCTCTTTATTTGGAGAACCCTGTAAAACTACATTTATAAGCCTCTCTTATTTAAACCAAATCAGAACTATGAAAATCTTAATTGAAAGACTTGAAAATGAAGAAAAGAGGGGACATTTAAAGTATTATATTTGTTTTGAAAGAATGTCTTCAGTTGTGTGGATATGTTATTCTATCTGTGTGGACAGTTAGTGACTGCACTTTATGCATTTAGTCAAAGTATATTTCATGCCTCTGATACATTTAAATTGAACACTTAGAAAGGGAACTAAAATTGATGGACTTTGGATAATGAAAATCCTTATTTAAACTCAACATGTGGTTTACCCTGAAATTGTTAAAAACTGAAAATTCTTTAAAGAATATACATACAGGATGGCCTCTCCTATTTTATCACTGGGTTTATATCATACTTTGTTAAAAGCACATAAATAAACAAAATAAAATGAGAGATTGTGACTTAAGGTCAGCTCCGGTGTACTCATTTGCAGGTAGGGGCATGATTATGATGATGTTACCTAAACAGATGAAGCCAGTATGGAGAGAAAAACAAAATAGGACTGTGATATTAATTTCTCTTTAAGTTTGGCATTTTATATGCAATCTGAAATGCCCCGTCAGTTACAAAGTTTAAAATTACAAGGGTTTGGGTTTAATTAAAAGGGTACCATTTGTTCTGCTTTAATGTGAATACTAACTAGCTAATCTATGCAACTACGCAGAGCATAAGATTTTTTTTATTAGTTCCCTACTCTTTTTACACTGAATCATATCTAATTTTTTTGTCATTGCACTTTTGTCTGAGGACTGGTTCATACAGCTTTTTAATTTTCTAGTATTTGCTTTTCACACTGTTGCTAGCAGCAATCAGAGAATAGTAATAATGTTGGCAGAGAAATGTTAGCTGTAGAACAAGTTTGCAACTGGAAACTATTTATTGTTGGGCCTGTCTTTAAAAAAACAGTAAAGATGCACTATTGTCTTTCCTCCATGGTTAATTCTCAGTTGGTTTAAATTTATTAAATTGTGCAACTGAGAATTTTTGTAATAGGTCTGCAAATTGATACGTGACTTAATTGTGACCTCAAGATTTCACTGAAATCTGGAATGAGAAATTTCAGTTACTTATGGCACAATGTCTTCATATAATGCATGGAAACTAGATTAGCTGTATTAACTTCAGACAGTAATAGTGCATCTTTAAATCCAGGCCAAAGGCCCATTACTGTAACTGAACACATATAAGTAGTATGCAATATTACGGAATGTTAAATCTCCAAATACCATACAGAAACCAATAAAACCTATTTTACAGATGTTTCTTGTATTTATTTAATGATTCAATAAGTGTTGCTTCTTAAAACTAAACAATGCAAATGCCATTTTGAATACAGCATTGATGTAAATGAGTTCAAACTGGCAGATTTGTGCACTGAAAAACTATGCATTGTCACCAGACTGAAAACTTTTTGGGTTTAAATATTCTGTGATTATCTAACCAAAGATACCTGATATTCTTAGGAAACTACCTCATCTCCTTTAAAACGAATTACTGCTTTTAATCATATGCAAAACATTCTACATAATTTTAATTGCATGCAACAAGTACCTTGAATATCTCCCTAATGANTTTTTTTTTTTTTTGGTGATACTGTAGCTGCCCGTATTGACTCCAGGGTGTGCATACTACAGTTGTCCGTTTAGGGTGAAACTCACTAATTGCTCTCAGCAGCAGTAAATTTTGCTCCTCCGAGGACATTCAGCATTTCAGACGAAGTTACTTTGTCTTGGCTTCCGCGGCCAGCGCAGCCTCCTGCCGCCACTTGGCCTTCCTGGCCAAGTTCAAGCTTGTTAAGGACTCGTGACGTGCAGCAGCCTGAGGAAGGAACAGCGTTGGGGTAAGGATGTGCCCAGGGAAAACTACCCAACCTCGGGAATGGGCAACAACCACTCAGCTGTTGGGGGAGTGGCAGAGACTAGGTTAGCGAAAACCTGGGCAGCTGTAAGCTCCTGGTGTTGATTTAGGTTTGTGCGCTTTTCACAGAATGCCATCATTTTAAAGTATGCTCCTTTAAATAGGTCGTACTCACCTTCTTAGCTGAAGCGATCACCGCAAAACAGGCAACAATTGAGAGCCCAATCATGATGTAACAGGCTTTTACTCGAGCTTTGTTTCTTGCCTTGTCTAGCATCTCTGGCCTGCAATTAAAGTAGTTGAACTGAGTCACTACAAAACGGAGAAGTATCTCTTCAAAGCACCGCAGACATAACCTCACAATTTCAAAATAAATACAGAATTAGCTTCTGAAACAAGCATTTTCAGCTTGCTGCGGTTAGTTATGTATCAGCCATTTTCTGATCCTAATCCATTTTCCATGCAAAAGCAATATTTAATGGATTTAGACTGGGGTTTTTTTTAAGCTGGAAAAAGAAAAATTGCTCATGCAATAAATGTCTTCATTTCAATGCTTGGGGTAAATACACCAGAAATCATACCTTAAACTCTAAACATAATGAAAATTAAGGGAGATTATCTATTTAAAACAGATGGAGGTGTATATCTGGTGTCGGATGGATGGAGTAAAAGCAAGTTGCCTTTATTCAAAGTTAACCTTAGAAGTCAATTACTGCTATATCTAACCTGTTCTGATGTTAGGCTAAGGTCTTCACATCCTTGGGTTCTCGATTAAAGCAGAGTTTGTACTGCTACAAATTAGAGGTTTTAGTTCTTTATTAAAGCAGCAGCCTGACAGTGGGCAGCTGATGTCAGCCACCTCACTATTTCATGAACACACACATAAACAAGAGCAATCTACAGGATTATTTTTGCTGGTCATCAAAGGCAAGGGTAGTGAAAACTGCCCTCTGTTTGGCAGTAGTTGGTGCAAACAGCCCCGGCAGTAGTTGGTGCAAAGGAGGTGTTTTACAGCCCCGCAATCTGCCTTGGTACAGCTCCCATTTCCACCTTCCTCTCTTCTGAGCCAGCAGCATGGCCCTGAGAACCAGCAGTACAGGAAATCGTGCAAATTGTCCCAGAATGTACAGCTAAGTCTTTTTCCAAGTCAGACATTGTACTTGGGAGTACAGTTTTTAAGATGTTCATAATAATAATGTTCATAATAATGGCTGTGCACCATTTTCCTTTCATAATTCATCATGGGAATGCTTTATATATATATAGATATGTGTACATACAGATATATTTGTGAGATGTAAGTACATGTTTTATATGTGTGTATAAACCCACAACTATATGTGTAAAAGAAGAGTTGCATAAAGAATTGATTTTGTGTTCTAAGTAAAGACGGTGTAATGCTCTCTTTCCTCCAAAGCACGTTTAGCTTTACTTTGAAGAGTTACATGGTGGGCTGGGGCAGAGCTGGGGATTTTACAGGGCCCGTGGCAGCCTGCACCAAGGCTGGGGGCTGCAGTGCTTCCCTGTGAGGTTCAGTGTGGTGCAAGAGGACGGGTCCCGTGAGTGGCAGGGCTGTGCCATCCCTTCCCTGCCGGTGCACACTGGAGCATCTTGTGCACCCTGTGTTTCTTGAGCTAACATTGCCTGCAGTTCTAAGGAACTGCGTCTGGTTTGTACAGTGATAAAAATCATCCTCAAAACCAACTGCACATCAGACTGGCACGTAGGATCATTAATCCAATAATCCATTTGTGGCAACAAAAGCAAAACCATAACTGTTATTAGTCTGATGTATTAGCCTAATTATATTTCACAGCGCACTAATTGAAACTCCTCTGAGGCAGATTTTCACTTTCTCCCTGCTTTCTGCATCTGCTTTAAGGAAAACAGACCTTACAGTGTTCTTCCCTAATTGCATTTTAGGGCCTTTGCTATTCAATCCTTAATCAAGACTCCAGGTAAACCTCTGCTGAAGTCAGCAACAACAGGTTTTGTTTTTTTTTAAACAAACAAACCACAACAACTTTGAATAAAGACTGCAGATTTGTTTCATGGTACAAACTATCTTCAGCAGTTAGATTGTGTTCACAACACCTTGCAATTTTATTTTTAATATGAGTTAAAACAGTGCCACAGTTCAGCTTCAGTATCTCACAATTAACTACTTCTAGTATATTACTGTTTATGGTCTTACAGTTCTAAAAATACTTTGCTCATTCAGAAAGCACAAAGTGGTGACGTTCACCTGCCAGGCCAGAAAGGACTGATTTTTGTGCATGTGTGTGTATGACTGGCAAATGCAATGTGTCTTTATAATCACCTCCCAACGACTTGAATAGCATTTACAGCTTCTGAGATGTCTGAACCTTCCTCTAGAGGAAGATGCTGAAACTAACAGCGCAAGAGAGGTTAGACTGTCCAGAAAGCCACTGTCCAGCTCAGCAAACTCCAGTGAAACTGTCAGGAACCAAGAACAGGCAGAAGATTGTACCTGTTGTTCTTCACAGCTCTGCACACTGCTTATTCTCAATGTGCCACCTAAGGCAGGGACATACTGTGATGATAAAAAGTAGTGTCCTGGAGAGATGTCTAACATGCTATCTAACATTCTAAGAAAAGGGAGCCTTAAGCATTAGAGGGGCTTAGGTGTTTAGGGACTGACTCCCTTAGGGGTTGCTGATTTTCAGCAAGTCAGAGAACTCTGGAGTCCGTGTGGTTTGGGAGGGAAGGGACCATCAAAGATCATCTAATCCAGTGGGTCAGCAAGAATGGGAGACTAAGGCTATGACAAGTACTCAGTTTTCCTTGATGAGGGATGCTTCTGTCATTACTTCCTTCCCTATTTTTCCTCAAATTCTATAATGAAACATAATTTTTTGCATGTAATCATTCAGTGACAGCTCCCGTAGAATAGTTTATGCGAGCTATAAACAGAAAATATTGTTTACCAATAACATCCTTCTCTGATTGCACGTTAGGAATAAGCAAAACAAACAAGCCAGTACATAAATGTAACCAAGGCTGTCTATTCAGATGGATCCAGTTCTTAATCCCAGGCTCTAGGGACTCCAGCAAGGAACATTTTCTCATCTTAACCTCTAACCGGGACAGGAAATTCTCTTGCCCTCTAATTTGTTTCCAAGTCTCAGTGTAGTAAAACCGACCGTTTTAAACTCCGTGGAAAAGTTTTAAAACTTCCACAGGATCAGGATCACACCACTGCTTTCCCTTCAGCTCCATGTTACCCTTGGACAAGGCCAGTGCACTTACGGGATCCTCAGAGGAATCTCTTCTTCTGTCTTGAAACGTCCAGTCCAGAGGAGGATTTTTTTGTCAAACTTCGAAGGTTTGCAACTTGCTACCACCCTGTGAGCCTGCTCAGCTTAAAGAGTAGGAAAAAACACACTTTGTAAACCGTGCACTAAGAGAGAATTATGACTGGTAGTAACGGGTGGGAGGGAAAAACCCTGCCCATTCAGGTATTTGGAAGAGTAATTTAGGGATCAGACCTCCAGGTCTCGGCTACGCAGAGTCACCTCCGCGCAATCTCTGGAATATCCCCGCATGCAGCGAGTGTTCCTGCGGGTCTGGTTCGACCTCCCCGCCGCCCGCGGGTGTGGGTACCCAAGCCAGCAGGAGCACGCTCGGGAGCACCCGAGCTGCGGTGCCAGCGGCGCGCCGCCCCACCGGGCAGCCCAGCCCCGCTCCGCCCGGTCCCGAGCCGCCCGCCGCGCATCTCCCCGTCAGCCNGCAGCATGGCGAGGATGGCGAGGAGCGGCGGGACCCTCTACTCCGACTGAGCCTTCTGCCTCGGCAGGACCCTCTGCCTCAGCGGGAGTGGCCCCAGCCCCGCCCGGCTCCGCCCCGGCTCACCCCGCCCCGCGATCCCTTCCAGCCGCGCCCGGAGGAGAGGCGAGGCGAGGCGGGACGGCCGGCGGCACCCGGCAGGGTCGGTCCTCCGGAGAAGGCATCCTGCTCACCTACCGCACTCACGGATTGCAGCTCTAGTGTGGAAAGGTCAGCGTCCAAGACAAAACTCGGTTAAAGAAACAGACGCCGTAGTTCAGCTTCATGTTAGGAGGTGCACCTGCTGGAGCGAGTCCTGAGGAGGGCCACGAAAATGACCAGAGGCCAGGAGCACCTCTCCCGTGAAGACAAACAGAGAGCTGGTGTTGTTCAGCCTGAAGAAGCGAAGGTTCCAGGGAGAGCTTACAGCACCTTCCAGAGCCTAAAGGGGGCCCACAAGAAAGATAGAGAAGGGCCTTTTGCCTCCTTAAAAGGGCATGTAGTGATTCCTATACCCCTATTACAAGGAGTAATGGCTTTTAACTGAATCGGGATGGGTTTAGATTAGGAAGAAATTCTTTCCTGTGAGGTTGGTGAGACACAGGCACAGGTTGCTCAGAGAAGCTGTGGATGTCCCATCCCTGGGAGTTTGGATGGAGCTTTGAGCAACCTGGTCTAGTGGAAGGTGTTTCTGCCTATGGCAATTAGATAATCTTTAAGGTCCCTTGCAACCCAAACCATTCTGTGATTCTATGTAGAGTATAAGTTCTGTGACACAGACCTGCCCACATCTGTGTTTCTGTCCTTTTACTGCTTTCAGAAGGCTCAAACATACTGATTCTCATCATACGCTTTTCCTTCTACTTCCACTGAAAAACTTCTTTGTTTTTCCTTTCACATCCTGGACAGGGTAAGACTTTATCAAAAGAAACAAAATGAAACAAAAAAATCCCCTGAAAAAATACTCAGAGAAGTCTGCACAGAATAGACATTTACTAAGTGACAGCCTGTGTCAGCATGACATTGGTGACATTGTAAGACTGTCTCAATAGAGCTGTGTCTGATGCACCAAGCAGTGGAAGATTTTACATGCATCAGCCAAAGCCAGAATGGCTGCAGATGAACAGAGGAAGTCCTGCTCCCCAGGGATGGATCACTGGCAGCAGCTTAACTCCTGTGCTCAGTGTGACAACACAAAAGAGGAGTTTTGAACTGTTTGTAGCCAAACCCACTAGCTATCTTTTTTTCAGAAGCAGAGCATGTAACAAAGAGATGCACCTCTTTGCACACACACACAATCCTTCAGCAGCTGTGCCCTCCTTCAGAATTTTGTCAAGGAGATGAAGACACATCAACAGAAATGACCTAGGGGATGATACTTCCCCTTTGCTCCAAGAGAGTGCCATAGCTTCAAGCAGTGCTCCTTGTCCCTGAAGACACAGCTGGGAATGGTAGGAAGAGTCAGCACATCATGAGCAGCATCACAGACACTGCTATTAGCTGCCACTCATGATGTTCACCCACACATTCAGAGTCGCTGTAGTTCCAATGGCCATCAGCAGAGCTGCTGGGAGGAAGCCTGGAGCTCATGTAGTTTCCAGCACTCGCCAAAGAACTGTTTGAAAGATTGCGGGCAGCTGAAAAGCATCTACACAGCCAGAACTACTGAAATCTTGAGGGAATTGTGCTTTGTAGAAGAGGACGTCAAACACTTGGTGGCCTTCATGGTCTTTATTCTCCCTGAAGATATTGTACATTGTATGATAGTGGCTTCAGAATGCATCATTTAGCACTATTAGCAATGAACGACATAAGCCCTAACAAGGTTAAATAATGTTTGCATCCAGAGCAGCCTCCTGCTGACCTCAACAAACAGCATTTTCACATTTGATTTCTCTGTGAACAGCACTGTATTTGGAGACATTTGTTCTCTCTACTACTCTCAGAGATGGAAAACGTGCCCGTGGGATGTTAGTGTTTTGAGAAGTGGTTTCAGGATCTTTCCAAAGTAAGCAAGCAGAGTGTGCTCTGAGCTAGAAAAAAAGAGCTGGTCCCTTTGGCCTCACATGGCCTGACCTATGGGCCAAGACTCTGGGAGCACCAGGAAAAGACTTTGTAATGACTCTGGAAGGTGATTCTGTGTGTGGAACTGTGATTCAGTTCTGTGCTCTGGGGCTGAAAATCTGTTTCAGGCTCATTTAATGTCCCTGTGACTGGTAAAAGGAATAGTTAGATTGCTGGAATACTTACTGCACTGGGCAGGGGAATGTGCACGAATGTTCCTTTAGCATGATGAACTCCTATTTTAAGCTTTTTTCATATCCTCTGTATAGGGTAGCACAATCCCTTTACATTCTACCTTCATAGGATGACTTGCTTCTTGCAGACAAGGCATTTAAAAACATGTAGCACATCTTGGTGTAATGTCTCTGTTTTGCTGCCAAGTCTGGGTCTCAAACCTGTTACACGGTCTCTGCTCCACCATGGACTGTGCTTTGCACAGAAGACCTGAGCAGCTGGAGAATTAGATGTAGCACATAGGATTCCTTCGAAATTCTGCCATGTGTGATGTCTTTCCTCAGAGATACCTCTGTAGAGACCTTCACACTGCTGCCACCAGGCCCTGTACATCAAGACATTCTCCTCATTGTCCTGCAGGATGAATCCCCTAGCATGCACAGCTTTCAAGCTAAAGGATGTTTCTAAGAAGCAGGCTGGGGTCTACAGTGGAAAGACTTTACAGGTGCTTGTATTGCTGTTGTTTAAGACCAAACAGAAGCTCATGGGGAGAGGTAAGGAAATTAAGTAAGCAAACTCAGTTTTAAAGAACAATATGGCTTTAATAATTCCATTTTGTATAGCTTCAATGCATGCTACACCCAACACTTTTGAAAACAGCAACTACAGGTACAACATTACAGCCAAATTGACTTCTCTAACCAGCTGATTGCTGACAGTCGTGCAATGTAAGCTTTGCTTCTCTCTTTTAGGGGAAGATGTCTTGCTGCACTGGCAGTCAAATTACAGGCATTTTAACGTTATCATACATAACCTCATATGCAGAAAGGTATTTGCAACAAATGAAGTATAAACAGCATTCAACATATAAATATATACACATAACCTTTCATTCCTCCAATCAGCAACAGAACACATGTAATTACACAAATCCATATGTGAATTGCACTCTTGCCTTTCAAATCACCTCGAAGTATCCTCATAGATACACAATATCCAGGATTTTAATATTATTTTACAGTAACATGGCACAGAATAAAATAGCAAAGTTTCTGTATTCTGGGCTTTATGAATACGGAAAAGTATTTTCCTGTTCCTGCATTGACAATGTAGTTCTGCTGTTTAAGCTCTGTCTGAAAGAGCTCTGTGGTACCATTACCCTGACAGAAAAATTCCTCCTCTGAGTGTGCCCTTTGCCTCTCCTACAGAAGGCACAGCACAGTTGTGCTCATGGAGCACACACTCTCTACGGGGCAGAGAGTCAGTCAGTGCAGATCATGCCAGGTCATCCTTGTGCTCTTTCTGTGTATTGTAATGATTCATTGTCATGTTCTTTCTTAAAACCAGAATTTTTTAATACATATCAAAACCCCAGAATTTTCCAGGATGCACTCATGCTGATACTGGTCATTACATTATTTATGCTAATGAGAGGAATCAATTAGTGATTTTAAATTTTGACATTACGCATTGAGTTTACACTCTCAAATAAGAGTACACCTGGGGCTCACTCTCTTCGTGCATCAGAGGAGGTGCATGAATCAGTGTGTTTCTCCTGAGCATGGGGAAAAAAGGCAGATAAACATATGTATAGCTACAGAGCTCCAGAATAATTCTCTGATTTTTCTATAGATCTGTCTATAGTTCATTACCATGCTGATAAACCCAAGGAACCTTAAATGTTACTGCAGCACTCATCTGGAATAAGGTGTGCAATTTTGGGGAGGTAAAAAACGGGATTCACTAATACCAGATGAAAAGACTTACTTTTGGAAGTTCAGGAGAATGGAAAGCCTATCTTAAAAGTGGAGACTAAAGGACTGGACTTGTTTATCTTGGCAAACAAAGGCTGGGACAAGGTTCTCTTTGATCTGTAAAATGAGGGCAGACGAGAAGAAGAGCTCCTTAAATAACTGGGCATCAAAGAGGCAAAAGAAGTGGGTAAGCTCATGTGGTCCCACTTACATGACTGTGAGAAATAATAATTTTGTGAGGCTTCTGCCTCACTTGAGGAAGGGAGGCTGCAGAGTAAGTTTCCAGAAGCCTGTGTGGGCCAGATGGGGAAGGAAGGAAGCTGCTGAAGGGGTCTGCACATCAGGGAGCTTGCAGGAGCAAGGGATGAACTCTGTGAGTTAGGAAAGCCTTTCAGATCTGGTAATGGATAACTGCCTAAGTACAGGAAAAGGTGTCTCACATGGCCTGCCCTCCTTGAGGATATCAAAAAGAAAGAGATCTGAAAGAGAAATGGCTCACTAAAATGTCTTTTTAAATTCCGGTACTTTAACACTGGCCAGTCATATGCTGGAGACTCTTTTCCTGACCACAGTCCTTGCAGCATTTTTAGGAAGATCTTTGCCTTTTATTAGTGGCTGCCCAGGCACTTGGAAATGGCAGATTCCATTCACAGAGTCATTCTCAGTTTTGCATGAGTCTGTGATAGTAGCTCGGAGGCTGGAAGATTTTGAATCTAAAGAAACCTGACTAACAGCAACACTGCCTGCACTCTTGGAAGAGTAAGTGTAAACCATTTTTAGAAAGGCAGATTTTGTGTTTGTTTCTTGCTTGTAAATAATGATATAGCATTTTGGAAGAAAAGTGCAGCAGAGGATTCCATAATTAGATATTAAAACAACAATGATTTCCACTGCTGGCAAATATTTGCCAAATGTAGTTGCATAGACAGGGATAAAAACAATCCATGCTATAAAGTAAATTAGCATGCCAAAAGTGATGAATTTAGCTTCATTGTAATTCTCTGGCAACTTCCTACCTTTAAAGGCAAATATGAAGCAAATAAATGCTAGGGCAGCAATGTAGCCCAACATAATCCCAAAAGCTACAATAGACCCTTCATTGCATTCCAGAATTATTGCTCTTGGGATTGAGAAATTTTGATTTACAAAAGGTGTCCTAAATATTAGCCAGAAGGTGCAAATGATAACTTGAATTCCAGTGCAGGTGACCACAGTGGGAATAGGTTTATACATGCACTTCAGGAAATTTTGAAGCTTGGGATCAAAGCTGAAAGCTAGTAAAATTTTTAGTGACTTTATTAAAATACATGAAATGCAGAGTGTAAAACTTATGCCAAAGAGTGTTTGCCTAGTTTTACATTTGAATTCTGTGGGTACATCTATGAAGAAGACAGTGCTTAAAAAAATTAAGAAGTGGCTGAAGAGAATAATATAGCAGACAGTCAGACCACCAGATGCCTTTACAACTGGCGTGTCCAAGTTTTTGGTAAATATTACACAAATTGACAAAACCAACACAACCCCAAAAGCGGAGAGGAGGAGGAGGAAGATGGCAAACCAGTCAGTCCAGGCAAGGAAATAGATTGTCTTTCTGTAGCATGTGGTGCTGTTGATGGGAGCCCAGTAGGTCTTGTTGTTACATCGGTAGCAGTAATCCATATCTGGAAGCAGAAAAAAGAGGGAAGATATCTTAGAAACCCAAAGTTAATGAACTGCAAAGTTGATTGTAGGGACTTGAGATACAGGAGCAAAGTGGGAAGGGATGCTAAAGGGAAAATACGGGTCTGACTGCTTCTGACTCCTGCTGTCGCTGTCCAGGCGGAGGAGCTGCAGGGCTGCGGTGGCTGCGGTGGCAGCGGTGGCAGCGGTGGCTGCGGTGGCAGTGGCACAAGCAGCAAAGGACAAATGCCTGGAGCTCCCTGCCCGCTGGGACCGAGAGGAGGGAAAATGACCAAAACTGTCTTGGTCATCACTGATCAGCGAAATGTGACAGCTTCGGACAGGGAAACTTTAATTGGAACCTGCACAATGACTTGAGAGTAACCAATTGGTTCCTCTTGCAAAAATTTGAACTATTTTTCTTTCATTTCTCTATTTTAATAAGAAAACACCCCAGCATTCTCTTTAAAGATAGCTTTTAAAATACAACAGCAAGACCAAACACTGCTTTAGATTATGATTTGAAAGGTACTTTTGCTTTGAAATTCCTATCTTCTGACATGGAGAAATTTCACAGTTAATTGAATAAGATGATAAAATTTACTTCCCTTCTGCTCTCAGGATATTAAAAGCACGTGCTACCTTAATTTTCTTAATTCCCTCTCTCTCTTCCGTATATAATTTTCCCCTTTAAAAATTTTTGCTCAAACCTATAAATGAACCAGTGGTAAAGTATACATCAGATTTGATACTAGAAAATATTACTGTACAGTTATATCAAAATACACAGTACTCTGTGGTAAGACACAAAATGCGCTGCTAAGCAAAATACATAACCCTTGAACTTCATAGGTTGAACTTCATAGGTTCATAAGCTTGTAACTTAACTTCATAGGTTCATAGGTTTGGGTTGGGAGGGACTTTCAAAGATCATCTAGTTCCAACTCCCCTGCCACGGGCAGGGACACCTTCCACTACACCAGGCTGTTCAAAACTCCATCCAGCCTGGCCATGAACACTTCTAAGAACAGGGCATCCACAACAGCTTCACTGGGCAATCTGTCCCAGTGCCTCACCACCCTCAAAGTCAAGAGATTGCTCCTTACTGGACTGAGTGTACTATGGAAAGACAAGATTCTCTATTTAATGAGAACCAATCTCAGTGATAAATCAGCCTGAATTTCCATCCTCGCAAAGGGTAATGCTAGTCAGCTGGACAATCTAATTGCTTTAAATTTGGCCTTTTGGGAAGCATTTATACCAAGTTTTATGGGAAACTGAGCATAAAACTTTATTTAAATTATTATTTTTATTAATTTAATTTACTATTAAATTAATTTATTATGAAATTCTTATAAATGAATATTAAAATATTTAAATTATTGCAAAATCTAACCCAAGGTTGTCAAGGCAAATTATATCCAAGCAAAACAATTCCATTGATGTATAAAGGAACTTTTATTTGGATCACAATTCTTTACCTGTTTGGTTGCTGTAATGGTTTTCTGGGCAGTAAATACACTCATAGCAGCATGTGTGTGGACTTTCTGTAACCTTTTTCACCTGGCCTGGCCTGCAGTGCTGGGAGCATGTTGACTGAACCTTCTGCAATGTGCAGAGGGAAAAAAAAAAGAGATTGTCATCTCAGGCACAGCTAATTACAAAGGAACATTAATATAAACCCCCAGGATTTTTGCATTTTGTAATTTTTTTGGTATCATACATATTTTAATTAAATCTGAAAATGATGTTGAAAAAAAAGACATTGTAAGGTCCATGTTTCTTGTATTTCCTCCACACAGTCAAGGAGTGATAGAACGGGGCATTATTTACCTGATAATTTTATTTTTGGGGCCTGAATGCCAATCACTGGTTTTGTAGGTACCTTTAAAATCTAGATCAAAGTGTTTCATTCAGCTTTGAACCTGTATTTAGACTGCAGAGGGTCATCTTCAAAGAATGCACATAAGCATCTGATGGGGAATTTGAGTGAACTGCTTCACAAATGAGATCCTGAAACCCTGCTCAGCCACTCTGAGCCCAGGAGGGACACCTTGGCCGGGGGGAGACACTTTGGAGGGTGCTCTGTACTGCAGCTCTGACATTCCTGACCCTTGCCCACTTATTCCTGAGTCATGAAACTCCACTCCTGGGTGTGTGATCAGGGCCTTCTCTTGAGGTCTCACTTCAGGTCCTGCTTGCAAAAACAATTTTTTGTCAAACAATCTGTCCTGAGGCACACTGCAATCTCCTCTCCTTCAAAGATGGTGCTAACAAGGAGGTGGAGACATTTCCTTGCGCCACAGAGGGACAAGGTTTGAGGTTTCCTTCTGTCCTCAGTTGAGTTCACATGCGGAGACCAGAATTCTGCCCACCTAGTCAGCAGCCTCTCCCTGTCCCACTGGTGGGGAATGCCTTCAGCACAGAGCTGCACCACGAGCTCAGACCTCCGCCCATGCACAGGGGACAGATTGTCAACACATCTGAATCTTCATTTAAAAAAAAAAAAAAGGGGTGGTACGTAAGTGAGGGCTTTTTATACACTATCATTTTTTGTTTTAAAATCCCTTTGTAAGATTCTGAAGTAGCATCCTTTGGACACACATAACCTTCTAGGGGCATTTTGGAGAAATAAATAAATTTTAAATCACTGAGCCTGCTCACAGGCTAACATGCATCTCATGGTGCATGAAGGGGTTGAATAAACTCAGAAAGGATTCTTTGCTCTTAGAGGAGAACATTAAACCACACAAGAGATTTCTAGCTGACACATGCTTCAGTTGCAAGTGCTGCAGGAAGAAGAAATCATATGAAACAGAATTCACATGTTATGTCAACAAATTAAAAGTTACCTTTAAAGCCAGAAAATCTTTTTTCTTCTCTTCATCCTCAAAGATAAAGCCACCTTTCTCTGCATCATATTCTGCCATAGTGGTGATTTCCATGTGGCCATCAATTTCTTTCCAAAGAAGGACATCATAACTGGTGCTCATATCTCCATTGGAGTCAAACTTGACTTCCTTATCATCATCAATGACTACAACTTTTTTAAGTTCCTCAAGGAGCTGCACATAAGCGTAAGGAATGATAACATACAGCAGTATCATGTCAGTGTCACAAACTGAGTAGTTTGACATATGTATGATAATTTCAAGTTAAAAAGAAATGCTTTTAGGACTAACAGAAATATTGAAACTCAAATTCATTTTGTTTACAGTATTGCATTATACAGACAATTCTGTTTGCTTTAAAAATCTATTATTAAAAAAAAATCATAATTTCATAAAATCACATTCAGAGTATTTTTTTCCAGCCTTGAAAATTTTGTTATGATCTTGGGAGAGAAAATATTTTTGCTAGCAAAAACTGAGTCTTTTGGCATGCTCCTTCTTGTAAAGAATGGTGGTGGGTGGTGCTCCTGTTGTTACTTTACTGTCATCAGAGTCAATCTGGGCAACGTTTGCTTCCAGAGTGAATCCCCCTGCATGTCTGGAAGCATCTAGCACTGTTCCCAGCTGTGACTCTGACTGAAATTGTGTATGGCAAGGTGAGACTCAGAACTGTTAATAATCAATGAACAATATATGCCAATTTCCTCAGATGGGGAGATCAGTGGCACAATGGCAATGGACAGCAAGGCCGTGTTTGATAGGTCACGGGAAATACCAAACCAAGGATGCTTTGGTAAGGCAGCTGTCCAGCTTCATATTGCAATTGACTCTCTTCAACAGGGGAAGAATTTCTGCCTCCCTCATCACAAACAGATCAGAAAGGTCTGTGTGAATCTAGAAAAGGACAGGTTAAGGTACCTATCAATCACTCCAGTTCATGGGGAGATCTTAGAAGGACTCCCATTAGCTACCATGGTTCTTAATTGAAGCAAAAGCTTTATTATTTTGCAGGCCTAGTGATTTTTAGCAATAGTAGTTAGTTGACAAGAAAAACATTCAATGTTTGGTGAAAGGCTGAGTTCAACTGCATTTGAAAAGCATGCTGTTAAGTGAATCCATTTCTGATATTCATAGCATTTAACAAATGTGCTGACAGGTATGCTACCTTAATAGGCTTTATCAAATTTATCTAACACATCTGGTGTATATCCCATTTTTTAATGTATAACGTATATTTTTCAGTGTTTATGAAGAACCAGTGTATTTCTAACGAATTTGATTGGTGCATTTGATTTGTGTGCTGCATAGTTGTGTGAAACTGAACAGAATTTTTTTTTATTGTATATACTCAGACTATTCATTTAATTTTTCTCTTCTCCACTTTTCCAATTCCTCTAACAATATGAGAATGACAGAGCTTTTTTAACACATCTTGAGCTTCAGATAGAAGGAGCTAATATTTAGCAACATTTTGGTGTAACTGTTTATTATTTTAGCGAAGTCTGTAACACCAGTCACTTTATTGTTTCCCTGGGTACGGAGATGTGTGATATGGATTATTTGGATCCTAAGATTTTTCAGTACATATACATCTATCTCCCTTCCTAGAGGGTTGAATTTTCATGTAGAAGAAACCTGTTATGAAAATCAATCACAGGGGAAATAATTATCTCTTTCAGTTCTCTTCTTGAGTGCTTAACAACTTAAAAGGAGTTTTAATTTGGACAGTTTGGGATTTAGTTCAGTAATTATGTAAATGCAGCTCCATAAGGCTTCATTCCTACAAAGCAGTCCTGAATTTGTCCCATTAGTGTTTACTAATTCATGTAAGAGTCTGATTGTTACTGGGTTATTGGCCGGTTGCTTTTTTTTTTTTTCATCCCATATCTTGGTTTGACCTGCCCTGACCTAGGATAAGAGGTCAGAGCAAATCAGAGTGCTTCAGAGGTTGTTTGACTTTTAAATGAATATTTGTTTAATCCTCTGAGTAAAAGTGTGTAAAAGTGAATAGTCCTGAGCAGGTTCTTGGGTAAAAGGTCAGGTCAGGTTTACTTGTCTGATTTTTCCTCTTCTTTTCCCACCCAGTAGAGCGTGATAACGAGTACCTCACCCATCCTGAAGATTATGTCTCTACATATAAGTCAAGATCAGACAGAGGAATAATGTATTGCATTTTCAGTTTCAAGTAGAGACTCATAGAGGAAAACACTTAAATTAAGACAAAACAGATACAATGGTGAGAGAAAGAGAGAGAGGAAAATTGAAACTCTGTGATGACTGCTCCTATCCTGCAGTATCCCCATCTCCCAAGAGCACTCGTGATGGGTATCACAGTGGTTTACAGCAACAGGACCAACCACTAATAGTCGAATAGCTGGTAAAAAGTCATTTAGTAAAAGCACCAAGCTTTTATCTCCAGGTATATGGGAGCAAAAACAAGATGAAAGTTAGGCCGAGAGAATGAGACCTGAAGGAATTAGCATCATACCTCCCAGGGAGTGAAGGCAGAGGGATCCTTGCAGTCTCTGTCTTTGCATTGCCCTTTAATGGCGTGAGCTATAGCATAGACTGCAAGCATAGTACTATGGATAAATCCCGGTTCAATGTTAGCATTCAAAAAATCATCTCTCCAGATCTGAGGTTTACTGCCATCATTTTCCAATAGATCATCCTGGGACTGGTTTGCAATGCACGTTTGAAAATCATGATATTCCAGGTGTGCACAAACTGACAAAAGCATAATATACTCATGTAAAAACTTGTTGTTTTCAGTGGGCTTTTCATGAAGGTTTCTCAGAAACTCTTGGAATGAGGAGATGTCTCCACTTTTAAATCCAAATCCCACAATGGTTCCCAGCTGTCTGATATTGGGAATTGTACTGATCTTGACTGCAGCTGACCAGTTATCACTTGCAATCCAGATTTTTTTAACGTTCCTCTCAATTGCCTTCTTGAATAGTTTGAGCACATGGAACTGTCTCATAAAGACAACAATAACATTTACTCTTGTTTCCTTGACAATCTTCTCAATTGCATGATCGACTTTGGTGTGAAAGGTGCTGTCAGAGAGGTAGGCTGGCAGCATCTCTTTAAAAGCTATGCAGACATTGTTCGCCATGGCCTGGACCCCAAAGCTCTCCAGAGCGAACCGCCCATTGTCATCATCAGTGGCTATTACCCCGATCCAGTTCCACCCAGATTCACAGATCAAGCGGGTCATTGCTCTTGTCTGGTGAAAATCACTGGGGATAGTCCTGAAGAAAGAAGGAAACCTGATTTTGTCACTGAGGATTTCAGCTGATGATGCAGGACTGACCTAGGAAGAGCGAACAATTCAGTTACGGATGTGGTCTCCTCCAAAGGATGCCAAGAGATCCAAGCTGCCATGATTGCTTTTTCTTCCTGCATGAAGTGGGCTCCCTCCTCCTGTGAGTGAGCATCAACAAGCTGCAGCCAAAGGGGGCAGGTTCTTTCTCCCTGCTCTTGGGATGCAGATTTGTGCTCAGTACCAGTTACACCTTTTTTTTCACTCTCTTCCGCATAATTCAGTGAGAGCCGAGAACAAAACTTTTTAAAATGGATATGACAGTAATGATGGTATAAAGATTTTGGTTTAGTCTGTTCGAATACCATCAGCATGCTCTTCAAAACAATATTTAAAACATTGGCTATCTTTTTGAGTCTCTATTCAAATTGCTAGTACTCATATTTTGTACTATTTTCCTATCACTGAGTGTGTGAGTATGGTTCATTCATATATATATATTTTTTTTTTCTCTCCAAGATTTAATTATTACATGTCAAAAGGATCATTAAACCTCTTGGAAGAACCTCACAGAAAAACAAACAGTAACCCATACTACAGAATGCTACAATCCTTTCATACAAAAGATTTATTATCCTTTTCTTGTGAATTTACCTAGAAAAACATAAATAGAACATTGCTATTTAAGTCTATCCAGTTTTAATCCTATTTTGTTTTTTTTTCTTGGAACTTTTTTCACCTATATTATTGATTGTTCTTAAAAAATAAATCTAAGCTTTCCAAAATGAGAGTCACCTGTGTGGAGGGGATACCAAAATCTTACTGTGCCAGAACATTGCAGATGCTATTGATATGAAAAATCTGTTGGGTCCCATTTTCCATCTGTGCCCTAACACAGATTTTTTTAGTCACTTGCCTTTTGATTATGTTCAAGTGTGGCATTTTAATTTTCATACTTATTGCAGCTCCTGTGGTGGCGATGGAGGTCAGAATTACTTCCTACCATTGCAGAGGAGAAGATTCATTAAGCAGTTATCTTTAGTTCAGGTTTTATGTCTTTTCCATGTGTTTGGTTAATTTATATCTATTGCCAAAACCAAAGTGCAAGACTGGATGGTGTGGAAGTGGATCTGCTTCTTCCTTGTTAGTCCTGGCCTTGACCCCAACTCTTTTACAAAGATGAAAGTAGGAATGTAAGCCTGGGCCTAAGCACAAGTGTGGGACTGTACTAGTCCTAGAGAGGTCAGAAATAGAGAAGGATGTTTTGGGAAGGACCAGTGTGGATCTAAACTGTTGTATTCTTTCACTTCACAATTGTTTGAAGAGTACCAAGAGTAAATCTTTGGTTTAGAGCAATCTTCCTCACTTCCCTGTCCATAGTTTTTTAACCGACTCCAACATTTAATTTCCCTTGGACAGGAGAGAATTTCTTAATTTCTGGTCAGATGTGACCTGCTTTCTTTTTTTTTAGCTTGAGATTGAGTATTGTCATATTCACCACCAGGCAGACTGGACACGGCAGCTGTAACTTCGCTGCCTGAACAAAGTCCTTGAGTGTCATCTGAGGTACATTGGAGCAACTAAAGGCACTGCCAGGCTGACAAGAGCCCAGCATCACCCTGAAGGAGCACTTGGATAAATGTGCCTTGGGTATATAAAATATCCCTTACTGCCTTTTTTTGGACAAGCGAATCAAGCCTTCCACTTGGAGCTGAAGCCCACCCGTCCTGATGTCCTTAGGTTAAACCAAATCCTGCCCTGTAGTAAACATGTGGCTTTTGCAATTCCTGTGATAGGAACCTTTATTCTAAGCATGGTAAATCTGAACCTCTGTGAAAATAAAATAATTCCTTCAAACCTACCTGTGGGATTAATTGCAGAGCCAACAGTCTTGACACTGCCATCGACACCTCCGAGTAGCTGGCTCCAGTGACTGCCTTGACTCTCGGGATGTAGTCTGAGTAGTTACACTTGAACTCCACAGCATCCTCAGAAGAATTGAGTTTAGACAGAAATCTCAGAGCAGACGCCATGGCCTTTGTAACTTCTGCACACGTGTCGTAGATTTCATAGCCCAGAGTAACTCCAGATAACAGCGTTGAGTTGTTGATGGTTTCAATAGCGTGTATCATTGCAAGTGTCTGAAGAAAAACTTGAATTTCAAAGCTGTCAGTAAACATAGGTGGTATTTTTTAGAAAGCCTTTGTTGGAAGCAAGGATGAAGCAAAGTCTTTTAAAGAAATGTATTTACTTTCACTTAAAGCATGAAGCAAAGAAAAGGAAGTACTAAATATTTCAGAATAGAAGAAAATATTTCAGAAGTCAAGGTGTCCAGTGTTTGCACTGGTGTTTCTAAAATACTCTTCAGACCTGATGAGGTTAGCCCACCTATTTCTCCTCATTGCCAGTGGATGTTATAACAGATGATTAATCAGAACTGTGCTAGCACAAAATGTCTGCAATATAACCAACCCTCCTCTCAGGTAAGCTTCTCTGAAGATTACAACTTGTGAACTAAATTAAATTTCAGATGGACCTGAGATAATTTATGTCTCCATAGAAAAATAATGGAAGACAGACAAAATTGTCGACTTAATCAACATTTTGATATAAATTGTGATGGATACCTGTATGCCTAGCTGGTTATTAGATTCAGATGTGGGATTATGTTGTGAAATTCAAATAAAATTTGTGGATTTGCACCAGTATTTCAATTTTGAAAAATGAATGTTTGGAATTCCTGGTCTTAGGAAAGGTTTCTTTTGTGCTTAAAATTAAATTCTTCACCAAGTTTCCTTTTCATGCATTCCAGAAAAATGGATGTTTCAAGCACAGTAGGATTTGGAGCCAACAGAATAAATATTCTGATGCACAGATGAGGTATTTCTATGTAGGCTATCCTATAACATAAAGCCACAATTATAATTCCAAGCACAATAATTATAGTAATTTTAAAAATAACGACAATGTCATCAGCGTGGTACTATCATAGCTTATAGCTGAGCTGCCTGAGAGATGGGAGGCAGACTTTAATATTGGCTTAGGTAAAATGGAATAATCTGCCTGTGTTCTAGTCATGCAGGTTTGGCTTCATAACAGATAATGAATAGCTGCCCAGCAGACTGCTTCGGACCTATAGCAAATTAGCATTTCCATGGAAATCAGATGATAGCACAAACCTCCAAGGCTATCTGATTATCTCTGAAGATTGAAATAGGATCAAATGCTCATTCCCTTCCTCAGTCAGCCACGGTATTTTTTATTGTAACTTTGCCATACTTTGTCATCCTGTATTATTTATGTGAAATTTATGTGATGTCCAAGGAATTTTTAAAGACTAAGCCAAGCAAGAGAACTAGAATTTGTTGACCTTATTATAAGAGCTACATGCCCAATGTCAGTGCTCTCTTCTTCACTATACGTGTGATTTCCAGTATTACTCACCCAGCACAATTCTGAATTACTGGCTTGATGGGATCTTCTTCTGGATGCAGCATTTCGCTGTGAACTGCAAACAAGCCTCCAATAATGATGTCCCCCGGAGAACTGGCTCCCACAAAGTCATCAGCGTTCTGGCAGGAGAAAGCCATGTCGGTGCCGATCACAAAGCAGGGGACCAAAAAGATAACAAATGCCATGTTTCTGTTTTCCTCGCTCACTCCCAGCTTTGAGTCAATCAAGCTGCAGCACCAACAAGGGCTCCTGTGTCATCTGTAAAGAGCAGCAAAGGACAAAGGCTGCACTCAAAAGTTGGTCACACCTCTAAGGTGCTTGTATTTGCCTCACCGGCCAAGGCTATTTTATTGACGGTACTAAAGCAGTGCTGTCACATAAAATCTGAGGGTGCAGGGGTGTGAGAGTGGAGAGGGAGGGAGGGAGGAACATAAATGAGTTTAAAAGGAAATGCTGGACATTAAATCTCCTATGTTGTGTTCAAAGTTTATGATACCTTATCTGAAACGTGTGGCAAATATTTTGGTATAAATGTGGGTTTGTTTTGAACACCTTCCAACTGAGTGCAGGGTGCAAAGAAGCAATCATGTAATATGGTAGTAGTGACACTGCTGTGACAGTGTTTCAAGAGTCTGGTCTGAAGAATGCTCAAAAATAAAAGACCTCCCTGTCACAGTGTGCTTCACATCAGACCCTGGTTCAAAAATCCCAACCCCAAACTACCAAAAGACTGCTTTTCTCTCAACCCTTTTCTATATGTTTTAAAATCCTTGTATAAAAATTGTTTGGGTAAGTTAATATTCATGGTTCTGAGGCACATTTCCTAGGGACTTCAGTGGGCGTTGGATCAGGTTCCTTATTTACGAACCAAGCCAAGTCTGCTGCTGGTTAATGTGATAAACACAGAACAGTGGGAAACAATTTCATTAGTCCTAGTTTTTGCTTTCTTCCCCCTCTGACTGAGGAAGCCAATGCACGAACAGCAGCTCCAGTGCTGTGGGAGGAATGGGAAGTGGCTGTTCTCACCGCCGCTGTTCCCCTCAGATTCACAGGAATCAGATGCTGTGCCAGAAGGGAACTGGGGGAAAATAGAAACAGAAGCTGGACTGTCAGCTTTCATAAACCCCAACCTTAAACATCAAAGTGAACCTCCCTGGGACAGAAACACGACTTATGCTAGTAAACAATACCAATTCGTGTGAGGGAACAGATCTGGCAATATTCCCTCTCTGTTTCTGACATTGGCTTATTTCTCTGTTTTATTATAATGGCTTCTTCAGATTTTGCTTCTTTTGGCAATATGCCAAAACACTCCCAAAAGAATGGGTTCAGTCATAATGTTTATTGTCTGTGATTGTATAAAATCTAGTTTTTTCACAGAAAATTTGAACCAAGGTTTATTTACCGGCAAACAAAATTAGAAATGGGATGTCTGTTATGTATTCTTTCTGATAAGCATAATGCATGTCATATAAATTATTCAAATTACTATATTTTGCTTGTTTTCTCAATAGACTCTTTGTAGTAAGAGTATCCATTTGCAACCAAGATATTTCTTGTAAATGCAAATGCAACAGACAAAATACGTGCAAGTGCAAATGTTAATCCCTAGTTAAGTAAACATTTGGCTTCTTTACTATAATATAACAGTTTGTATTTCTTTCATCTGCCTTCTTTCTTTCCATGTGACACTCTCACTGCTGGGTCAGTGCAGAGAGTGCACAGCTGCCTGCCTTTTCTTTAATGTATCTGACCACATATATTAATGGGGAGACGTTGATACCAGTTTATTCAGCTTCTGCACTGACTCACAAAAATTCCAGCTATTCCAAAGGTTTTCCTCTTGACTTTTAACAGCATTAACTGTAGTCAGATGCTGGCCCTGAGTTATGACAGATTCACCTGCAAAGATTTGTGTACTCGTTCCTTGCCAGCCATGTAATGCACTCTGAAACCTGATTTCACCTACTCTAGTGTTTCCTTTACCTTGCATATAATTCTGTATATAAAACTTGTATGCATATAATTCTGTATATAAAACTTGTGTATACTTAGATATAACTAAAGTATAAGACTGGAGCTAGATATTTCCTTAAGCAAGTAACAAGAAATATTAGTATAAAATGTAACTTTTAAGGGTTTAGCATTAAGTATTGTAATAAGGACACAATGGAAATACAGTACTGATCATTTGAAACTTCAAATTAGTTATGATTTATGATTAGAAGCAGAAAAGGAACTTTACTCTGGCCAGTCTCTAAAAATCTATTAATTTCTATAGAAGAGGATTTTGCCTACAAATAAAAAATCCTTACTTGGTCACTTTGGAAAGGGGAAGTTGACAAAATAAACATCACATATAATTGGTGCATAATTTCATGTTATTTATAAAAACACCATAAAAAGGTGTGCTTTCAAGTCAACTACACAGATTTTATGTCACAATGTATTTTCAAAAGAAAGAGGGTTTATTGTTTTTGCTTGCTTTCAAGACCTATGTGTCATAATTACTACTAGTGATGAGAAGCACGTAGCAGTCTTACTGAGATACCTCAGCCTAATCTAGTTTTGCAGCATTTACTTCAGCTCTTTGCAAATATCCTTTTTCTTTGGCACCTAAATGAAATAGAAATAATTGTATAGAACAAAGTTTCAAAGTGTTCCTTGTTTCAAATTTAGTGACATATCATGGACGTAACACTAGACTTTCACAGTTGTCAGCATAGGACATTTGAATTGCAGGTAGATTCAAGCACAAGAGTGAGGGTGATTTCTTGAAGTACCATAGTCTCCTGAAAGCTGCCTCTAATGGACTGTGCAAAGATGGTAAACAGGACCTAACAATCCCAAAGCTACTGTGAGAGCCACAGGTGAACTGTAAGAGACTCTGGAGGATCTTGTGGGAGACAAAGAGTTCCTGTCAGTATCTCTGTGTGCCCCAAAGTTAGCTGTTGCCATGCCAAAATGATTACTTCTTCCACTTGGACTTTGAGAACCACCAGAACTGGTGAGGTTTGGAAGATGGGCCTGTCAAGACTTCAGCATTAATTCTTCAGGTGACTTCCTGTAAATTTATGCCTAATAAATTTTTGGCAAAGTGTTGAAAGAACCCATAATTCAAAATGTACAAGAGAAACTGGAGGACTTGAGTGTAAGACCAACAGAGTGTACCCTCAGAGCAGTGGACACTTGTAAATGGACCACCTGCTCCTCCTGTCTTTGCAGCCTCTAGACCTGGACAGGTTATGGCTTTTGTGCAGAAAGAAGTTTTGCAACTCTCAGGTGCTTGGTCCAGCAAAGAGAGACTACACTGTGCACGAAACAAAGACCAACATTTTGGCTGAACTTCTTTGTGCTAGCTGTTGTAAGATAATGGCTTAGATTCCAACAGGAATATCTTTTCTCCAAAGCCCATTCAGTCAGATACTGTTAAAGGAGAAGGACATTTTTAATGACTTTCTATTTTAAACTGATTTTAATTGTGCTGTTTCCAAACCAACATACAACAGATAGCAAAATCCTCTGCCAGGCATGCACAATAGCTTAGGGAAGAAAGAAAAAAATTGGATATTCTCACGGTTATTCAAAGGAGTAGGGTAACTTCCCCCCCAACTCAGACAGGACTTACCCTGACACAATGGCAATTGTCCTTTTTGAAGAAGCCAGCAACATTCAAATAAAATCCCATAATTTGCATTAAGAAGATTAAATATTGGTTAGGATTGCCTGCTTTCTTGATCAATAGAACCATAACGTTAAACCCAGTGATTCTGATTAACTAAATTTCTTTTAAGGAAGTTTAGACAATGGGAAAAAACCCAAAAGAAGCAAGTATTTCATTACTTAATTTCAAGTCCCTTTTCTTATATTTTTGGGACCTATATAGCCTAATATTAAATATGAAAATTAAAGAATGTGAAGACAAATACCCATTTGTTTGATTTGTGGTCTGTTATGAAAAACAAACAAAGATAAAAATTAAAAATACATCAACAGTGAAATGGAATTTGGATGGAAGCCAGCAGTTCACATTAATTCCTGAGAAACAAACTAACTCAATTTTCAAGTTCATTGGGTTTGTCCTCTAGAGGGTGTCAGCTGAGCTGCATGATGAGAAGGACAAATGCTGTTTTTCTTTATCAGGTTACAATGTTGTAATGTGTCTCCTGATGTTCCTTGAAAGTTGAATTTCCCCCGTTGCAAATGACCTTGTTGGAATACTTCTGGTGGAAAACTGAGATGCTGGGGCATGGCACTGCCTTCAACCTCCTGCCCAGACTGTCAGGGACATCCTGGACAGTCTCACAGCAATTTCTTTTACAAAAAGTGTTTTAGTCAATAGTCCATGTTGTGCATATCCAGTGCACCTCTGCTGTTCATACTAGAAAAAGGATATGAGAAATTAAAACAGAGTTGTGAAAGGGCCTACATTTGAAGTAATACCTATATTTTTTTTAGTTCAGATCGGATATGTTTGTTTCACTCAGGTTTTCTCTGATATTTTAATATACTTAGGTTAAATTTCAAGTAAATACAATTTGGATGTGAAAAATCAAGGGGATTTGAATTTTCTGATGTTGACAGAAAATATTTTTCGCCATTCCAAAACTGAATTTACTTGTAAATTACCTGGTTGGCTTTTAAAAATAATCCAGCAAGGCTGATTCTGTCCCACTCAGTCAAGACAGTCAGCTGAGTACATTGGGTGCAGGACAATTTTTCATAAAAGCCAGCGTGGTAGGAGTGACCCAGCTTATTGAGAAGACATTTTCAGAATTTTTCACCAGGTTTTATTTCTCTCCTTTGTTTCATCTCCTCCTCTCTTAATTGAAAAACAAGAGAGCAAAAATGTCATTCATCTGTTGACAATGCAAATATTTGGTCCCAGCCTGTAGTGAAAGGGTCACCCAGAGGGAAAGAAAACCTCTCTCAGGTATTTGGGCTTTCTCCTGAGAGGCTGAAGGCCAGGGGTCCTTCTACCAGTGACTGCTCACAATCCTGGAGTGAGATCTTTGCTACATAAAGGAGGGGGCTCAAATCTTTCTTCTCTCAGTGTCCCCTACTTACTGGAATGCCATTGACAACTTATTTGAGAAAGCCTGTCTTGCCTGAGCAAGAAGCTTCCTAAGAGACTCAGCATATTCAGAAATTCCTGGGGCTGTATTGCCTAGTATATTTGGCATGTTTTGGAAATTTCTGTCAGCAAGAGAGTCGGGCTGGAGATCATCTCACACAAAAATGCCAATGGCAAGCAGGTACAAAGCTGGTGCCAAGTGTCTCAGCATTATTAATAAGGAACACAGTTCAAAATAAAATTAGGTTTATAAGAATTTAAAAATATTAGTGGTTACAGTTGATAGACATCTCCAATGGCATTGATTGTGGAGGATCTGAGAGTGTTGGTTTTGAATACAGGCTGTTACAGGGACAGATAACCACATAAATCGAGATAGCCATCTTGGTGACCTTGTGCTTATTCTCATTAAATCACTTTTGCAAATAGCACTTAGTGATTTTTTAACTCTTGCACTGCTTGTCCCACATAAATTTCTTTAAAAATAATTTCTCTTCAGTAATTTTGGAGGTAAAAGAGATATTAAACAGTAATTTGAATAAAAGAAATTAAAAAAGGTTTTGGAAACAGGAACTGAAAGTCAGGTGGAGCCTAATTTTAAGAGAATGAAAATTAAGGGAAATGAAACATATAATGAAAGTACACAAATATTCAACTCTATGCAAATAACAGCATAAAAAGAAGAGAGAATTCATTTGCTTTTCTCCCTCAGCATACTTTGTTGAGAACATTTTTGGAAAGCATGGATTTAAGACTCTTCAGATAAAGAAGAAAACCAAGTCCATGTCTCCCAAACATGCTGGCTGACAGGACATAGAATGGCACATCAGGAAAAGTGGAGGTCTTCCCTGATTTCATAAATCTTCATCTTGTCACTGTCTTGAAACCACATATCTGAGCAAGTACAAAGCTTTTCCCTGAATACTTAGTTATCTGACACAGTGAAAGATACTTTGGGATTGGACTGGAGGATTTCCAGATGTCCCTTCCAACATCATCTATCATGTAGTTCTGTGATAATGCCACACTCAGTAGTGTCTGGGAGGTATAGGTGTCCACAGATGCCAAACTGTAGAAGGTCAAGTGGGATTTGAGGCTCCTCTTGGGACAAACTGCTGTAGGCAGTCCTGAGCTCAGCCAGCAGGTCTTGGGGAGCTCTGTTTCTGAGACCCTAAATCTCCTCATGTTTGTACAGGAGATAAGCTGTTAGGAGGTCCTTACACAGCTGTGAGGAGCTCTGCAGGCAAGCAACAAGATTCCTGAAGGTAGATAGGTTTTATGCCATAGCTAGCTCAGTCCAGGTTTGATGCTTATTGATCCAAGGTTGTCATTGTCACCCTTACTCTGGAGTTTTTAATTTACTTTGGTTTTCTCTTCAGATCTTAAAAGATTTCAGTTTGCCTTACAAGATTTAACTGATTGTGTTACAAAAGTAAACATACACCTGCAAAGAGAGTACAGGCAGAACAGGTGACACTCATAAAAATTCCTTTCAGATAAGGAAAAGAACCCAAAACAGCAAATCCACGAGTTACTCTGGAGGCTGACTTCAACCTTCAGATTGAAAGACTGAGGAAAAAAAGAAAAAAAAGTTTCACACACTAAAACCGTTGGGAATACTTACTACTAAAAAGTTCACTGTTACAATTTCGTAGAGTAACCTAACATTCTACACACTTCCTACAGAATATTGTGCACTTTTGGTTAAAGACAGCTTACATATATAAAAATACTGCATTACTGACTTTGACTAACAAGAAAATAGGAAAGAAAATTTTGCTGTAAGTAATTTCTGTTCCCTGACAAGAAATTGTCTTTGAAGACATACCTCAAGGATGTATAAACCCATTAATCTGCGGCTACTCTCACAAGCATTCTGCTTATACACATTTTTTAGTAATACACTATGAAACAGCTACCAGCACATAAACCCACAATTGATCTTAAGTTTGGTATTAAATATCTTTGCAGTCACCCAGCCCTTAAAGCTGAGGGTGATAGAACAACTATCATGACCTCCATTAATTGGAAGAAGAAACAAGTTATGTCAGCAGCTATCCAAAAGACAGCAGAAATTTGCTAGAATCAACCAAGAACAGAGAAAAAAATACATTAGCTATGTGAATTTTTTAGCTTTTTCTTTTACTTGTTGCCAGAGATTTTTAGATATTTTCTCCAGTAGATTTTCGGGCATTCAATTTTATGCAATTTTCAGGTACTTCCATCATGACCTACATAGATGAAATGGTTATTGCCGCACTGCCAGACAGAAATTTCATGAATTCATAGAAAAGCAAGGAAATTTTATTTGAAAAAAGAAAAAAAATGTAAGTATTTTCCTAGAGGTATGCTTAAATATTTCCATGTTTAAAAATAGGGTTATGTACCAGCCTTTTATGTTACATGGGGCCACTCTAAAGTCTGAAAGGATAAGTATAAAACCTTGTACTACAGGTTGTTCTAAGGAATCCCTTTCTTTCAACAGAAAAATAGTTTTATATAATTTATAAGTAATCCAGAGGGCCTGCAAGAACAAAGAACTTAAGGAGTTTGAGGCCAATACATATAGTGTTTTTCTGTTGGTTGCTTTGGTTTGGGGTTTTTTGTTGGTTTGGTTTGGTTTAGTTTAAAGTTAGAATGGTTTACCTTCTTTTCACACATCAATTTCTTTATGTAAATTTCCATCATCCACTGGGGAATCTCTGTTTCAATGTCACTCCTAGTGATACAAAAAATCGTATTTTTGTGGCATCTAATATCCAAATTGTTAAAATCCTTCCTCTGTCTCTAATGTATTGAAATGCAGATACTGCTTATTCTGAATCTGTAGAATAAATGGACTTATGTGGATGCAGAGTTCTTTGACATTCATTTGTCTGAGCATCTTAGTCATATTGAATGGGTTCAGCTGAAAAGGGCCATTAAAGATCATCTAGTTCCAAACCTCCTGCCATGGGCAAGGACACTTTGCTCTAGACCAGGTTGCTCAATGCCCCATTCAACCCAGCCTTGAACACTTCCAGGGATGGGGCATCCACAGCTGCTCTGGGGGACCTCTTCCAGTGCCTCACCACCCCCAGCATAAAAAATGTCTTCCTTATATACAATGTAAATCTATTCTCTCTCACTTTTTTTTCTCTTGTCCTGTCAGGACTTGCTTAAAAGTCTTTCTTCATCTTTTTTGTAAGATCCCTTTATGTACTGAAAGATTGCAAATGCTTTCTCATTGTTCCTGAGACAATACCTTGGTTAAAAAAGGTAATGTCATTATCTCCACATGAAAACATTCACAAATCATCAACCAGGCACAATAAAAACCTGATGATGATAATAATAATGATGATGATGATGATTTTACGTAGCATAGTTCCCATTAGAGTCTGTGAATCTATCTGTAGGTTAATGAAAGGTGGTTCATAATATCGTGATTACAAGAAGTGAAGCCGTAAAAAAGGTCTCTGCTCAGGTGCCACATCCAGTTCCATCTCATTAATGAGAAATTAAGAAACAGAAAACTGAATTATTTTCTGCATGACGCCAGAGTAATTTACAGCCTAATTCTGCAGAGATGTTTAGGCTACACTCATCTGTACCCCCCAGGACTGAAAAATGACAGATCTCCAGATTAAGTGTGAGACTGTCATGTTTAGAAATGCCCCAATATGCCTTCCAATTCAAAGCACAATGTGATCTATTAAGTACCAAGGTCTTTGAAGGCAGGAGTTTTAATACATGGCAATGTAGCATATGCATTGCATTACTAGGAAATAAATGTAAATGGAAACATGAAAGTAAAGAAACGGAAAGTGAATTTTACGGTCAGAATTGTTTAATCCCATAGGTCCAACAAAAATATTTGGAAAACAGCCCACAGTATCCAGAGTTTCCTAACAGGAATTTAATTCCCATGAGAGCTTTCTCTTTCTCTAAAGGTCTAACCCTTATTCAGTCTGGTTTATTTATGTTATTTCCGATTTGTAAACAGTGCATTTCCAAGTGCCTTGTTTTTAATGAACTGTAGCAGTAGTATTTGATTGGAATTTAGATAAATGAGCAGATAAATCCATGCATATTTTCTGCAATCTTATATGCAAATATATGAAAAATTAAAAATGCAGCTAGATAAAGACCAAGGGTTGGTCTCTGTTGCCATGTGTTATCGTTCTTCACTGCAAAACAGAATGTATTGTGAGAGCTACTAAGTTTCTCTGTGCAATTCCCCTGATTGTTGACATAATGTGATGTGGTTTAGTGGCTATGGTGGTATTCAGTCAAATGTTGGACTTGATAATCCTGGAGGTCTTTTTTGACCTTAATGATTCTATCACTCTACGAAAATAGTCCAGACAAGGGCAACGGAACTGGTGAAGGGCAAATCCAACATGCTAAAAGCATGGAATAAAATCTGTCACTTGGAGCCCCCTTTACTACCATCATAGTAACCCAGGCATCACTTCAGGATGCCCTTAACTCGAGTTAGTTCAGATTGCAGTGGGATGTACTGCTAAATCCTGCACAAATGTTCTGTGCACTTAATCAAAGAATGCATCTGTTGATAAGAGACACAGCAAAGACCTTTCTGGTGTTTTCAAAACATGTAGCAGGTGGAACAGGTGGTGTTGAAGGTGTTTTGGGTGAAGGAAAGGACTAGCTCAGGCTGGCTGGAGCTGAGGAGATACTCAGCCTCCTTTGGCTTGGTGTGTTAAACAGAGTAGGAAATAGGCAAGGTGGCGTATTTAAGGCCAGTGGTTTGGGAAGTGCCCTGACTACCAGGAACCTGAATGTTACTCAGCACATCCAGTATATCTTTATCAAGGAACCCATATCAACGTAGATTCTCTGTGTCATGCAGGGTTTCATACTGTGCCCTCCCCAGGGCATGCCTGGGTTTCTGTCTACTATCCCAGCTATCCCAAGGATCTTGTCCTTGGCCAGGATTTATGCTCAGAAGTGCTGAAAACAGCATGACCACTTTGTAGTTGAAGTCAGATCTCTGACAGTAAGCAATGTAACTCCTCTTATGAAGAGGAGTTTTTCCTTTCCTTTCTTTTCCTCCAGAGAAGATTCCAGCTTCTGTTACCAGCAAGAAGTCATGATTTTTTTCTTAGAGCACAATACTTCTCTGATTGTGTACATGGGATAAAGTGAACTTTTATCTAGTGTTTGCTTAGCAAATAAGGACCTTATCAAAAGCCCATTGAAGTCAGTGGAAAGGATACTATTGCCTCTAGATCAGGCATTGAATTGCTCTCACGTTGCCATTAAATAGAATGTATATATTAAAAGCTTTTTAAAATATTGCCCAGATAGAGAATGAAGAAAAAATTTCTTTTTTTTTTCTTCTGTCCCAAAATTTTAAAATAATTGGCTCTAACATCTTCATTACTGGGAAACACCATTTCATCAGTGACATATAGGGGACAGTAATAGCAAACACGTGGTTCCTGACCTCGGAAAATATTTGCCTGAAGTAAGTCAGACTAGCAGTTCATGAATGTCTCTCCATGCAGGAAACAGCCTCACCCCCTCATCATTCAAAGCCTCGCTCCTGCATCTCAATACAGGGCATATGCTAACTATGGGAATATGCAAAGTGGCAAGCAGTGGTCTTGTTTGCAGATTAACTGAGGGCTGACTTCCAAGTCAAGGCACTGCTTGTCCCTGTGGCTTTGTGTAGAGTGGCTAATTGATCTCAAGAAAAAAAAAAAAAATTCTGGAGTGAAAACCAGACTTACTCAGAGCAGCAGAACACCAGACTCAGATACAGAGCACTTAGCAGATTCTTAGTGCAGGATGCTTCTGTTCATGCCTAGCTGGAAGAACATTGGTAATATTCCTTAAAACACAGGGAGAGGGTAGGGAAGGGGAGAGGAGAGGAGAGGAAAAAGGAAGAGGTTTGTTCTACATCACAGAATTGTGAAGTTGCACAAAAATTGTAAAATTGTTGTTGTGTGAGATTACTTGTTCAAAGGTAGATGCATTAATCTAAAAAGCACATTTTGCACATCACCCATGAATAGATCTGTGGTTCCAGAGGGAGTTCAGCAGATTTTATTGCNGAGAGGAGAGGAGAGGAGAGGAGAGGAGAGGAGAGGAAAAAGGAAGAGGTTTGTTCTACATCACAGAATTGTGAAGTTGCACAAAAATTGTAAAATTGTTGTTGTGTGAGATTACTTGTTCAAAGGTAGATGCATTAATCTAAAAAGCACATTTTGCACATCACCCATGAATAGATCTGTGGTTCCAGAGGGAGTTCAGCAGATTTTATTGCTGCAAAAGTGAGGAAATCTCACTCCCCTCCATTCTTATATACCCTGTCCCTCCTCTATCCTGCCCATCCTCGTTCCCCTTGCCTCCGTCCCAGTGGTGCCATCCCACCTACATTCAGTCTCTGATCACACTTCTGGGCTGATTTAACTATTTGAAATATCAGAATATCAGAAAGCTCTTTTTCTTCTTTGGTCTTGTTTTCTGTTATTTCAGTGAATTAAATTGACACAGAAGTGCCTACAAGTGTTGAATATTAGCAGAGACAGTGTGTGGCCAGAACAGGGTGGACAGAGACACAGAAGGGAAAGAAAACTTGTTTTGAGTAGTGGTGAGCTAGGTGTGAATACAGCAGTTTTGTGAGCTGTACCCAGCTGGTGGTAGAACCTTCCGGACTCAGCTTTGCATAGAGAGAATAGACCCTTGACTTTAGTGGTTTGCTTCTGTTAACACCTATTTAGAAGTTGTTTGCAGATAGGCTAGTTATACAAGAAGAAGTGCTGCTAATAGAGCTGTTTGGAGTATCTTCAGAAACTCTCAAAATCACTTTTTTAAGGGTAAACATATCCTCTAAGCTCAGCTCTATTCTTGGATCATTCATAAAGGAACACATGTGTTTGTATAGCTGCCCAGTGTAAAACCTTGGCTGGCCTCCTTACTATTTTTTTCCTGAATGCTGCCCACCAAAGTAAAGTGCAAATACATGAATGGTGAAGTGCCTGTTCAGTGTGTAAGCTTGTAGGAGCATGTACTTATATGAATACAAACATTTTCTCCCAATTTGGCACAGGAAAAAAGAATACATACTGAAAAATGGCATTTCAAAATCAAGATAAGTAACCTGAGATAACTGTTTAACATCAACTCAAGAGAGATGTAAGCATTGAAATTTTTACTTACATGTAGCTACATAAGGTCAGAACTACAGTTTACCTTGAGTGTAGAGTCTCCCTGAGTTTGTAGAAGACAGAGACATGTGAACTGTGAAGGGGTTAGTGTAATATGGTTTATGGTTTATTATGGTTTATTTATTTTGAAGTTTGTTCTTTGGGAAGAAAAACAGAAGGGCCCACTTCTACGTAAAACAGAGGTTTTCATTTAAAGATCATAGGAACAAGCAGTGAGTAAAATACCCAAATGCAGAGAGACAGAGAGACAGGTCTGGCTTTATCAGCTGGAGACAGAGCAGGAAATACATTATTAAACATCACCATCTACTGGATGCCAGCAATTGTTCCTTACAAAGAAAACTGTAAGCTTCTATGCTGAATTAACTTGTCAGACAAGCCACTGCTTTCACAGGTCTGGTGCTGCTTGTAAAGCTATTGTCAGGGCAAAGTTTGTGGATCTTTTCCGTTCCAAGTTGAGAAAAGATTTTCAGCATTATGAAAACTCAGAAAGTTCAGGGTGATATAATAAAAGCTATGAAATTGCTAATAAGTCAGAAGGAGAACTTACAACAAGAAAGTGGGAATAGTCAGGCATGGGGGCAATAGCATCCTTTGGGTATTCAATTTATTTTCTTGTGGCATTTTTGTGTAGATGCTCACACATGTGTTCCCCCATGTAGTTGAATGGGTGTCCTCCTGGGTAGTTTGTGCTGACTGGAATTCCATAGTTTTGAATATTAACTTTTCACTCTATTGGCTGCAGAGATAAGGTTCAACCATATTTGTGTGATTTTACAGCATCAGGACTAGCAGTGGATTTCACAGAGCTTGTGAGGTCAAAAGGCACCAGTGAAGGTTGCACTCCCCTGCTATAGCTGCTGACCTGGACTAGCTGGGCAATGAAAGATGCTCTTTCCCTTCCCCACTGAGAGCAGAAGTCCCCAGCATTTAAGGATGCCACTTTCCTTGCCTGGTGCTCTCCCTTCACTTTTACATCTTTCTCCACCTCCTTCTTCTACAAGCACTAGAGAAAACACAGCACGAAGTGGCAGCAGTGAATGATAAAAGTATATTCTGTGGTAGAAGAGAGACCCAATGGAAAAGTGCTAAAATTTGAGGGCCCTACTCTTTTTTTCCCTTTGCTTTCTCTAAGGTTTCATTTGGTTGCGTTCACAGAACTGGTGACTCAAAACACCAGACAAAAGCAAATTCTTTCAAGAAATTAGTTACCAAAAATTACTGAAGTATAAGAACCTTGAGAAGAGCTCAGAAAGAAACTGCAACAGCAAATAATTTTTCCTTATCACTGAGTGATGTTCTCAATCCACCATTACAGTTAATTTATCAAAAGGAATGATTCAATAATTATTAGAAACAATAAAACTAAGATGTTCTGAGTGATATTATCAAGCCATCATTACAGTTAATTTATCAAAAGGAATGATTCAATAATTATAGAAAACTATAAAGCTAAGATTCGGGAGGATGTTTCAATGCTTTGGCTCTAATTAATAGAGAGATGCTTATCTAAAGAAATTTTTGTGATAAAAAAATCTATTCCTCGATAAATACTTTCAAAAGGTGTTGCCACTGACAACATCAAATGCAGGAGGTCTTAGCTAAGTGCACTGATTTTTTTCTTTTTTTTTTAATTGTCAAGACCAAAATACTCTCAAAAAGTAAACAGCGAGATGTAGAAACGACCAAAATAAATGGGAAAGCGATCTTGTTTGAATTGGTGGTGGTTAGAACTGTTTCTTGCAATGGGTCACAGAAAAATAGAAATGGGGTTTCAGGAAGAGCTAAATAGATTCATGCTATGTCAAAGCAGAAAGAATGACAAACACTGACAATAACGACAAAAAACTTTATTATATCCTTGTAGAATACTGGTATGTACCATACTGTACTGTTGTTGTACTATCAGCATATTTGGAAAGAAATAGGTGTTAGAGTCTACCAAACAGTCCTGACATCAACACCGTATCAGGGCTTCTGCGTAGTTCATTCGTCTGGGGAGGATATGAGGTGAAACAGTTTCCAACACTTAAGTAAACATCATGCGGGATTACACAGGAACAGATCAATAACAAATTGTATTTCTATTGCTGCATTTATCTTCCAAACATTTTGCAGTTCAAAATAGAGAACCCCTCAGGCAGATTGTTGTTAATGGCAAGTCACACTGATATGAATAAAGTTGAAAAACATTTTGTTTTAATGTGCTGTGTTGGCAACAAGAAAAAGGAACACTGCAGCAAGATGAAATGGTGCAATACCTGAGTGCTGATATAAAAGGTATTTCACATGTAAGTTACAGAAACAAATAATTCTGTTGTCCTCCAGAGCACACGTATCTGATCATTTACTCCTGGCTATAAAACCGAATCTGTTGAGTTTTTGTGGGATTACATCATTAAAAAATTCACCTAAGACCAGGAAGATAAACAGATTTACGAGAAGACGATTTGTTTCACTGGGTAATGTGCCTGGTATGAATTACCCCTGGGAGACACCTTTTCTTCTCCCTGACTCTAGAGGGAGACTGAGGTGAACAGATTAGACTAAGAAAACTAACTCTGAGACAAAGTTAGGCAAGAGGTGTTGCATGCTTCAAGTACAAATCATAGAACCATAGATTAGTTTGGGTTGGAAGGGACCTTTGAAACTCATGTATTTCAATCCTCCTGCAATGTGCAGGAATATCTTCACTACAGGAATATCTTCAACTACAACAGGTTGCTCAGAGCCCGATCCCATCCAGCTTTACTTTGAATGTTTCCAGGGATTACGCATACACCCATCTCGGCATTTATCGATGTGTGTATGCATATATAGATGTACAGGTCTGTGTGTGTGCGTGACTTTTGAATAGGAAAATTCTAAAAAACCAAATATATGTGGATATATGTTTTAACAGTTCTACTTCATAACTAGATTTTATTCAGTAATGAGCAATATGGTTAGGACCACAATTCTCAACGGGCACATCATAGAATGATAATAAAAATTTCTAGGCACTAGAGGTGCTGTAATGTCCATGGTATTTGTAGTTCCAGCTAGCCCAATTCTTTGCCTGCCCCATCCTCTCTGTCTCCCAAAGGCTGAAATCACACATTCGAGGGGACTGTTGACTCCAGCAAGAGGGAGCTTAAATAGGGGGAAAGGATTGTCCACCACCATAGCTTTTGGTGTCTCTCCTTTGCTTCAGCAGAATTACAAATGGTTGTTGCTCCAGGGTGGAAACTAACTGGTCCCTGGGCTGGATCCCTTACTCCATCAATCCCTGTGTTGATGATGGATACAATTCATTAGTGTCACTGAGGATATTCTGGCATCATAGCAAAGGAGAAGCCTGCCCTTTAAGAACAAATAGCTACATTTAGCTCCATAATACCAAAAAGATGCGTGTCCAATGTCACATTGGATCTTGCTCACAAAAGATTCAACACATCAATTAGCAACGGAGAGGTTATACCATGGAAATACTGGTCATGGTGGACCAAATGATGAAGTGCTCAGGCCAGCCAAAAGTCAGAGGGTCAAATGCGATTCTACCACAACCTCAAAACAAAGCCATTGGACCCAGAAGCTGAACGGTCCCAGTGAGTTTCACTAAGAATGGACACAGACATGTATGGTCAAAGCCGTGTATAGAATCACTTAATGAACTAAGAAGGGAACATGGAAACAGTGAAGAAATGTTTGAATGGAGTAACCGGTAAGGAAAGAAATATATTTTACACAGAGGAGGGAAGAGGTGTAAGCAGAACAGCAGAAAGTTCAGGCTTAATGTCATTTTTGACTCTGGGACCCTCTCACAGGTCTGTCTGCCTCACGCCTGAAGTCTGACATTTATACTTATGATGAGGTTTTCGGTCTTTTGGTACAGATATAGGCACACCTGGGGTTTTGTTAAATATGGATTTGATAGATGATAGATGGTCTGACAATCAATCTGTGCAGAAGTGGAAGTAGTCATATTCTGCTGCCTTGTAGTGCTGGTGGGATCAATGACTTAAGCTGCTACAGAAGACTGGAAGAGAGTAGAAGGAAAACAGCTTGTTGTTCACAAACTTTGTGTTTGTGACAGCCCAGCACTACTTGATGGCTCGAAGAATGCTTCACAATTCGATATAACAGTTCAGGGCTGTTTGCTACCACAAGTCATACTAAATTTCCATCCTACTGACAATTTTGTTCTCTGGAAAAAGCAGGGACTATCTTTCTGTGATTCTCTCCTGCCATCCCTCAGTCAGCACGCTGAAATGGAGCAAAGCAAAGACATGTGTGCCAGACGAATGTACAAAGTGAAGACGTCTTGTTCCATCACCCACAAAATTACTCTAGGAGTTAAGGGAATACGGACAGTGACAGTCAGTGCCCAGGCCGTGTGGCTGTCAGGAGGCAGCTGAGAAGCGCAGAGCGCCCGTCAGTCACTGCTCGCCCTCCCCCGGAGGGGACAACGAGGAGAGCCTCCGCGGCCGCCCCTTGCCTTGGCCGCGGCGGGCCGGGAGCTGCTCCCTGACACCGGCCGGAGCCACCGCCGGCGGGAGTTAATCATTAAATCCCCGCCAGATCCGCTCCTGGCCGGCTCCCCCGAACCTCCTCGGCCTTCAGCCGTGCCCTGTCCCCGTCAGGCCTGACCGAGCAGCGCGGCGGGAGGAGAAGCGCAGGCAGGGACGGAGAGCCCCCCCCGCCGCCGCCCGCCAGCCGCCTGCGGGCCCCGTGCGAGGCGGAGCCCCCCGGGCGGGCGGGCCGTCCCTGCCCGCAGGGAGCCGTGCAGCCTGTAGGGCACACCTGTCCCCCGCTGCCGCCCCCGCACCGCCTCTCCTCCCCGTCACGGCGGCGCTTGGCNCCATGGGCGCCGCCCGCGCCGCGCCGGGGCAGAGCCGGCGCTGCTGAAGGAGCATGGCCAAGGGACCCGAGCAGGGGGACGCCTTCCTGCACCTCCCGGCCGCGCAGGCGGTGCCCGCCGAGGCGCAGGAGGAGCGCTACGCGGGGCTGCTGGGGCGAGGCTTGCTGCCCTGCGCCCGGGAGGCGCTGCCCGGGCCGCCGCTGTCCGCCGGCATCAAGGCAGGTAAAGGCGGGGAGCCGGCGGCGTGCCCTGCTCCGCCCGCGGCGGGAAAGCTGCGGGCAGCGGCGGCAGGCAGCGGGAAACGCTGCTCGGGCTCCGGCGGGGACGCTGCTGCCGGGCCCGTCCCTCACCCCGCAGGCGGGAGGGGCGGTGTGAGGCAGGACCGTAACCATGCCCTTGGGTCTCTCTTCTTGCCCCCGCGGCGCGCAGAAACACACTTCGGCTGCGAAGCGCTCCCCTCGGACGAAGAGGATGCCGATGCTCCCGGCGGCGCGCTGACCAAACAGCTGACAGCCGCCGACCAGAGCCCGTCTTCGAAGAAGAGCATCACGCAGATCATGAAGGACAAGAAGAAGCAGACGCAGCTCACCCTGCAATGGTAGGGCTCCGGAGAGCCCGCCCTGGGGGCTCCAGGCCTGAGCCGGCTTGTCCGTCACACTCCAAGGGACCTTTCTCTAACAGCTGAGCCGGCAAGGAGGGCGACAGCTCACAATTCTTTTAGAAAGAATTTGTCATTTTTGGGGTGTTTGTTAGTTGTTTTTTGGTTTTGTTTTTGTTTTGAGGGTTGGTTGGTTTTTTTGTTTTTTTGTTTTTTTTGGTTTTTTTGTTTTTTTTTTTTATGAGCCTCATCTACAAATAAGGACACCCGTCCCCAAATTTCTGAGTTTTGAAATTATCAAAAGTTTGTCACTTAACAGAAGTCTCGGTCAGATTCTCACAGTATGCGGCTATCAATGAAATCTATCATCAAACTGTAGAAATGAAACATTTAAGAATTGCATCTGTGAATGGCTGCTCCTTTTATTATTCTTTAAGGCTGTGACAGATTTTCACTGTCTCATAATGCATTTCTTTTACATCGAGGCCCTAACTTTGGTTTATTTTACTGGGGGAAAAAAGTTAACCAAATAGGTCAAATTCTGCAGACATTAATTGAGAAATGTTTCTATTAAAGTACACCTGAAATTAGGAAGGAGTGCTGTTGAGTTGACGGGGAACTTAATTACCAAATGCAGACTGTCAATAGAGATTTTTTTTCCTTCTGACTGAAAAATTTGACTAATCCAAATTATTCAGTTTCTTATTCTAGTTTACCTCTGACTTCTGAGTGTAAATAGTTAAGGATTTAAGTCTGGTGAGTCAATGCCAAATTCTTCAACATGCAGCGCACACTACACAGTATTTTCTTACAGATATGCGTAATTTGAGAAACAAATTTATTGCACTTCATCCCAGGAGTAGTGAACAATGTAAAACGATAAAGAAAAACCCAACAGGACAGCAGTGAAATACTCAGCTGTTAGCAAGGGTTCTGTTCAAGTGAAGACAGTCAGATTTTTGCTTCAGTTTTAAAAATTTTATCTTAATGACCATCACTCAGCACTTGTATTCTGTAAACTGATTGTGAAGCTACATAGAAATTAATCTCCTTCAAAAAATGCTGTTCTTTGTTTTTTCACTGTGGTTTGAAGCATTTACAGGTCCAGAGTGAAAATTAAAAAGCAAAAGGAGGAAGAAAAGAGACATTAGCTCAGGTGTTGAGGATACAGCGGGACAGAAGATGCAAGTCCAGGTCTCTGCTCTTAAATCCTTTCAAAGGACTGACTTAAACCCAGGTCTTTCATAGTCTAGTTAGTGCTCTTATTTTCGGACTAATGCTGGCTCTTAGGTGATGATAATTTAGTTATTGAAGTAAAGCAAACAAGTCCAGACATTGAAAAAGACTCATTAAGAAAAGGGATCTGGCTCCAGTTTTTCCATATTCTGCAACTAGGCTAAGCACTAAGTGTGGAGTCAGTCTATAATGTCTGTCGTGTTCAGGAGAAACTCATCTGTGTGCTCTGATGGAATTCTTCAGTGAAATTAAAAAAAGAAGAATAACCAAAAAAAAAAGGGAGCAGTACCAAAAACTGGAAAATGCAATCAGGAGAAATGGCATATTGCTTCTTACTCTGGCAGTTTCTTTCTCTACACAGGCTGGAAGAAAACTACATTGTATGTGAAGGAGTTTGTTTACCAAGATGCATCCTTTATGCACATTATTTAGACTTCTGCAGAAAGGAAAAGCTGGAACCTGCCTGTGCAGCAACTTTTGGGAAGGTAATAAGTAAATGCCTTCATAATTTAAATAATTCATAATTTAATTAAAACAAGATCATTGTTTCATAGACTCACAATTTAGTACACCTATGTAAAAATTCTTCTGAAATTCACGTGTTTTCTACTGCTAATGTACATGGAATCAGACTAATTATAACTACACTGTCTCCTATGGAGGAATTTCTTAACATCACCCTTAGGAGATTGAAGCTGAAATTCCCTTTGGTTTATTGTTGTTTTTATTAAAATAAAAAAAAAGGCATTCTCTCTGAGTGCTTTTTTTCTTTTCCTTTTTGTTGGTGACATTAATAGGTTCTTTCCACAAAACCAGATCTGACACGGAAGACACTTATAATTATACTAAAGGCAGTGTAAAGTGAGATGCGACACAAGCAGTACTAGAAGGGAAAAGCAAGTAATAACACAAAGAGCTCCCGAACAAAAAATTGTTGATTCATTCTCTTTTCTACCTTTCCCTACAATTAATCCTGAAGTAACTTAATGAAAGGGAGATGTGAACTCTCCAAATTAAATCCTGAGTATTTAGTGAAACAGGAAACCAAAAATGCATCAAGGGTCATCTTTTTTTAAACACTGCTGATCTGGTAATGGTTCATACATAGCAAAATACATTAATTAAATTAGATAATAATAAATAATAATAATGATAATATTTAAATCCGGTTCATAAAATGTTCATTTCCTATTTTATTTCTCTTAAACTGGATATACTAAAAAAGTGGATATCTAATTTTCATACAGTGCTTCAGTATAAATGAGAAAGACAATAGTCTGCATTTAAACATTGTTTTGACAGTGATCTGTCTGTTAGACATATCTGTTAGATCTACCTCTATTACTGAATTAGTTTTTCAGATCACCCTTTCAAATAAAAAAAATCGATTTATTTCTAGTTGTTTGTCTTTGAAAACAGAATAGCTAGAGGACAGAGTTTCCCCTGGTTTTGTTTAGATCTCTGAAGAAGGAGATACAGTTTTACTTTAGGAACTTGAACATAATAGAATTCTGGTGGAGAAACTAGATTTTAAAATGTAAAAGTGAAAACAGAAAGGGAGAACAGGTGAGAAGACTGAAGATACACAGTAAGATGGACAAGGATGGAATAAAGGCTGCAGTGTGAAACATGGCCTAATCATTTATGTTGTGCCTTAAATATCAAAAATGTTTGTTAATGAACTATCTTAGACCATATATTTACACTGCGATTTTTCTAGAAACAGCTTGCTACAAAATTTTATCAGTGTTAGAAATTAATGCAGTTGTTTTCTCTTTAGACCATTCGCCAGAAATTCCCTCTCCTAACCACAAGGCGGCTTGGAACAAGGGGCCATTCAAAGTAAGGCACAATTACGTGTGTATCTGCTTATAGAACTAATTTTAGGAATGATGAATTATTAATTAGGAATTATTTCCATGTCTCCTTAATATGTACTAATTGGCAGGGGGCTTTATTCATATGATACACTACAAGTGATAACTTTCATGTACATGGTGAAACTGATACTCAGATTCAAGAGTTTAAATTTGAAAACATTGCTGCATACCTAATTCCTAAAATTAAACTGATGAAGCTTCTGAATCTTGTCATTGCAATTATAGACCTATACATATGTTGCAACTATATGTCAACCTATTAGATGTAGAAAGCATTTATAATACATGTCTTTTTATAGCTGCTCATCTTTCTATAAGTAGTGATTTTATTTCCCTTTTGCAAGCCTAACAACTTTCATTGTATTCGCTACATAACAATACGGATTCACTTAAATACCCCACCAAAAAAAGCATTGTTTTAAATTGAGAATAAGGCATGCTTCTGCTCATTGTTGTGGGTATCTTATAAAACTGTGAAAAGTACACAATTTGTAGTGCAGTCATGTCATAAATAATGTATCCTATTAATTTTTATATTTGATCTCTGAAATAATTAGGTTGTAGGAATAGATCATAGACAATTCTTACCACCTGGTGGTAAAATTTTTTTAGTTCTGGTTCAGGCATTATGCTTTTGGCCATGAATAACTTAGTGTAAAACTGTTTTGAAGAGTGGTAACACACATATTCCCTCACATCCATTTTGTTAATGAATGAGATAGAAAACCAGAATAATCATAGTAATAGAAGAAAATCAACCATTCTCGGGTTTTTTTTGAAAACTCTTCATTTTGAGCTACTTAGCCTTGAAAGACAAAGTTACTCTTGTCTTTCTGTAGTTTACAGAAAAACTCAAAACAAAAGGAGACTGAAAAGTAAAAAACCTACGCGACTTGTTTTCCTAAGTGATATTAGAAATGTGTGAAAGATAAATTTTTATGTTCATTGTTTTGCGAGGTTGCTGAATGTTGTTATACTCAGTTTTTTTCCTGCCTTAGAAATACAAGAAATAGATAGTTGATTCCACCTTAGTTTTGGAGAAGAATGAATGAGATGTTATTTGTAAATTTTAGGTTTTGTTGCAGAAAAAATGAAGGTGGGGAAGAATTTAAATTCCAAATTTTTGCAAAGACATTCTGTTTCTTGAGCATGTCTCAAGCATTTATTTTAAATAACCATTAATAAAACTGAAATCCAAAGGAAATAAAGTCTTCAAAGGACATTATTCCTTTTTTTGTTTGGTTTTTTTTTTTTTTTTTTTTTTTTTTTTTGGTTGGTTTCAAAAGAAGATAGTTCTCGTATAGTGTCTATCACAGTCTTAGAAATTTGTAATCCATTAATCTCTTCTAGGAGGTAGTCCACAGTGTGCAATGTATAGAGGAAAACTGAAACCGAAGTTCATTTCTCTTTTTGTAGGTGACCTATAAATGATGAGTAGAGGGGGTTTGAGGAGAGTAATTATTGGAAAGATTATTTATTAGGGAAAAGAGGGAATTTATGTATTGTCTGCTGTGGTGAAGTTAAGATGTGATTACAGGCATAAGATGATGTAGACATAGCTTTGGTGCTGGTGTTGTGTTTAAGATTTTAAGAGATCTGGCATTCACAATCTGCGCAGGAATATTTGACAACCTACTAATTCATTAATGCCCTGGTGAATTCTTAGTCAGGTTCATAATCCAACATATTTGGTGAACCACTTAGTTATAATGAACGAGAAAATACAAGGGAGAAGTCTCCCACATGGTCATTATATATCTTTTCTGGCATATCTAACAGATAAACAGGATCTAGTGAGGGTCCAAGCTTCCAAAACATATCATGTGTCTGCATGATTTAAGCACAGTATGTCAACCTATATTAAGTAAATGAATACATTTCAAATATGTATATAGCTACAAAATTAATTGTGTTGGAACATGTGTCACAATATTTCCCTTTTCTCAACGGCATAAAACAATATTAATATAGAAATAACTCATGCCCAACATTTCTTTGGCAGATTCCATATCCTTACTGACCTCGTTGGTATTATGTGTCATATTTTCATATGGATTAACTGTTCTTGAACAATTTCCTCAAAGGAATGAGGCATCAGCGGCTTTTGTTTGAACATCTGGCACTTGTTTCTCTGTATTTTTTTCATCCGTTTTCCTCAGAGGCTTTTCTTCTGCAATTCTCATTTCTGCTAAGGTGCATTTACCTTGATCTTGCTGTGCTAAAAAAGGACCTCACAAAAGGCTCAAATGACAATATTTCCAGTTCAGAGACTGAATATAGCAACAAGTAGTCATAGAGAAGTGTCAGTATGAATCACAGAATCGTAGAATCATAGAGGAATAGAATGGTAGAATGGTTGGGGTTGGAAGGGACCTTAAAGATCATCTAGTTTCAACCCCCATGCCATGGGCAGGAACACTTTCAACTAGGCCAGGTTGCTCAAAGCCTCATCCAGTCTGGCCTTGAACACTTCCAGGGATGGGACATCTGCAGCTGCTCTGAGCAATCTGTGCCAGTGCCTCAACACCCCTACAGTAAAGAATTCTTTCCTAGTATCTAATCTAAATCTACCCTTTCTCAGTTTAATGATCACTGTTAATCTATTTTTTCTCTTTCTGGTGTTGTGGGCCACTCAGAACTACAGACTCACTGAGGAGCAATTGAATTTCTGATTTCACCATGTAGCAGTTAGTCACACAAATGTAATTTACAGAAATGTTTCCATTAAATTATTAAGAAAGTTAAAGGACTGTAATCAGTTTCAGTAAATTACTAGTTACACTCCTATGTCAGCATGGACTCTAAAAGTTAAAAGCTGTTTCTGCGGTACTGGGACTAGAAAGAGAGCTCTTACTAGCAATAAAATAGTATTTTTTAAAGCATGATAGTGTAGTGACGTATTATTTGTATTGTTGCTATCATTATTAAGATATACTGCTAGTAGAAGCAGTATTATTAGTACTAACTATTCCTGACAGTGTTGTTTTATATGGCAATATTGCCTAGGAGCTCTGATCATTGTCCAGGACTCTACTGAGTCAGATGCTGCAAAAGCATGAAAAGGAAGAAGACAATTCTTTTCCAATGGAATAATTGTTCTTATATTGTAGAGAAAAGTTAACACCCTGGGATAAAAGTGCCTTCCTGAGCACTGCAAGCATGCACAGCAATCTATTGGTAGAGCCTGGCTGTGATCAGAAGAAAACAAAGAAAATAATTTCCTTTTTCCATCATCTTCAAGGTGACAGAAATTGTTTTTCTCCCACTCTGATATAAGCTTTTTCTAACATCCACATGAGCACGAATTGGATTTGAGGAAAAGCTCCTGCACTAACACGTGGAATACAGTTGCTGTTGTAAGGTGTGTGATACACAAATGTTAGTTCCTCCTGTGTTCCCAAACAGCATTTGTCATCTCTAGTTCTGGGCAAAGGACAAACTTAAAACTTAATCTAATGATTCCTAGAATTCTAGTCAGAATCTCTCTTTCTCTGTGTTTACATCCAACAACCCATTTGTACAAAAGTGTCAATACTAAAACTCATTTAAACATTTGGCCAAGAAGGTCCAACACATTGGACACAATTTTGTTAACAAAATATATTAATCTCTCATGCCTGTGCTAATCACTCTACATAGCTGAAAGTAAGGGAAATTTTTCTGTATTCCTGCTGAGTGAAGGAAGATGCAGCACCAGAAGTGCTGCAAACTACTCTCTTAGATTAGTATTTCATAAGCAACAGTTCTCTGTTCTGAATCCACCTTTTTGCATTGGTGATGTTGAACATACTGTGGTCACTACTAGAACTCAAGTGTAACTTTCACAGTACACGAATCACCTGAAGCAGCTACTTGGGAGATCGTTCAAACTACTCAGTCCATGCACACGTAAGACTGTTTGAGCTCAAGTTACAATTTAATTTCTTTGTAGACTTTGATCAATGATGAATCTTAGCTTTTATCCATCATGTCTGAAAACTATTATCTTATTTATTAGGAGTGATTTAGTGGGTTAATAAACCTGATATGGCAGCTGGCCCTGTGATAAGAAGTTATTGCAAGTCCCTGAACAGCTTAAGCCCGTCATTTCCTTATCAGCTATCATTTGTGTCAGTGTATGCTAAAATCAGAACTACAAGTCGTGTAAGAACATATGTTACAACAAACCACTGAAATTAAAAGAGAAAGGTAGTTCAGCTTGTTTTATAAAATGTTTGTTTCAAAAATTGAGAGTAAATTCGTTGTAGTAACTGATTATATTTTATTAATTACACAATAGAAATAATAAATAGTAAAACACAGATATACTGTACATACACATAAAAATATGCACATAAGGAGATAGAAGGAAGGCATTTGAAGATGTAGATTAAAGATGTTATCAATGTGTCTGGGTTGGGTAGACTACTCTCTACATGGAGCCCAAAATAAGCTGTTCAACTAATGACTTTGGCTTGTAAGAGAATAATATTCATACCCTATTACTCTATGGAGTATGCCAGACAGAGCTTGAAAAGTAAGATTATATTATTTTTGGATTGTTTCTCTGTTGTGAATGAAAAGCTGTATTTTTTAGCACTAAAACTTCAACTATACATTACTGAAGAAAAACAGAATGATACCTGCTGTGCCTTTAATACACACAGAATATGTACTGAAAAATATCTATTCTCTACATAACAAGATGTCTCAGTGATAAATTCTGATATCTTGGGGCATTCCAGCAGGAACAAGTAGATTGTCTACCCCTGGATACCTGAGGATATAAATCATACAACAGTTCCTGTTCCTAGCCCAAATATATTAATATTGAATGAGGTGTTGAATAATCTAGATATTGAATCCTAACTTTGTGAAGAAATAATGCTTTTCCTTGCGTCTGGTCCACTCCAACCTTACAAGAGGGAATGCCAAATTTATGGTGGAAGTGTAAAAGTATTTTTTTTTAGAATTGAAAAAATGGCATGTGATTGAAGCTGGGAGATTTAAATTACTGGAATGAGATGTGGGCAACCGCTTGCTTACATGGCCAATGACAAATGTCCAGATAACATTGTTAAAGAAGCAGTCGCAGCTCTATACTGTTAGTCATCCTGTTCAGTGGACACCCTTTGCAATGTGAAGACTAAGTAAATGCTGTTATTTCAAAGAATCATACATGTGTATTTTCAATACCTCTTGTGTCACAGTAAGGAAAGAGAGGAGAAAATTTTGGTTTTTCTAAGGGTTGACAGGTGCCACAGTGACCTAGCAGTGTTATGCAGACTCAGCAGTTTCAGGAAAGCAGTAAAAATGATTATGCCATTTTCTGTCATCTTTCTTGGCTGTAAAATCTTGAAGGCACACAGCAGACTGTCCAGAAACAGAAAAACAATTTCAGCTGAGATTGTCAAAGCTACCTTTATATCATATATATATATATCATTATATCATACCAAAGCTACCTAATATATCATCCTAATGAACATTTTCTTAGGCATAATTTGTATCTAATGCCTTTAACCAGCTTTGTAAATATAAAGCACGTGAGGGTTTTGTTCTTACCTGTGACAGTTCCATACAAGAACAAAAAAATACTGTGATTTTTTTTTTTTAATAGTCATCACCAGGATCAGCAGAGATGAGATGAGATTAACACTTTTGTTAATATGTTTTATTAACTATTTGCTGGGGCTTTGTGTCTCAAGAATGCATTTCTTCAAGCTTTTGGGGAGTTTCAGTGAAATCAGTGCAGTGTGTTGCAAAGTGCTACTTTGAAGCAGCTCAGTTAAACAAGCTGCCACGGTATTTTCAAACTAATTTTAGTAAAAAGTAAATTAACCTTTTTATTCAATCCGTAACAGTCTTAGACAAATTTGGTTTAACACAATCAGTTTTTAAATCTGTTGAGTGGAATTTATAAGACAGGACCTATCACCTTTGATAGATGAACTCAAGCAAACTTTGCTATGACTGGTAAGGAAAGAGCTGCCCCCAGCTTGCTCTCCTGCCCTTCTCTCAGAGGTCACTTATTTTGTAGCAAAATCAGTGGAAAGCAGTAAGTAGCTACTGCACGGCCAGTTTTCTTAGCACCAATCCATCCTCTTTAGCATCTTTGGTGTCTTTGGTTAAGGTGTTGGATGTGAGCACTGCAAAACCTGAGCAATAGGCATGCTTCTTTTTTCAAGCTCTATTTGGGAGCAGTAATCTCCAGGAGAGCAAGAAGGGAGACAAATGTGGATGAGAACTGCCTAAATGGCTAAATAATTCAGAGTTAGACTGCAATCTGACAGAAGAATGAATGAATGAATGAATGACATATTATCACTATTAGTCATAGGAGGCTGAACACTAAGTGCTAAGGTACACTGGGAAGCTATTTACAACTGAGAGGTGCTCTGAGGGACTGTCTAAATGTAGTGGTGGCAAGTCAGATAAAATAAAGCTGGTAGATCAAACCCAGCACCTTTTCAAGCAAATGAAGTAAAATGAAACAATGTATATCAGGGAAAAGAGATGTACCATGTTTCTAGATTTTCTGTTCCAGCTACATTCTTGCAAGAGAGAAAGTATTTTAACCCTTGAATTTTGGATCAAATCATGACAATACTGTTTTCTATGACACCAGATTTTGTTCCATGTCAGTGAAAGGAATAGTTAGACACTGTATAGAAAGGTTTTCAGAAAGCATTTAAAATCAATTTGACAGTTTGTTTACTTGGCATGTCACTCATAAGCACTCCTCTTTTTTTTTTTTTTTTTTTTCCCCCCCACAGGTATCACTATTATGGAATTGGCATTAAAGAGAGCAGTGTATATTACCACTCTGTGTATTCTGGAAAGGGCTTAACCAGGTAAAATAACATAACTTGTGAGACTTAATCAGTGAAGGTCTAACTATACCCTTCCTTTAGGAAGACATTTGTAGGACTCTAATTTTTGTTTCTACCAGAACTAGTAGTGTTGTTTATCTGTGTTTTGAGAGGTTGCTCTGGATATTTTGCTGGTGTCTTCCAGTTTGACCTTACCACAGTCAGTGTAAAGCTGCACCAACTTTTAACAGCAGAACATTTGTTCAAGTTTGCATGAGGGAGCAAAATCCCATTTCCAGAACACTTGTCTAATTTTGTTTGCTTGTGTGTTACCCTGTGAGTTCTTTCCCCAGGATGGCTTTCCATTATGAAACGTCTGGAGAATGGTGTGAAGCTGGCACCTGTGGGGCAGGAGGGAGGGGTCAGTGTAGATTAATATTTACAGGTCCTTTGACTGGCTAATATCAGTTTAAACCTAACCCAGGAAGCTCTAATTATATTTATTTAGGGGACAGCTAGCAGGATCAATATGTTACGATAGCTGCCTGTTGGTTTGCCAAAGATTAATCGTTCGTAAAACAAATGTCTCTGTTCACATATGGCTTGAATGACGGCTTTCATTGTCTGTGGCAGTATACCTGGATAAGTGGGACTCTGAGCAAGGAAAGGAATAAATGAGTTTATAAACACACATAGAAAATTTGACTGGTGGCAGATTCAGATTATATCCAAAGAGACCTTTTCCAAACAGTAGGACAAGTGTAAAAATTGAGGGTAATGCTGCCAATGATGCTTAAAAAGGGAGAGTTCTCTCCAGAGCAGTACCTAGGATGTAATAGATTGGAATATTCTATTTCTTTGTCTGGTATTTATCAAGAGCTGTGGAGGTGTTGCTGGTACACGGTGTATTTTTCTTTCATAATACGGAATTATCTTGAGCAAATTATTCATTTTGTTGACTAAAAGACAGTTGTTTTCATTTAAGGGAATATAATAATTCTTACTCCGCAGTTTTATGTCAGGCAGGCACAATCCTGCAGCAAAGAAAGTGGAGGTTCTGCAAAATTCCCCACAGCTGGATTTCTAACAGCATACACTCACATAAAGATGGCATAGATACTCTCTAAGATTTTAGGACTAGTCACTAGATTCACTAATTAGGAACCTTTTCTTTGTGTTAGAACCTGTGCTGTCTTGTATGAGATGTTGAATTTTCAGGGTCCAGCAGTTCAATTGCCTCCCTAGCTGAATTAAAACAGAAGCTCAGATGTTCATTTTGCACAGCCTGGCCCATCACGGTGATTGGATTTTTCTGTGTGAAGAGAGTGATGCAGTAGCCAGAACAAGCTTCTGGATAAGGAAAGAATCAGGCAGTGTAGGGATTCAAAACTCTCAGTTCCTGGCTGCTGCCTATGGTGATCCATGAAATCTGTCCTTACGTCTCTTCTAATAGGTGAGGCTCTGGAAGAGCAGTGCTAGCAGATGCTGCCTCACATTTTTGCTGTACATTCTGTGTACCTTTTGCTGAACATGTGAAAATCCAGAGTCCAAAACAAATACATCTAGCCTTAAAGTTAATTAGATCCACGTTGTAATCAGCTGAGTGATGCCTTCATTCTTACTTATCAACAGGCAAGGGAACTGTCTAGGTAGCATATGCTGGATTATCATGTGGTGGGAACTGTCAGGCACCTGTGCCAGGCCTGGGCAGGAGGAATTCCTCAACTGCTCAGCCTCTGGACTTTTGAGAGCATCTCAGAGAGCAGGAAACAGCCAGAGAGCATCTCAACAGCAGGAAACCATGATATTGCCACTAATAATTACAAGACTTCATATTGCCCACAGTATCTTATCAGTTGGCAGCCAGTGGTACAGGAAATAACAATAATCAAACAACATTTATCATTATACTAATCCATTAGAATCGCTATTATTACACATTCTCTACTTTAGTAGTTATATAACTTAAAATGTTCTTTCTGATTTCTGAGGGGTTGTCTGATAGTCCAGCGACTTCACTAGGAATCTCTCAATTGTACTCTTAATAGGACATTCACTGTACCACAACACATTTTTGCCATTTAAGGAATCTTTTATCTCAGAAATGTATTTCATTGCATCAAAATAGTACTGTAGTGAAAAAGAATAGGAAATCACGATGATTTCTTAATTTTTCCAAGAAATATAAGTTTTATATATATGTATATATATATGTATATATATACTTTTTCTACTCTGAATTTACTCATCTCTATCAAAAACTGTATGTATTTCCTTATAAAGATGTTACAGACTTGGACCTATGCTACCCTTTTGCTGTTTGTGAAGTGGCAAAGATCCAACAAAAACCTGAAACTGGATTTTATACTTTACTGTTTAGTCAGTGGTCTTAATCTTCATGTTTTATAAGACATCAGTAGGTTTCCTGTTATCCCCAGGTATTTGAAAATCAGTGGAAGAAGTTAAGAAAAAAACCATTAAAACCCCATTAAAACCTGTAATTGCATTTGGAAAAATGTGATAATTTTTCTAATAGATCATACGTGTATATAGATATATAATCTCTACAAATGTTCTGCTTAGGAAAAAATAATCAAATGTGTTTACTTTCAAAGGTTCTCTGGAAGCAAGCTAAAGAATGAGGTAAGTGCTGTAGTCTGTTTCCTTTTACTTCTGTTATAATCCAAATATTATGTGACCTGTGGTTTCCTTCACATTATTTCTTTGAAAATTGGAGCATTATTTTTCATTAAATATTTGACTGCATAACTTTTTTTAACAAAGCTGAGTATTTGCTCCTCTAAATATTCAAAGAAAAATAAGATTTGAAAACACCTTCTAGGGTTCCAATTGCAATCCAGTTACCCATCACCGTATTTAAGCAAAGGATCAAGCTTTAGCTTTTTTTTTTTTGTTTTTGCATGTTATTTTTAAAGGAGGGTTTTTCCGAATCTCATTTGTCTGACTGGAAGCTGAAAAGAATTTTTAAAAAGTAAACTGAAATTGGTGCCTCCTAGTCAGGATTGCCTTTCTCTATTTTTTGATCTTCATGACATTTTGTTGTACTTTGCCTTTTTGCTGCTTTTGCTTGCTGATGGGAGCAACAACAGCAGCTTTGAGTAACTTTTTATCAGCCTTACAGCCTTCCACCATACTTGTTCTGATTTGAATATCGTGAGAGTAAAATAAATCATAAAGTCTTGTAAATGGCACGTTTTCAACTCCTATTGGAAATATCCCTTCTGATGAACCCTAGAACTGGATCTGGTTTTGTTGGTTTTTGTTCTCCAACCCCCCACAAGTAGTCTACATTTTTACTACTGTATACTATGGTATAGCCACTGTCATTCTGGTCATATTTATAGTAGAAAATGATGGATTATTGTACATTAAGGGCTAAGGGTTGCTTACATTATTTTTGTTTGACACTGAGTTCAACTGGCATGGAATATCCTGCATCCATATTATTAAACTCCTGAACCTGCAGAAGGACACAGGGACTTCTCTGCCACATTGTCACGAAGAAATGTCCCTAATGAGCAGTACCTTTTGAAATATGACTATAAGGTGTTTGGGATACTGCTAATTGGCATGGGCCAAAAGAATGCCAGAGGCCATTCTGAGTAATACTGTTCCAGTATTGCCTGGGAATGTTTCCTGACACCATTTAATTTACTAGACTAAATATACCTGCTGCGATCAACTGATACACAGGAAGCCTTTCACCTTTTTCATTTCCAGATAAGCAACTCCTAGCTGATAGCAGACATTTTTATTGGTCCCGGAGAGTGTAGCTTTGCTCTATTGATTTTCATCCCCCTTATTACCATTATCTCAAAGCCATCCACGTCTTTCTACATGACCTCTTGGTCTTCCTCTGTTGATGATTTCATTAGCTCATGTCAACCAGTTTTATCTATGAAATGTTCAGTGAGATCAGCCCCAAGTCTGATATTTGGGAATCTTCAACCCCTTTTCAACCCACTGGTTTCCCTGTCAACACAACTTGTTAGCATTTCAGCTGGAGTCAGTTTCTTAAACATTTTTACATTCTTTTACTAATCCCCACTCTCACCAGCATAACTGATCATTTCCCATGGTGACACCATGTCAAGTATTTTAGTGAGGTTCAGATAGATTAGATCTGCTGCATTTTCCCTGTTCAGATAATCAGCTATCTTATCAAACAAAGATAGTGCCATGCCGTGGGATATCCCCAACATACTCATGAGCACTGCTGCAGCATTCATTTCTTCAGAGTTCTGAGATTGAATGTATCTGGTTCCTTTGGCATAAATGGATGCGTATTTTCTTCTATCTCTGATGTGGCATTCCCAGTCTGCCTTGGAATTGACAATTCCACAAATCTGTGTTGTTTCTGCCCCGAAGTTCCTTTGTCCTCCCAGAAAAAAAATCTTCACTGATAAATCAATGGAAATAAATGAGAAAGGGCACATCATTGTGAGTTCTTTGTTGTCTAGGTCTGTATTGTTTGAAATTATTCAGACAGGTCTTAAGAGAAAAACAATACTTCCATGGGCAAAACAATTATAATAATCTCAGCATACTGAAAATTCGGCATTATATTTTCATTAGTGTGGACAGGTGATAGATACATTCTTTTTCATTTGCTTGAAAGTACATGTAATTAGGTATTCCAAAAAGATTTACAATGATTGCATAAGGTGTAATTCTCTGTAGAAACATAAAGACATTGAAAAGATGTTAAAGCACTGATTGTCTAAATATACTGAGTAAATGGCATTTGAATGAACACTTATTGAGTGCCAGGGACACTGTTTACTTCTGGTATGTTTTATCACATTTTCTAGTATTCTCTCTGTAGGGGAGATATCAGCAAATTCTTTTATCTAAACCAGTTAGTGCACCATTAGAGTCTGCATGGTTAATTAGGCAGATAATATTACTGTCATTATCTTAATGTTAAATGGCCATTAGAAACAGATGGCATTAAATTGAAAGGGCAAGTGGCAGCAGGTTAAAATATTAAGCCTAGAACTGAGGCACAGTCATATAAGTCCATTAGCAAGGTAAAAAACAGTGCAGATTATCTTCTCTTAAACTTCCCACCACCATCACTGCCTTCTTTTAAATGAACAAATCCCTTTTAATCAGAGCTTTTAATATATTTCATGGGTAATTGCATAATAAAATCATTAAGATTACTCCTGTTAAAAAAAATACCCTCCTTATACTGATAGGCAATTATAACACTACAAAAGTATTGATATGAAGAAGTACTAATGTTTCTGAATTTGTACAATTTCTTTTACTTAGAGCTTTATATGTGTTTGAATAGTAGATGGCACAGGCAAAATTAGTTTACGTGTTGTATGCATTTGGTGTTTTGCTGTCTGTGTTGAGTAAGTCAGTTACAGCTATGGTTTTCTGAATTCAGTATTTGAGAGAATTTCGCTTGAAACTCGTCTCCAAGTAATGAGTCAACATTTACAGAAAAATCGTCTCATTTGCACACTTTTACATTGCAAATTGCACTATATACCTACCATTCCCACTTAAGTGAAATCCACCTGTAGGCAAAGGGATAGGAAAAGGTCACTTCAAGTTCCATTCAAATGCCTTGTGCATGATCATAAATTTCATCCATTAGTACAGAGGGAATCTGCACAGAAGTAATAGAATTTCCACAGAAATACTCAAAGGCCATCTTGTGGCTCTGCACGCTGACTTGACATAAGGACTGCTTAGTTTAAAATAGAACAAATGGTTTCAGACAAATTATCTTCGTTAGGTTTGATTGCAATCCTATGAGAATAAGTACCGTTCAGCCAGTAAGGACAGAACCATAACACACTTGTATTTCCTCTCTTGAGGATGAGGGTTTCAGATTAATTGTAGCATTTGAGAGCTTAAGAGTGTTCGGTGGAGTTTAGATCTAGACACATATTTAATAACCTTCCTGAGCTGGTGTCCAGATCTGGATAAACATCAGTATTTTTGAAGGATTATCTGAATGCGAGTATTCTGGAACATTGAGAGGTTTGTGAGATAATATACAAGTTTAGCATGAATTGTTGGTTTCATATGTAACAACATTAGTTACTTCAATGTTCCTGTTTTTTCCCTTCCATTTCAGGGTGGTTTTACTCGCAAATATTCTCTGAGTTCCAAAACTGGAACACTCCTCCCAGAGTTTCCAAGTGCTCAACACCTTTTGCTTCAAGGGTGCATTTCTAAAGACAAGGTAAAATGTGAGCTCTCTCTCTTCTGTCTCAAAAATTTGCCACAGAATGTTTCTTCATATCTTAGCCTTTGAGGTATTGACATGAAAGAGCCAGAAAGGTCCATAATCAAACAGAGGTGACTGATTTATAGAGGGGGCAAACCTTTACTAACACCGATTAACCGGCTTTCCAATGGAAAGGTGGTTGAATTATTTACCTGTTAACTGACCCAGTATTTTACAAACTGATGGTATGTAAGACGGGGAGAGCAAAACAAACAAATAACTGAGAGTTGTATTCTTTACAAATGCCTTTGGATTTAAGGTAAATTTTCTTCTGATTAGAACAGAACAAATAATTCACAACAAATAGTTGGATGAATTTTACTCTCCTTCATTAACTGTTTGAAAAGAGACTGAAAATCTGAACATGTTTGGGTTTTTTAAAAATTATTTAAATCATTCCTCAAATCAATACTTGGTATTGCTTATCCTAAGGATAACTCTTCGGTTGGAAGTATCACTCTCATATTTTATGTCCTTGATTCTTTGCCTGTGTGTTATGTCTGTGTGGTTTCTGGTCACATTACAGGCTGTTAGATCCCTGCACTGTGCTAGAAATCCTTTTACAGACATCTTGAACTTTTCAATTTAACCTCCAGTGCAGGTGATGATGTTGACTGGTTTGAGGCACATTGCTTTAAAACTTTGTTTTATGAGCCCCTCCTTGTAAGCGTGTTCTGACAAAGTAGTGAAGCCTAGGATTCCTGTAGGGAGAAGCTAAACAAAAGGAGCCATCTTAGCTGGAAATCTTACCATTCCTAAAGAAAGCCCAAAAACTGGTGTACTCAGCAGTGTGCACCACCTGCTGCTAAAGTCTCCCATCAGTGAAGTGACATCTCTCATACAGACAGCATTCTCATTAAATGAGATTTAATTATATTTAAACCTGGCAAACATTTGAGGTTCCTTGAATACGCAACACAGCAGTATAAACAAAACTGATTTTTACTGCTCCAACAATGGAGAAAAACTTGCAATTCATTCTATCTTCATTTTTGGGGCAGCAGCATGGGGACAGACTTACTGAGTTATGAGGAGACTGTGGGAAAGATGAATTTCTGTGTGTCTCCTGCATTCTCTTTCCTTGCTGCTCTTTCCTCATTTCTTGTGCTTTTATTTCCTGTTTTCTTTTCATACTGCCTTTTCCCTCCTTCAGCTTATCTGAAGGTTATTGAACCTAAGATATTTAAGTATTCTGTTGAAGACAGCCCATATGTGAAGTTTGACTCCTGCATTAAACTCCTAAGGAATTGCTTGCAACTCAGATCTCTGGAGAGTCCATAAATACAGCAGTCTGCACTAAAATAGATGGGCAATTCCTGCATTTAATATTTCTGGAGAGAACTTACCCAAACTTTGAACTTCAATCAACTCATTTCAAAAACAATTCTTGAAAGTGTTCTTGAGTCTCACACTTTGCTATTGCTTCTCAAAGATACGTAGTTAGAGAAGCAGCTCTGAGCGTCAGAAAAGTCCGTTTTCAAATAAATCTGCATCCTGAACCTATTGCAATAAGATGGCACCAAGTTCATTCGAAATCTGATACTGGTTTGCTGGAGAAGTTCACACGCTGTGGCAAACCTTCTGTGATTCAGGACCATAAGAATGGTTTTGCTAGCACTTTTTCTTCCTTAGAATAGTTTGCATATTTCTTGTCTTATAATTTGCAACAATTTTTAAAAATTACTACTTTCTTTCTTTTTTTTTTTTTTTTTTTTTGTTTTTAATAAGAGAACACTCCACTCAGATAAAGTAGCCTGATGACATGAAAGGGAGTTTACTTTTTAAAGTTCAGTTCATGTGAGGCAGTGATTAAACTTTGACCAAATGACTGGCAGCTATTTTCTCATTTGTCCAACTAGATGATGTTTCAGAACACTCATAGACGCCTATAGTAGCCTAATGATTAACTTGCACTGCTCTTTGGGATTATTCTTAGCTTCAGAAAGGTGAATTTACTTTACCATCTGACTGACTAATCTAGCTATTGTCTTACTCCATTATCCACATTTTCACAGTGTATACAGGTTCAGATGCTACATTTCTGACAACAGCATCAGTGCTTGACTTAAATAATGACTTAAATAATCCTTGAATAATAATGACATAAAGCTGTTGCTAAAACTAGAGGTGAGTGACATCCTCATCACTTCTGGATATACAGGCTGCCTATTTGTAAATATGCTTTACAATACAGTTTACATTATGTGTTTACATACTAGCTACAGAAAGCAGAAACTTAGATCACCATAGCAGTAAAGGAAAGAGTTAAGAAACTCTGTTTAATATTTCTTTCTCCCAAAACAGGTAGATACTCTTATCATGATGTACAAAACACACTGTCAGTGTGTCCTTGACAATGCAATTAATGGGAACTTTGAAGAGGTAAGGTTGTTTGAGCATGCACTCTGGGTACCTATGCACTGGAAGCCAAGAAAGCATGATTTATGTCTATGAATCTGGTTCCTATTCCTTTAGATCCAGCATTTCCTATTACATTTTTGGCAAGGAATGCCTGACCACCTTCTTCCTCTTCTTGAAAATCCCATCATCATTGACATTTTCTGTGTCTGTGACTCAATACTGTACAAGGTAAGTTAAGCATTTAGCTACATGGATAATTTTGCCCACAGTACTTCTTTTGTATCTGTAAAAAGATAGAGCAACAGGATGCCATGACTGTAAATCAGCAAGGAAATCATTGACATCAAGAAATAAAATGGGCGCCTATAAGAGCTGAGCTCCAGTCTCAGCTCTGCTGAACACCTGATATGTGACCACAGGCAGCACACTAACAGTGAAACCCCAACCTACTTGCTTGAATGTAGCTAAAAGAAATGCTCATGTGCTCACTGACAAGGCTAACTAAGGTGATCCGGGATGAAAACTGAAGCCTTGTTTTCACTGAAAAGATTATTGCAATTTCTAACAGAAAAGACAGTCTGGTGCACATCGATAAGGTGATTCCACATGCCAATCTGCTACTCACAGGTTATGTCAGGCCATGGTTTCATGTTACCAAGCTGGAACAATACTGGGTTAAGATACTCTTGCTTCTCTTGCCTGCTGCCTTTCATTTCTGTTCCCATGCTGCTAGATGTACCAGCAAAACTGCTGCACTCTAAACTGCTCTGGGTTTAAAAACAATGTAAGGAATACTTGTTTTGCCGAGATTTTGTACCATATGAGTTCTTTGGTCTAGCTCACAGCATGATCACATAAATAGTTGAAACAAAATGACCTTTAGGAGTGTTGCAAGGTAGGAATAAGTTACAGAGCACTGGGGAAAAGACAAAATAATGCCACCAAACTTTCCTGAGTTTTTCCTTTGGAAAGTCAGATCAGATGATTATTTAATAGATGCAAAGTACTTAAAGTTCCTCTGATAGAACATGCCATAGAAATAGAAAAGGATTGTCATATAGGTGTCTCTCTAACAGATTTCACATCATATATTTATGAGAGGAAATAACTATTGGCTTAACAGTAAACACCAGCTAGTCAAAGCAGAAGACTTGAGGCATTTTAGCTCTGATGCCTTATTGTAATCTGTCATTCTTTACTGTACAAAAATATGGGGGAAAAATCCAGAGAAGATGAAAATGTTTTCTTAGAAACATATAAAGCTGTAAAGTAAGAAGTGTTTTAGTTAGCATAGTAAAGCAAAGGTAATTAGCAATCAAGAATCATAATTACTACCCAGGAGATAGGTTATTAAGCCTCATTTACTTGTAGAGGTTATAATGTACCTGGAGTTTATGAGTTTTTTCCTGCTCTAAATGTGCTGTCTCAATAGATTCAATATTAACTTTATTTATGATAGATTTAATGTAACAGAAGAAGAAATACTAGAGGAGCATTAAATTTTAAATTGAATAAGACCAAATTTCTCAAATGTTCATAAATTTACTATTGTGCGTCTTCCTTGTCTCTCACTATTTCTTACCTACAATTATGTTAGATATTCTTGACATCCCAGCTGACAGAAGGAAGAAGGAATTACATTGGATTGTTATCAAAGTATTTTCATTAACAGTGAAAGGAGACTTCTGGAATGTAGGTTTTGTCCTCCACAATAACATTCCAGAGGGCACAGTTTTTTACTGAAACTGCTCCACACCACACTTAGCTACAGGGAACTATATGGTTTAACTCTGAATGCCTGCAGTGCCATGTCCAGTTTGGAAGGAAGAACAGTCAACAGCACTCAAGGACATGGGAGATGCTTGAGTATCTGCTTAACAGAGACTTGGTGATGCTAGAAAAGACAAAGTGTTCATGCATCTCACTTCTACTGATTTCCCTACCATAAGACATAGGGGATAGCACGTCTTGTTTGGTTTTTTTCTCAATTTACTGGTATCAAGATATACATTAAGGATGGGTGCTATCTAAGTATATACATATGTCACGTTCCTGTCTAATAGTGATTTGAAAAGTCCAGGCATATAAGTATCTGGACAGCAGGTTGAATGGCTTCTGTGTAAATTTTCTGTACTTAACACTTTGGAATCTAAGTAGGCAAGACAGACATGAATGAATGAATAAATGGCCAGTGGAAGCATGATGTCATTTTCTGTTAACTTTTTGAAGGTTCTTACAGATGTACTCATCCCTGCAACAATGCAAGAAATGCCAGAAAGGTAGGTATTTGACATTAATCATGGTACATTACGATTTTTAGGCATATTCCAAATAAATACCAGTAATGCTATATTCTAGAGAAATTTCCTCACAGTATTTATGCTCATTTTTAGAACAGTAGAGTATGTATGGCAAAATAGCTCCGAGAGCAGCTATAGAACAGCCTTAAAATATTAGATAGCATTTTAATGTCCCAACTGGCTTACAGTTTTTCCCAGAGGAGGTACATATCAATATGTAGTCAATATATAGATCAATGATTGGTCATTTTCTGTTTCTTCTGGTAACACCTGAGGAGTAATTCCTAGATATATTCAGAAGTCTGTTAGCCATAGATTGAAACCAAATTATTTAAGCTAATGCTAGACAATTTTTATTGGTGATTCTCTAAATCACTTTTTTTTCCCCTTATAGTTTACTGGCAGATATAAGAAGTTTTGCAAAAAACTGGGAACAGTGGGTTGCTTCCTCTTTGGAGAATCTACCGGAAAGCCTGATAGATAAGAAATTACCTATTGCACGAAGATTTGTTTCCTCCCTGAAACGACAGACGTCATTCCTACACCTAGCACAGGTAAATAGAGTAAGATTATACATTCAAAATTTTGTCAGTTGTATTCAGTGTACCTTTCTGGCTATGAGATATGATGCAGTATTTTTTCAAGATTGACCTTTGTCCATGGAAGACTTATATCTTGTGGTTTTAACTGTGAAATTAGAAAGTGACCATAGATAGATCTGACAGGACTTCAAAATTTTGTACCAGAAAAGAGAGCAAAGACCATGGTTATAATGAACTGCCATCACAGGAACTTTTTTCAATGAAATGATGAAGTGGGATTATATGTGTGTTTTGTTTAGTACCAAATTGGAAAATATCAGATGATCCTTCTTGCCTAGCAAAGATTCGCTGCTTTGTCCATGATGTTTTATTTCTTTTTGAGTTTTGAGTGAAAAGAAAAAATGGGAGTGACAGGTAGTTGGGGACTCCGAGGCAGTGCTGTCAGGATACAGGTATCTGCAATTAGGAGTCACCTCCATGTGATGGTTTTGTAGATTATACTAAAGGCTACAATGCCTTTCATGGAACTTCCTTCCATGCTAGCATCTTGGGTTTTGAGGTAGTAGTCCTCATGAGTAACTGTAGACACACCACATATTCATCTTGACTTTGTTTTCTCTTTCATAAATATTGATGCAAAAGCAGTGTATGGGTGATATTGTGAAGATAATCGGATAGGAAGGCACATTAGAAGAGTATCAGGAGTCTAATGAAAGGGAAACATCATCTCCTCTGATCTGTGATAACTCCAGCCATGACAATAAAATCAAACATAGTAAGGCTCTTCTCTGAGGAGTTTTTTGGGTGATCCCTGGGTGTGGGCCTGTACTGGTTTTGGCTGGGATAGAGTTAATTTTGTTCATCATAGTGTGGGACTATATTTTGGATTTGTACTGGAAACTATTGATAATTCAGCTCTTTTTTAGTTACTGCTGAGTAGCGTTTACATACAGCTAAAGTCTTTTCTGCTTCCTACACCTACCTGCCAGCAAGTAGGTTGGACGTGCACAAAAATTTGGCAGGGAACATAGCTGGGAGAGCTGGCCCCAACTGATCACAGGAATATTCCATACCAAAAATCAACAACAAAACTGGGGGGAAGTTTGGCAGGGGACCACTGCTCAGGGCCTTGGTCAGCTGGGCATTGCTCAGTTGGTGGTGAGCAATTGTTTTCATTAGTATCACTGATCTTTGTTGGACTGTATTTTTCTCTGTTGTTTTTTGGGGTTTCTTTTAAACTTTTAAATTGTTATTGTTATTGTTACTATTTTTATTATATCTCTTTAAATGTTAATAAACTGGTTTTAACTCAACCAACAAGTTTTCGTACTTTTACTCTTTTAATTCTCTCCCCCATCCCATGAGGGTAGGGAGTGAGTGAGTGGCTTTATGGTGCTCAGCTGCCAGCTGGGGCTAAACCACGACAGGATCTCAGCATTTTATCTTGCTTTCTCTTGCAGATTGCTCGGCCAGCTCTTTTTGATCAGCATGTGGTGAATTCCATGGTGTCGGATATTGAAAAAGTTGATTTGAATAGTATTGGTTCTCAGGCCCTCCTTGCAGTTTCAGGGAGCACAGACTCTGATGGGGAAGTCTACAGTGAATGTAAGTCCATGGTGATATATTTGTACCATTAAAAATAATTCATTCTTTCATTCCATGCCACACCAGTCTACTTGGACTGACTGAGACAAGGCACTCACAGACTCTGCATTCTCCAATCTAGTTCACTGTAAACTTCAGTAGGTTAAGAAAACCGGTCGGTTGCCCTGGCATGTCCTACTCAGAACAGAATCTTGTGCTGGGAAGTCATCCCAGCTAGATGACTTTAAATGGTTCCTGAAAAATTTACATGTCAGCTTCAAACCTCTTTTGAAACTTGGTCCTAATTATATGGGATATTGCACAGATCAGTTCTTGAAAGATTTGTCAAAAATTATGGCTTAATGTAATGGATGTTAGAACTAGTTTACTTTTTTTTAAATAATCTGATTTTTTCTGAAAGTTGAGCTTTAAAAATATATGTAAGTTTATATTTAGTGTAGCAGCTATTTTCATACACAGAATAGAGTGAGGTATAAATTTTGAGGTAGTTAGTTTTCATATACATTGTTGAAAAATAGATATAGCCATTTTCTGTATTAAAAAGATAACTTTGTCATAGAAGTCATGTTGATCAGAGTTTCAAGAGCTGAAAGGAATAGCAATGTGTTGTCCTGTAAATATTATTATTTCGATTATGAAAGTTTGTTCTCTTTAATGGTTCAAAATCCTATTCACAGTTTCATTTGAGTTGCCCATTTCCTACTTTTTTGTGTAGCTATTTTTTATTTTATTCTTTGTCTTCTTTCACACTGGTTAAAAACGAAAAGGAGAAGAGAAATAACTGTTCATTCAGGCACATTTTTGAAAATGGGAATTGAGGAAGCCAACTTCAAATTCTATTGTGAGAAATTTGTAAATTATAAAAGAAACATAAGACACTGGAAATCTGCCATATTACAGAGAAAGCTTTGCTACTAAACTTAGTATTAGAAAGGTTTTCAAGGCTGAATCTACAATAATCTTTTACCTTTATTTTCTTATGAATCTTCATTGTCTTACAACCTGTGTCATTGTAATGCTTAAGTACTTAAAATATATGTGTGTGATGGATGTGTGTCTGCTTGCTTTGCTGGGGAATTACTTACTTCTTCACTGCTCTAATTCTTTGCTTTTCCTTTCCATGCTACAATATTGTCATATGGCTGGTGAGTGGCTTTTTCTCATGTTCAGAATAGTGTGCGATGATATGTTCTCCTTTTTACATGGTAGATGACTCTATTACAGTGTTCCAAGAACTGAAGGACCTTCTAAAGAAGAATGCCACTGTGGAATCATTTATTGAATGGTTGGATACTGTGGTTGAGCAAAGGGTTATCAAGGTACCTTTCAAATGTTCTGCCTGACTCCAGACCAAATCCTACTCCCCCTACTCCTTACATAAACCCTTATGCAGTCCCACTGATTTTCCACAAGGGATTTTCTTCTCTGCTCCTATCTCCTTACTATTGCAGGGAAGTTTGTCATTTGGTGTCAAAGATTCCAGTGATACTAGTTCTGATTAATCATGCTGAGCAGTCTTATGTGTGTGACAAACTAACAAGTATTTTAACTAAAACACTATAGTCAGCACTTTTGCTAACTGCATGAAAGAAACCCTCCCACTTTATGTGTGCCTGCACAATCACAGGGGGATTGCTCTGAGTAAGGCGAGAAAAAGTTGTTCCTTAGAGAAGCAATTCTCTCTTCCATGGCATTTGGGTGGCACTGAATGTGGTATAAGTTACTGCAGCAGGTGGATTCAGAAGGAGCTAGCCTCCTGAAGGATTTCTACATTCCAGGATGGAAGATACAGTTTTGTAGCTTTGTAAGGTGCTTAACACAGTAATTGATGGTTTTGACAGGATTGCCCTGCCCGCCTCCAGTTTACAAGATGCATTTTCATCACAAGTATTTTATATGCATGTAGTTATGTAGGGGTTAATAAACTACAACTCAGAACAAAAGAAAGGATTTTTGACTTACAGCTAAGTGAGAGATATTTACTCAATTTGTGACTCTAATTACTGTAAACTAGCAGAATAAGATGTTACATGTTGTTGGCTAATAGCTGAACACTGGTCTTCTCATCAGGCTTTTTCTATCTGAAAATGCAGTATCTTATTCATCGTTTTAGGTAGGATCTTGATATGAATGGATATGAAAGAATGAGACAGTACAGTTAGCATCACCTGGCTGGCAGAAGAGAGACAGCCACTTTTATACAGGAAAACCATAGGCATGCCCTTTTTCCTTTATTTGCCTGTTTTCCCAAATTTCAATGGAGATAATCTCTTTCTTTTTAAAGTACTCTGAGTTTCCTAACAATTGCTGGCATATGTGAGCAGCACAGTGAGAAGCTGTGGGTGACTCAGGGCAGCAGAGCCAAAGCAAGTCTTCACATACACAGAAAACTCGCTAGGCAGAAAAAACCCCATTGAAGCTGAGTAATCTCAATTTATTTTAGACCAGAATGATTATGGTCTAAATGTCATTCCACAATTTCAGAAGAGAATTTCTGATAAACAAGTCAGGCAGAAAAGATGAAGCAATTTTCCATTGAGCATCTACTATGTGATACTGTATTATTGAAGCTAACAGGTATGGTTCCTGGCATTGTTTTCCTGTAGTTAAGGGAAGGAGTTCTGATACAAAGCTAGGTGGACTAGAGCAGAAGCTAATAATTTACAGAACATGTAATCCTTCCACTGCTGTCTGCCTTCTGTTCATGCTGAAGTGTGGCTACTGTCAAACTCACACAACAGTTTCTTTCTGCTTGCTGTTTGAGAAGGTAACAGGGCATATGTTACCACACGAAGAAATCACTCCCAGAGCAAAGTGACTGTATGAAATGAGCAGTATTAAAAGCATCACTTTAATCATCACGATAGTAACATACCATTCTGTAAGAGAAATTCTGACCAGTATTATACAGACTAAATTAAAGTACAAAGACTAATTTCTATTCCCTGTTTTTGTGGAATAACTTAGTGCCATAGGGTGAGAGCCTTCACTTTCCTTCTTTTCTTTTCCTTGCTTCCTTTCTTTCATTCCTTCTTTCTTTCATTCTTTCATTCTTTCTTTCCTTCTTTTTTCTTTTTTCCATCTGTCCTTCTGTCCTTCCTTCCATCCCTGTATAGAACAACTTGGCACCTTTAATACTAGAATATGAGGTAATTTATGTACCTTCAGGGCACATCAGGGCCCAAGCAGTAAGCAGTTTGCTTCATTCAGCATTGACAGACAACGTTCTATGGTTGCACTGGAAAGAGTGAAGGCTGCTCTTTTACCAAGTTAGGTCACACAACAGGAAGATAGTTTGAATCAGGCAGCTTGATTCACTCTGCCACATCAGCCTGAGTCAAGGACTCCTTGAACTCTCAAGGATATTCAGTTCTTCTCTCCTGTTTGCAGAAAGCAAGTGAGCATACTTAACAGTATTTTACTATTCTCTTTCAGGCAAGCAAGCAAAACGGGAGATCTTTAAAGAAGAGAGCTCAGGACTTCCTTCTGAAATGGAGCTTTTTCGGTGCTCGAGTGATGCATAACCTAACTCTAAACAACGCATCAAGCTTTGGTACCCAAGCTTTATAAAAACACTCATATTTTGTACATATATGTTACACTTACCAGTTTTCCATCATTTCCTGTGCTGAGGAACCTATCCTAATCTAAAGATTCTTTGATCAAAGCCACAAATAGTGTGTAATGTATTTTTCAAAGTAACATTTCACAGTAAATGCTACCAATATTTTGCTGGTGACCTGTGTCACAGATTTGTTTTTAAATGGTATTTTTTCCTTTAAATTGCTGGTTTGATACTGCTTTGACATTTAAGTGCTAGAAACTTTGTTTTGATATGGCAGTGGAAATGTAACTGCATATCTCAGTATAAGAGACAGAAGATTTAAATTACTAGTTTTATCTGTGGATCAGTTTGGTAAAAAATTACTGTTGTTTTTAAGTTCTTGTGCACGGCATGTTTTAATGAAAGCCAAAGGAATTTGGCAGTCACCACACACTTAATTCTGGAATCAGCAGATGATCAATTTAACAGTGTTTGTGGCTTTTAAAAATTAAGGCTCACACATCCATCTTTAGGAGTGTTTACATTTTGGGAATACTCAGAACCTTTTATAAGACAGAAGACAGCAGAACAAGTGAAACAAACTGTAGTATGTAATTTCATACATTTAGCCATAGGTACATTGTTATCTAAAATTCAGAGGATATTTGAAATGACTGTAGACACATATATTTTTTAATGTGATATATCCTTGAAATAAGGTCAAAAACTTCACCAGTTATTGTCTGGTTATTTAGCACAAGGCAAACAGAAATAGAGCAGAGGCATTCTAGCTGACTTCAGCCTTATCTAGTTCCACTGTGTGCTCTCCTCAAGTATAAAGCATGTCTCACTTTCATCAGTATTTTTCTTTGATGTAATTAGTGGTCAAATAGCCTACAGGACAGTAAACAATTGAGCTAGGTGGGCCAGTGCAAAGAGAGATTAGAGCTAGAAGTTAGGCACTATTTCTTGTTGGTCTTGCCAGGTCATTTAAAGTCCACAATTATTTGTTTGTTTCACTGGCTTCTTGTGGAGTGGTGAGAGATGGTCACAGAGATAACTCAGCTACTCTCTCTCTTTCTCCTCCAAAAGGTTCTTTTCATTTGATCCGCATGTTACTAGATGAGTACATCCTGCTTGCCATGGAGACACAGTTCAACAATGACAAAGAACAAGAACTCCAGAATCTACTGGACAAATACATGAAGAATTTAGGTAACTAGAGCTTGGTTCTTTTGCATGTACTCCAGTATGTTTATAAATTGATGTATTTGTTTAAGCAGAAGCAAGTTTACTGTGTCCTCCTGAAGGTGTAGTTACGTGCAACATTGTTAAATTCACCTGAAAAGTTGGTCACTCAGCAAGTCATTCCCACCTTCCTACCACAGTTCACTTCATAGCAGTCTGTTGTAATGTAAGTACTAAGGATCACTGAAATTATCTTGGATGCAACAAAGATAATTCTTGTTCTTGTAGGTACATCTGAAGGGGCATGAACTGAACTGTGAAAAGAGGTATAACTAGCAGAAAGGGCTACTTAATTCCTAATCCAGTTTTCCTCCAAAGCTTAAATATGTCATTAAAACTTGAACTAGGAATTTATTTAATGTTACCAAAATGCAAATATCCCTTCAATGTTGGAACACAAGTTTGGATCCCCGTGTAGCATGTGGCTGAAATATTACTATATTGAAGAGAAATAAAATTATTTGAAAACACTACCCTTAACATTTTCCATCTACCAGGCTTCTTCAAACTTAGACAGTTTGAAGTTATATGTTCCAGGTCCTTTGCTATAAAAAGAATGAAGATTGATTTGGATCAAGTTCTGATCCAAGTTAATCCTTAAAAATCCAGTGAAGCTTCAGAAACTTGCAGGATTATTTTTTATTAGCATTAGCACTGGCAATTAGTCCTTAACTTTTTGGTTGTTGTTACTCTAAATCTGCACTTTGCTGCAAGAAACTTGTATAGAATTTGTCTGATTGTAGATGCTGCACTTCTTTTAATTCAGCCTCCAGGAGAAAAACTTGGCTTTTGTTGCCTTAAGTTGCCTTATCCTTGCGTGTTTAGGTGAAGTACTTGAAACCATAAGGTAAAATCATGGTTTCCATTGAAGAATAGCAAAACTGACTTTATCAATAGTCTGCAAAAAGCTGAAGAACTCTTGAGTATAACAAATACTTTTCTTTAGATGTTAATATGAAAAAAGAGTCCAAGCATTCTAAAGTTGCCATTGTTAATTCTTTAGGATAAAGTGTTGATCCTGATTCACTCTTAATGCACTTTATTTGGCGTCATTGTTGACATTTACTTCAAGGGAATAAATCTGAATCATACCTTCACTATGATGGCTTCAGTAAGGAGCTGATACTGACCGATGTAGATATGTGGTCAGGAAAAATGATACAAAGAGAATTTATGAGCAGTGAGGATACATAAAAGCCAACAAGAGTTTTCATTTACCCTTCCAGATGCAAGCAAAGCCACCTTCACTGCATCACCAAGCTCTTGCTTCCTAGCAAATCGCAACAAAGCCGCTCCTCTGCCCAGTGACACTTCAGTCAAAAACGAGTGCCTGGGAGAGCAAACCTACGTGTCCTTGTCAGCTGGCCAGCCCAGCAGTGCACCTTCTGGTCTGAACCCCTTCACCACAGGAGACGGGGAGAGTATGCAGCTGACAGGTGTGTGTCAACTCTTCCAGCTTCTCCTTCCCTAACTTGCCTGATAGTCTTTCAGTTCATGGTAACATGTTGCTGTAGGAGGAGCAATGACCACATGCATTTACGAAGACCTCTAGTAAACAACATTTCATGAGCTCACCTTCTGTGCTGATTTACAGAAGTCAGCAATTGTAATTGCCCTGCCAGTAATAGTTCCTCTTGGAAAAATGGTAAAACTGTCTTAGAACTCCTGGCTTGGTGAGGTTCTTGTGAGGAGAGGATGAACAGTAACATCTGGAGCACATGACGGTTGTAACTGCTGGAAATTTCCCACTGAATGTGGCACCTCCAAGCTGGAGAATGAAGGGGGAAGCTTTATAGCCCAAAGCCATGAAATAAAAGCTGTGAATTTTATAGGTGGGGGCCAGTGCATATCTTTTGTAAAGATTTCACATGGACATCTACACTTCCCTAAAGCCTTTGTGTCTTAACAGCAGTGCTGAGGTATGGACACTAATCACAGCTAATGTTTATTTATTCCAGATCAAATGGAGCTGTCTCAAAGCACTGGTCACCTCATGACTCCACCCATTTCACCAGCCATGGTCAGCCGAGGAAGTGTTATCAACCAGGGGCCGATGGCTGTGAGGCCTCCCAGCGTAGGTCCCATGTTACCGACACATTCGCAGTGCTCTTCCTACTCAGAGCCCCTTTATCAGACTTTGTCACAGACCAATCAGAATTACTACGGAAACAATTCCAATTACCAGGCTATGTTCAGAACACAGGCCCATTCCACTTCAGGAGTTTATGACCACAGAGCAGAGCCCAGCCGATTCAATGCCTTGAGTGAACAGCAGTTATCCAGAGACTACTTTAGCAACAGCTGTGCCGTGTCTCCCTACAATGCCAGATCCCCTTCCAGCTATGGTCCCTCCACCATGTCTCAGGACACACACAATATGCAGTTTCTGAATACGGGGAGTTTCAATTTCATGAACAACTCGGTATCTACCTGTCCAGGAGCAGCTTATCCTGCTAATGCTTCCAATGGTATTAAATACATATTTTCTTTTTCCTTTTGTTTCTCTTTCATTGCTGAAGTAAAACACTTTTTCTCTGCTTTTTTTTTTCTCTGGAAGATGTATTTCAGCTTTTATTTATATATTCTTGTTCTCCACTTCTCTGATAACACACAGAGATTGTAAAGCAGTTTAATAAGCTACTTAAGGGTTTATTTTCCTCTGATGAATCCTCAGTTGACCTCAAATGCATCTGCTGCCCTATGCTAATCTTCCTTTGGTATCATCACCATATCTTGCACACAGGAAGCAAAACCAGGATGACCTTGTGTTTTAACCATCTCTTGAAAAGCCCCCAAAACATTTGCTATGAAATAGAGCAGACACAAGATAGCTTACTTCTGGGATCAGCATAATGGACCATTCCAGTCACAGGGTGAAAAGAAGTATAAAAATGTGCATTAGCAATAGTTTGAGACTTTGGCCCTCTCATTTCTCATACTTCCAATGTAAAATTACTGCTTCAGAGGTATAATCAGCAAAACACCTCCCTCTTCTGGAGGAAAGACATAGTGGAAATGTTACTTTTATACGGATTTGTCTATGCAGTGAGCACATACTATCCTGCAGATTTTCTTTCCATGTGTGCTTTCCTTGGTTGTAAGCTTCAGAAGGAAGCACTGAACTGTGGATAAGACTCCCCATGGTGTCTCTTATGGCCACTGATTGCAGGCTATGTTTGATTCTGAACTTAGAAGGAAAGAGAATTTTCTGTACTGAAGGTGTGACAGAACCCTTACGATCTTTTGGTTCCCTTGTTACCACCTCTCTTTTGGGTCAGTCCTTTCATATGTTGCTTATATTCCTAGGCTGTATGTGTACATAAATAATCTTCCTCTCAAGGGCTTCAGCCAGTAACAAGTACTTTTTTCTGAGGTTTATCACAGGCTCAGACACTGCCCAGTAGTTTCATTAATCCTTTTTTTTTTTTTAAATCTTCAACTAGGATATTATGGAAACAGCATAAATTATTCAGAATCTCACAGACTTGGAACAATGGTGGACCAACACGTTTCTGTAATCAGCAGTGTCAGCAGCATTCGGTCGCTGCCATCATACAGTGATATACATGATCCACTGAATATCTTGGATGGCAGTGGAAGAAAACCAACAGGCTCATACTACACAGAGTCCTCCCCTTCAATTGTCTGCCGGACCCCTATGCGTAAGTATAGCCAACAACTGAGGAGCAGCTGTGAACTTCTTAGCATCCTAACAAGTGCTGAGGATTTAGCTCACATATACAATAGATGAAATGCAACATAGAGATGAAATAGCTCAGTACTTAGGATGTATCATAACATGTGTTTTCCTTAAAACTGAATTTAATATATTTTTTTGAGTTGCATAAAAATATGTATTAGGAAGCATTTTCTAACTATTAAGTAAACTCATAATAGGGTGGGCTTTTCTAGGGTCTCTTGGAGATCTTCACTGTCAAACAGATCAAATGAACCCTGGGGCAGGGGTGTCACAGTATAGGCTACCTGTGGTGTGGTCCCCCATCCTATGCTCCAGCAACTGTGTGTATTAGGCAAAGCCCCCACTGAGAGTGAATTTTAGGCATAAATACCTAACCCTGAAGAGTTTGTTTTGGTATATACCTTAAACAAATGGCAACTGAGTTCGGTCTCACATTCCAGAAAGGGTTGCATAGAAGATATAAACTAGGGCACTGTTTATTTCTCCATAAGGTTATATCTTCCTACTGCTTACCTGTTAATCTTGTACAGAAGATCAGACATTTCTGTCCTTCAGATGATGTGCCTGGTAGATAGGAGTTTCCATCAGATGAAATTGGATTGTGATTTCTGTTTAAATTCAATAAATTGAAAATTTGCAATGATGGTAACCTTTTTTCCCTGCAGCTTCGAACTTGCAAACCACATCTTCTTCACAGTGTATGTACGGAACATCTGGTCAGTTCTCTTCTCAGGAAAATCTGGAGGTCCATGCCCCACCAAGCAGAGATATGGTGTCATCTCTACCACCAATCAACACTGTCTTCATGGGAGCAACTGCTGGAGGAACCTAACTGTGCCCTAAGCTTACTTTCCAAGCCCAGACATTAAGGCTATGATGACAATCCCCTTCAAGTTGGTGGAAGATAAAAGTATTACATATAGTTGTTAAAGGAACCATTTTAGAGGTGTTAGCAGCCCTCCACACACACAAAAATAGCTATATTTAGATTCGGTCCTTGTGAATCTCTCAGGGTTGTTCTCACCATTACAGCTTTTAAGTCAGAAATTCAGGGTAAGCAGAAAGAGCCAGTGATTCTTGCACGCAATAATAAGTTGTAAAGAAATTATTGCATCTATTCCTAATTTATTAAAAATGCTATTTTAGTCTTTCACTTATATCTTTTTTATATATATATAAAAAATGTTTATTTAATGCCTGTGTTGCTCATTATTTATTAGGACTACAGAGTAACTGTTTACTTTCTCATATTTGACAGATTGTCAAATGTATGTATCCTACCTCCTATGGAAATGTTTACAGGGTCAGTTTTTACTGTTTTAAATGAAACTAAGTCAAATTCTTACGTTTTTTACTGTTGTGCTCTGGAAAGTCAATTTCAAATGTTTAGTGCCTACTTGTGTAAGTGAAAGTCCTCAGGAAATAAATAAAATGTATTATGGAGATTTTATTTCTTTTCCTCTTAAAATAAGACCAACAAAACATGCAAATATCATAAGCTAACTAACTGCAGTAGCCTGCTACTGTAGCTGGATAACTGAAGGAAATGAAATTATGCCACTAAGTGTCATGGGATTTCAGAATTACCTGTGGTATGAGCCCAAAGTTCCTTCTGATGGAAATCTGCAAAAATATGTTCATCAACTTTCATTGGTTTAGGGCAACTGTGTAAACTGAGACCAAACGTAATAGATTGTTAAAAAAATATTGCAACACTTCAGGTAGCCATTTTAATTTTAAAAAGTGTTTTACAAGTGTCATGATAATCTGTGCACAAACACACATTTATTTATGTTTCTGGAGAAGCCAAGAATATTCACTAATGGTGTTACAGAGGACAGAGAAGATAACACACTTAGAAAAGCATGTCTTGCTACACATTCATGGAATAGCAGGTATTACTTGAAAATCAGATTGTCCGAGCATCAGATTCAGGTTGGGATTTAAATCCAGACTTCCAAGGATATTTGATGTCCATAGTCCCATTCAGTCTATTGAATAAACGCTGAATACTGTGGAATTGAAGAAAAGTGCATTTTTTGATGGAAGAAAATGGACGATACCATGATGAGGCTTTTCTTTCTAATTATGTATAACTTCCTTTAGTAGCTCTCTTTCATGAGAAGTCTGACTTGCAGAAAAGTAATCAAAAGCATTGACTGGACTAGGTAATGAATAATTCTGGATAAGAAACACTTTGTGTAGGAACAAGACACCATAGTTCAGTAGCTGAGATGTGGAAGACTTCAGCTCAGTTGTTTCCTAATTCAGGATAAGGATTTAATGCTGTGACCAAAAGTTCCATAATGATGTAAGAAAGCTTTGGTTTCTATAAAAATTCACAAGGACGTGTAGTGGTAACACAGATTGTTCAAACAAATATTTATTGGACAAAGCTTTGTAGCAAATGAAGTAAGTACTGCAGAAGAGTTCTTCCTTCGTGTCTGTTCAGAACAGGATATATTTTGTCCTAAAATTAGTCCTATAAAAGTCAGGTTCCCTCCCTATGTATGCAGGTCACCTCTGTAGTCAGTGACAGGAGAGGAGGTATTCCTGTTTCAAGGAGTTAAGATGGGGAAAGGGAGTATGAAGGTAAAGGATACGCCACTAGAGCAAGGGATGTGTCACTATCCTGAAATCCTTGGCTCCCTCTGCTGACAAATGGCATGGCACAAATAATTAATTTAAGGCAAAAACTTCCAGATTGTTGAATGTACGTGATGGCAATATGCCGAATTTAGAGAAAGTAGGCAATCACTAGCAGACAGGGTTATAGTATATTAGGCTCCACATAAAAAGAACTCCCAGTGTACATAATTTCTCGTATGGGATATGGGATTTATATGCACTATTTCCAGTATTTTTCTTGTTTTCATGTGAACCACTTTGCACTGGGGCTTGTTGGGGTTTTTTTGTGGTTTTTTTCCCCCCATAAATTACTGTATCTGCACATTATCTGAGATGAGATACAATTGTATGTTATTAAATGTGCAGATTCTCCAGAAGGCTGCAGAACGCAAAGTAATATGAAGTGTCACACTGTTGTAAATTGCAGTTCATTGTCAATAGCAAAGATCAATAAAAATATTTTAATATTCAAATAGCCAGTTGAGAGAACTCTCTCATGGTGCTGCAGAAAAAAACAAACCCATCATAATTGTAACTAGCAAAACCAAATGAGAAATTTCCATGTTATGATCCATTCGTTCAATCAAATATATGGTTTGATGAATTCAGTAGGTTTTGTCCATATAAAATGAAATAATTCATAGCTTTTGTGAATAGCCCATGGGAAGATTTTTACCTTTTGTAGTGTACCAGCATAAATTATATGAAGAATTAATGGAGTCGCTATTTGGTGTTTTTGTATTACTTAGTTCAGCTGCATTTTTGTGGATGCATACTTTGGTTTTAATATATACATGCCTGAAAATCTGTGATAAAAACGTACATATTGAGCACAATCAGTGTCAAATGTATATTCCCTAAAGGAAAAAAAAACTTTTTTTTTTTTTTTCTGAGAAAAATAAAAATTAAATCCTTTTTGTCTATTTGTCAGTATCAATGACTCTGAAGTAGTTCTAGGAAAGGCAGAAGAGGTGGGTGAGCAGGTCAAATTTGCTTCCATTTCTAAAGTAAAATTGATTCTAATACAAATCATATCAAGCAAGATGAAGCAATATTGGAGAAGAACCAATTATCTTGTGTGCCATGAACCCATGCCTAGCTGTGCAGAACTTGTGCTGGAAGAGAGATGCAGTTCTTTGACCCTGAAGGTAATTAGGATCATGGGAATATTGCTCCAAACTCAAAATTAGTGAGAAAGTTGGCCTTTACCGTTAAATGTGTAGTGAAAACACCGTGAAATGACTTGTAAAAAGTAAACCTTTGTATTGTTCTGTCAATCCCACATGCCAAATGTGTCTCACTGGTCAGATCAGCATCCTGTCCCCATCTTACATGTAAGTGCTCAGTGGTCACAGAGAGTCAGGGAGTCTGCAGTGCAGAGCCATTTAGCAGAATCTCATACTTGGTGCCGACTATGAGAAGGTCACAGATACACAAGAATAGGAACAGATGTTTTATATGATGCAGCACAGTACTCTTGCCCTCAGTATGGGGTCAGGACTGAGCGGGCTTCAGGCTTGTGGAGCAATAAACAAAAAAGACAAGAAGTGGTACAAAAAAATCCCTCACTCTTAGAGCACTTGGAGAAAACCTGTAGAGATGTTACCAGTCTTAGAAAAGCAGGTATTTGGCACTAAAGAAACACTGCAGGTCGTTATTGCCATACCTGTGGACAGAGGTGCACTGCTGCAGGCTGGGCATCCCACAGCAACCAACACTGTGCTAAAAATGAAATTGGCCATCAAGCTAAACTTAAAAGGGTTGGGGCTGCCTGCTAGTGATTAGATCAGCATAATTCAGGAGGCCTAACCTGCTTTTTAAAACTGAGGAAAGATTAGAATTAGTTTCAGGTTTGATATGCTCCAGGTTGTAAGTAACAAGACTTTTGTATTAATAGTTTTGGGCTATGGTTTAATTGGAATCACAAACCTAACTAACAGACTTTTGTATTAATAGTTTTGGGCTATGGTTTAATTGGAATCACAAACCTAACTTTAAAGTTTGGATTAAATTTTATATTAGCCAAGGAATGTAGTCTGGGCAAGGATGGGCTGGTTGGGACTGTTGCAAATGAGGGCTGGTAAAGCTATGCTAGATTGCCTGTCTGAAACAGGTCTCAGGTCTAGTTTTTATGATGACATCTGTTTGTAGGATTTGGGAATAGCTATGACTGGGTTTATGGGCTTGGGTTCAGGCTACTATGTTGGATGAGCCTGCACAGTGCTTGAGCATGGTTTGTGGCTCTTGCCATAAAGGTTTGCGCGGTGTGTTTAACCCAGTGTGGTTAATTCATGAACATTTGATGCATTCTTCCTCGTGATGTACTTAGGATGGAGCTTAAATCTGAGTTATCTTTTGCATGAGGGTTAACTTCAGAGGCTGGGTCAACGTGAAGCTGAGACCACAAAATAATGTTTGATTTAGAAGTGGCCATCGAGCTTGACTTAATGCTGCTGCCTAGAGGGACCCTAAACTGTGCTTAGTTCTAGAAAAAACAGAATGGAGATAGAAAAATACAGATTACTATTGTACTCAGAACTATAATTATTATTTACTTGGGCAGGGACAGGTAAAAGTGAGCTGTTTCTGCATGTTTCTGCATTTAGCAGGAGCTGTTTAGCTGACTCAAAGCTTATTGTCAGACCATATGTTCTAGTTATGATTCCTTCAAGGTCTAGCCTTAAGACTGGACTTAGAATTGGTTTGAAATTTACATTTGGAAACGAAAGATGATGAGCCATTTAGGATAAAGCCACGTCTAGAAGAAACAAGTGAGACTAATTTGGAGTTTTAGGTGATGGANAAGGAGGGGAATGTTTATTTCTTATTCTCTTAATTTTCCTGTTTTTTTTTCTTTTAATCTTAGTAACAATAAACTATCTTTATATTTTATAGAAGTTTTTAGGCCTGTTTTGTCATTTCTCCTAATTTATATATTTATATCTCACAAACACAAATTAGTGAACTGAATCCCGGCTGTTGCTAGTGTATTAAACCAAACCCATTACATGCATGTTTCTGCATTTAGCAGGAGCTGTTGAGCTGACTCAAAGCTTACTGTCAGACCATATGTTCTAGTTATGATTCCTTCAAGGTCTAGCCTTAAGACTGGACTTAGAATTGGTTTGAAATTTACATTTGGAAACGAAAGATGATGAGCCATTTAGGATAAAGCCACGTCTAGAAGAAACAAGTGAGACTAAATTGGAGTTTTAGGTGACGGAGATCACTTTATTGGTCATACTTCTGAGGCTGGCATTGTGAAATCTGAAGTTGTGGTTGGGGTTCAGGCCAATGTGAAGCAATGAATCTGAACTGATTCCGGATTTAAGACCTTCAAGGATTTATGCTTATTATTGAAATTAATAAGAATCATTATCTTCAGATAAGACTTGAAGTAAAAGGCTAGGACTAGTTCAGTAATTGCGTAATACAGGATCAATGTATGTCTAAGTAGTCATTAGCTGAAACTTCTTTGATGGAAAGGAGATGCATCTTTCACAGCATCAGATGAGAATGATATCTTTAATGGAAGGACTGTAGGACCTGTAGCCTCAAGAGGGATGCTGCAACATTACTAACGGCTAGACCTCTAGTAGCCAACACTACTGGGATGGTGAAAGATCAGGAAAGCAGGAGATCCTGCCACAAACTATGCTGCTTCCATGGTCACCAGACATTTGCAACAGCTACAGGTCTCAGCAGAATCCCTTCTTACAAGGACCTGAGGCCTTATGCCAATCAAGGCACAAGCAGCCAAAACAGGAGAAAATCAGGGCTGGGATCTGAAATGTTGTGCCCACTGCATAATGAGGGTGATACCAAATACCAATTCTCTACATTTGGATTCTTTGTTATTTGCACAGTTTTTTCCCATTTAACAATGGCTGCATGTTACAATGCTGCATGAAGCAATGGTTATACAACTGGGAACACGTAAAAGATTATATTAGCAGCTGAACTAGGAAAATCTACTTCCCTTCCTTTTGGCTTAGTTGATTATTATCCTTGATCAAATAAAGGACCACATGTTCATACTGCCCTTGTGCCCTGGTTGCTACAGTAAAAAGAGACACACAGTGAATTTGTACATTTAGAGTACTATATGCCTTTTTGATTTCTTTCAAGTTTAATTTTCCTGTGTAATTCAGTTTTGCTCAGACTTCATTGATTAGTCACCTATTTTGCATCAGAATACATAGAGATCACTCTAAATTCAACTACAATTACTTTTTGAAAAAAATCTCCATTACAGTAAAAACAGCAACTGTGTGTAACACAGCAATAGGCCTTCCTCTCTTTCTATTACGGTGTTTACCAAGCTTCATCTTCAAAATATGGTCAGCCTTCAAACACTGGGCCAGACATACCAAATCCTCTAACAGCATCAGTCCCTTGATACTAAACATTTTTTCCCATGTAAGTGTTCCATCCCATGACTGACCTACTGGATCTGTGCTACTCTACACCCAATCCACAACAGCTGTGACTTTCTGACAGTCCCCAACTTTCAGTTCTTGCTGAGCACTTGCATTTTAGAGGTCACATGGCTGATCTCCAGGCATGCTTAAGATAGGTGTTACCCAACTTCTGGCTCCTGAGAAAGATAGGATGAAACACCTTCAGTGTCCTAGATGTAACAGTTCTCTTTCAGGTCCACTTCTGAAACTACCAAAATACTTGTCATTGTATGATTGATAGTACGGCCAATGTTTAAGGAATTTTAGAAGAGAATATAAAAAGTTTCCTACATGACTAATTTCCTTCTAGAACTGAAAAGTGAGTTTCATTCTAAATAAAAGGTATGTGGAAAAATCTAGTGAAATTAATTTTTAAAAGAGTGAAATATTGAGGATGAAACTGAAATGGACTCAGTCCATTGTACTGGGGAGGTAACATTTCACTTAAATAAATAAATACTAACTAAGGCATAGATTAAGCTTGATATTGAGCTATTCCAGCTGATCATGGTGTTTGATCATTTGGAAGAAAATCAGATCTCTGATCCTGCTCCAACGTTTGTATGTAGTGGAATGGTGCTATCAGAAGAAACTAAAAACATATCTATATAGTCAGCTTGGTTTGATCCTCTGCAGAGTGGTCCTTATCTCCTGACTGTACAGTCAACCCTGTAGAGTATACCCAGGCTTCAGCCTCTAGCCAAGCAATTCCCTTTGCAGAAAAATAGTGAAATAAAATCAGTATTTTGTCCACTGCAGGGTCCACATCTACTCTAGATCATCAATATGACCTCCATCCCTTCACAGTCTTTCAAGAGGAGCCTCCCAATTCTCCTGCTCCGTCCAATGAGCTGGGAATGAGGTTCACACTACTTCTGCCAGCAGTCAAGAAGTGATATGCCCCTGAGTTCTGGACAACTCATTCACCAGTGAAACTGTACTATATAGGCCTGGAACTTTGTCCCTTTCTCATCCATCTCCAGGCAGAGTTTGGCAGGTGTCTGTCCCTAAGAAACACTTTAGCTCAGCAAATCCCTTTCCTTAGCCTTTTCTGCTCTTAGAGATTCTTAGAATTGTGGCTCCATGATTTCCATGAGCCTTGCCATGTATCCTAGATGCCTCAGCTGAGACTGAGATGTCTGGTTGGCAACAGATCCTGTAATAGTCATGCAGTTAGTACATGACAAGCTTTAAGCCCCTTCATTGCTGGCTTTCCATGACCCTGGAAAGTCTCATTGGAGTTGGTGAAGTCAGGGTGAGATGTGTGTGCACCTGCCTGGACTACTCTGTGAACCCCAGCCTAGGCTGGCTGCAGCTCTGCAACAATGCAAATCTTAAGAGCTAACTCTGACCTCCAAGAAACGCTGGTCACATGGCAGGCTAGACTGAAGTGGACATCATACTGCCTTTAAGATGAAACTGGGTAATGTCCAGAGAGTGTGCAGTGGAAAAGATGTGTTTAATCAACGTCTGGCTATGTGCTGTATGTCCTTGTAGCTAAGCTAAGAGGTGAGCAGAGAGATAAGCTAACAAGTGCCTGTGCATTTTTGAGTGGTATTTGGAGTTCAGCTTTGTTAACACTGATGGGTGCAGAGAGCTTTTGATACATATGAGGAATCCAGTCCTTAATCCTGTAAGTAATAGAAAATATCTTGCAAAAATATCCTGACATCTGATTTATAGATATCTTGCTTCTGTAGCAAAGTTTATCTATCTTTAAAGAAACTGATCTTCACCCTCGCAGTGCTGAGCACAACAACACATGAAAACATGTAAATCTCCCCTGAGACTGCTGGTCCCACATTTGAAAATGCTATCCTCTGTTCCTGCATCTTATTGACAATTCTAAAGGTAAGGCAAGACTTCCACATCTGCATTTAGTTTCTCAAGTAAGCAAACAGCTCTTCTGAAGTGTTGCACACTCAGCAGTTCCTACTGGCCAGCATTAATGAAATGGCTTTACCAGGAAAGTGCATGCTGGAGAGCCACAGAGATAAAAACAAAACTCCCAGAGTGGGGGTGGATGGGTGGGTGTGGGCACTGCTCCCACTTCACTGGCCTACAGCAGCACTGGGTCAAATGCTACACTTTTCCACAACTACAGCATGGTACAAAGGTCCTGGTTTAGGAAAAGTAATTAAGAGTTACAGTGGGATTGAAATTAGTGAAACCCAGTGCAATTGATAACAATATTTATTGCTGTCAGATGGGACTGAATTAAATGGAATGGGATATAATTAAATGGACTTTCTCAGCAACCTACACTGCATTGACCAATTTTCTGACAGCCTTCAGGAATTTTGAGGATTTGTAATTTCCCTGTGAGAGGTTCATGAAGCGAGTCACTGGGGCAAGCAGTTTGAGACACACCAAAGGGTGGCCAGCCCTCGTCAGCTTCAGGAGCCCTGGAGTGCTGACACTACTTAAACAGCAAAAATCTGCCTCTCTCAAGCTCTGTTTTATTTACTGTCCCTCAGGAAGAGCTTCAAAAGCTGTAATGCCAAACAAAATGAGGCGGAGATCAAAGCCCAGGTCTACACAACCTGTGTGACGGACATGATATGTGGGAGAACATTTGGATCAGAGATTTAGGTATATTCAATATTTGCTGTCTGACTTAGCACTTTGCTCTGTCCTGAAAGAAAATTCTTCTTTGGCAAACTAGAGCAAGAGAAAAAAAAAAAAGATGAATTTTGGTGAATACAGCTGAGAAGATTCCCTGCCAATTCTCTCTCTGTTCTTTTTTCAACAAGTCAGGTTTATGTGACGAGATGTGAGAGTGCATTTGTCTCTCTCACGTGTTTGTCAAAAGAGCTCTGCCAATCTGACTGTAATAGAATGCAGGCGAATACACAAAACTGGGGCAAGATGAATCAAAACTAAAATACTTATTTAACAAAGGGGTGCACAAAAATGCCTGACCTAGTGATTTAAATTCAGAGTAGCAAAGCAGGAAAGCAGGAATCCAGCAAAACCCATACTTCATCTCAGCACACATTCAGCATGAATTTGGATCTACTGAAACTGCAAACCAAAACAACTCATGGAAACAAAACAAAACAAAAGAATCCCAGACAGGTGGGAGAAATGAAATTGTTTTACCAAGGCAGAGAAAGACAGCCCAGGTTTTAATACCTGTCAGTGTTACAGATTCATACATATTCATGTCATAACTGTTTCAACTAAGAAAACCTTCTTTGCATTGACTTATTTACACTGGTGAAGGCCCAGAATTTGGGGTTACCAAGTGCTGATGCTCATTTTGATGTGAACTGTCAGATCATTTTACCCCTGCAACAATTTGCTGTGACTTACTCCATACTGATTTAATGCAACTTGCAAGAGTAGGCAAATCTCGAGGGATTTGTGCAAATTTATCCAGACAGATGTCCTTCTGTTTGAGCAGCACTGAGAACTTCAGCTACAAGGTGTTGGATGTCCTGGTCAGCAGGGGACATACACAGGCAGGTCAACAGACACAAACGGCTTCACTAAATCTGCTTCTCTCTCCTCTGCCTTAACCTATCTTCTTCTTTTCTTTCCCTAAAGCACAAAGAGCTGCAGTGGTTCTCCACAGGAGCAACTTCTCTTGCCACGCTCTATCCTGGTAGACCTGGAGCTCCATTCCCCTTTTTTTACTTGTCCCAGGGGAAGTTCCTGGCGAGGGCTGAGTAGGCAGTCAGAAAAGGGAGGTGCCCACCCCGAAGCCCTCTGTTTTGCTCCTGGGACAGGAGGAGCCAGGAGTGCAAGTCCTATGTGCATCTCCTCTCTCAAGGAGCCAAAGTCCCATGCACTTTTGCACATTGCCTTAGAAAAACGAAATTATCCTCATTTTCCATTTCCATCCCCATCCTAACATGGGCTTTGCAATTAAAAACATGACGGTGTTTTGTTCCCAGAGAGGAGGGGTGGAGTGGGGGGTGGGGAAATCGCCCATGTACCATAACAGATGGTTTAAGTGCGGTGATTACAAAATCCTGAAGTTAAAATAGTTTAATTACAAAGTCAATACTGCCTCCAACCTCTGCTAAGCCCCTAGTGTAAAAACAACAGACGGTATAGTGCAAACGGTAGGACAATATTTAACCAGAACTTTGCATTAGCTACTGCAGTACAGCTCTCCATCAGGCCTTCAGCAAACGGAAGATCAACTGATTTTCCCAGCCTGTATTTGTTAACCATCTCTGCCTCAGTATCAATGGGCAGCTCTGAGAGAGCCACAAACAACCCGAAGGAAATAAACTGCAATACTATACTGCACACAGAGGCTCAGCTCATCTAAAGTCCAGTATTTCAAGAGAATTATTAGCACCTTGTCAGGAATGAATACAGAGGTAAAAAAAAAATATGAGCAGGTTAAGGTATTTATATGTGAAATGAAAATAAAATTCAGTGAAATAAGTGATGTTTTATTTCATACATGGGATTTTATAGAAAAAAAAACAAACAAACCAACAGGACATGGAAAGTCATGGGGAAAGGAAAAGGTGGGGATGATCCCAAATAGCCCAGACTTGATCTTTCACATGCAGTGAAAGCAGCAGCTCTACACAGCAAGTTGTAGGGAAATCTCACTAAGCTGTGCTCTTGCAGCTGAGAGCCTTGGTGCTGGCCTTAGCTGAGTGTGTACATCTGCTGCATATTCTTTAGCAGTGACAAACCCTCCCTCTGTTGGGCTGTGTCCCTTATAAACTCCCGGGCACACATGGAGCCAGGAGAGTCAGAGCAAGTCTGGCTCTACTTTATTAGCAATATGCTGAAATCCCATCTGCCCCCATCACGAGGCAGCAGGAGATGTTCACCATCCCTGCTGCACATGAAGCACCGTGAGGCACTGCTCGCTCCCCTGTCTGGGTGGGTAAATCAGGCACTGGGCAAGCTGGGGACAAGAGATATGGACCCATGAAAGTAAAAGCCAAAACAGAAAAACGGGAGATCGTCTTCAGGACTTTTTCTTACCATGTACCCCTGAGCAAAATCAGAAAGTAAAGCAAGAGAGAAAATGGGCTCCAAAAGTCACACTACAACCACCGAAGAGATGTTGTAACTGTGTTTCACCTTTATAATTTTTATTGCAGGGTTTGAGAGATGAAGACTGACTTTGGGTGTTTGAGGTCATAATTGAAAAGTCAAATAAGAGTTTCTAGTAGCTGATTTGTTTCTCTGGGGTTCTTCATAAGTAACAGCATTTGGGACAGAGAGCTGCACTGGCTAAAATGAGGGGAAGGGACATGCTGGTGTATCCAAGGGAGAATCCTCTTTCATGATTAAGAGGAAAGAGGAAACAATCCTAGGGCCTGATCCTTCAGGTTGCTGTATATTCCAGTCCAGCTTTTAGCAAGTTAACTTTACATATATGAGTAGACTCATCGACTTTCAATTAAGACTAAGTGCATGTTGAAGTGCTTCATTTCAATAGAGTGGAAACAATCCTCTTTAATAACAGAAAAGAACGCCATAAACTAATGTTCTGGTGGAAATCACAACATGACTGGCATAGCACTGACAACACAAAACCAATTTGAATTGCTTTTATATGTGAATAGAAAATACTTGTACTTCTCCTAGAATATGATAACAAATCGTCTTGTTACTACCTATAATAGCAAATAACCCTTTAAAACATATTGTAGAGGACTTGTGAATGTCTACTAATTTCTTTAATTCTCTGTCTTGCCTCCTTTTTTTACCCTGAGCAGGTACTTGTAACTAGGAAATCAATCCAAATAAATAAAGTATGGCCACAGCCTTTTAAAAAAGATTTTAAAATGTCTTAGCTGGGGCAGAACCCACGAATTTGTATCCGATCTCAGCCTCTCCCCATAGAGTGTTGGACAGCATTGCCATGTCTGCTCTCAGGATAATTCTGTTTTTAAGCCAGTAGCTCTTTAGTGACTGCTCTCACCCAGAACCACAGGGACTGATGCTCACTACCCCATTCTGAGTGCAGGACTCTTCTCTGCCAAGACATAAAGCAGACATGGAGCACCCCTTGCTTGAACAGATTCCTTGAGGGAAAACCTGTGAAGTGAAAGCATCTGCTTTGTCTCCTCCTGAACGCCCACAGCAGCTAAGGATGGAGGCTGTCTTCTGTGAGCCCCTGATTCCTACAGGTATACATTTTGTAGACTCCATAGATAAAAATACATAGGAGTTTGGATACCAAACTTGGAGTTTGGTACTTAAGAGCTCCCCATCTCTCCTGCACCGGCATTTTACAGCAGACACTATTTCTTTGCCCCCATATCACATCAAGTGTCCACTTTTTGGAAGGGACCTTGTATCCTGAGGAGGGCACAAGTAAATAGGTAATTTTGAGCGATTTCAGCTTAGGTACTGCTATGAATACTGCAGTTCGGCTGGGAATTTTAGTTGTCATCATTGCTAGACAGTCCCAGGAAAAGCATGCCAACATCAGTTATGATGTGTTTCAAGAAACACAATCCTTTGGGAGAAAGTGTGCCTGGTGATGGATTATGACAGTGCTACTAAACCATGCTGTCCAATAGTAGCTGTTTGACACAATGCACGTTCAGGATGACCTCCGTGGGCTGGCTAGAAACCACAGTACTCAAATTCTGCCTTACTATGCCACATTAAATCTTGGTTTCAGTGGGAATTTCATGAGCAGATCAGGCAGAATTCAGTCCTAGTGACCAGAGTCTTAACTTCACACACTCACAGGAGACTACTCCTGCAGATTTCCATTCTTTGTGGGATCTCTGTGCTCTGATGACAGCTGATTTCACTCGAAATTCGTTGGCAAGACTTTGGACACAAAGAACTGGCACAAGGACTCTCAGTGCTGTCATCACTGTTATCAGTGCTCTCAAAGCACTCGGCGGCGCTGCCGGGATTACAGCCCTGCTGCTCTGGTAGCACCTCGGGCACAGGGAGGAGGAGGAGGAGAAGAAAGGCAAGTTGTCTTGCCCAAAGCTCACCCTCTGAAAGTAAGGAGGTGAAATGGTAGTGCAGGCTCCCTCAAGCCCTCATCAAGAAACGGGATCTGAAGCCTGAAGTCTATCTGTGCAGTATATAGAGGAAGACAGATTTTTAAAAACTAAGCAGGAGGAATCCTGTTGTTGTAGACTGACCTTTTTTCCTCCCAACAAACATTTACCTAGGGTTGTCTCATGACTGGTCGACTTTTGTAATCCATTAGAAGGTGATGCTGTTGCATGACATGATCAAACACCAAACACAGCAGAAAGGCCATAACTATATCTAAAAAGCCTTTGCTTTGTCAAAGCCTTTCACTAATGCTAGCAACAAAATTATTGAGGTCTGTAATGAGCTGATCTCTTGTCAAATAAGCCTTCTTATGAGAGTGTTAAGCTTTATATCTGCTTTCAAATTAAACACTTTGGATTTATTAATGTTTCCTTTCCTCTCCAAATTTCTTTGTTGAGAAGAGGTGCCAGAGGAAATGTACTGGCAACAGTAGGATGTGAAGTATAGTTTAAAATACATTAAACATATGTTGATGGGGCCATTAGCAGAGTTTATGGATACCACCACCTGTCTCTTACTCCACTTGCCATTACTTTAGTGACAGAAATCATACTGTAAGAGAGGCGGTGTGCTACCATTAAATCTTTACTCCTGTGTTAGAAGGAACATAGCAGCAAATTCATGCCTTATTGCTAAAAGGCATTTACAATAATGGTTCACTTACTGAGTCATATATTTTTATTTATAAATAACCCTGAATAAATGAGTAGAGCAGGGGCTGAAGAATAAATATCACTCTGGATTTGGATGCAAAAGAGACTCTGAATATCTGACACGGAAATCCTTTGCCATTATAAATGTTCGGCGGGGCACTTAATGCTTTGCTTTTTCCTTTTAAGCCAGCAAGCGTGACCCTTAGAGCATCACTGTGAAGGGAACTCATAGACCTACCATATGTAGGGTTCTATCGCCTTCGGGCGAAACCAAAAAGGAAATTATTAAAAACACCCAA
>VZRO01007445.1:2221402-2301706 GCA_013397915.1 Daphoenositta chrysoptera | reverse complement strand
AGAGATGGCGAGGTGCGGGATGCGGTGTGCAGTGTGAGATGGCGCGGTGCGGGATGCGGTGTGCAGTGAGAGATGGCGCGGTGCGGGATGCGGTGCGCAGTGAGAGATGGCGCGGTGCGGGATGCGGTGCGCAGTGAGAGATGGGCGCGGTGCGGGATGCGGTGTGCAGTGAGAGATGGGCGCGGTGCGGGCGCAGTGCAGGAGGGGCAAGGAGCGCGCACGGCCGTCCGTCATTCTTGAGGAAGTTCAGAGTGCGGCTCACGGCCGCCAGCACTGTTTCTAAACCGGTGGTGAGAGCAGTGCCCCGCTTGCCGGGGAGCGTCAATTACCCCGGGGTACCGGTGCCTGCCGTCTTCCCGAGGGGACCACCCAGTTTTTGTGGCCTTGGCCTCGTGGTTAAAAGGGACGGAACAAGGCCATCACCCCACAGGAAGGAAAAGAGGGGCACGAGTGGCAGGGAGGAAGGAGGCTGGTGCAGCCTCATGCAGCCTCAGGGAAAAGAGAACGATGCAAGTCTCAATACTGGGATGGGGAGAGGGGAAGAGACCAGGCAAAGACCTGTAAGTCGCAGAGTTGTATCACGGATGTGGGCAAATAGTGAGTGCATCCAAAAAGGTGGGATAGGACATCAAAAAAACCAAAAAAACAGAACACAAAAAAAGCTTTCCTAAAAATTGAGGTTGAATTTCCCAAAAACTAACATTCAGAAAGTGTTACTCATCTTCATCTACTCAAAGAACAGGCCTTTGCCCAGCCTCTCCTCTGCCTTCTAGGCAGACTGGGGAGAACCCTTAGCAAGAGCAGTTCCCAGCAGCTCTGGTCCTCCTCCGAACCCAGCCGCAGTGCCACTACCCGCGGGTGTCCTCTGCACAAGCACTCATGGCAAACAGAGCAGGTGTGAGGAAAGGGATGGGGGGTCCTTGCAGAGCACAAGTCTGACACAGAGCAGCTGAGGGAGCTGGGGTTCTCTGCCCTGGAGAAAAGAAGACTTGGGGTGACCTTATGTCTCTCTGCAACTCCCTGAAATGAGGTCGTAGCGAGGTCGGTGTTGGTCGCTTCTGCCAAGTAACACGCAATAAAAAAGAGTTTAGTAGTGAACCCGGTGGTGCTGTGTTCAGAACTGGACTCAATGATCTTAGAAGTATTTTCCAACCTAAATGACTCTATGATTCTGCTGTCCTTTCTGGAAAGAGAAGGGAAAAATTTGCTAGCCCTTGTCCCAGTAGGCTTTCATTAGGGGAAGCCTCAAGTTTGATCGGGAGATGGCAGCACAGTTCTGGAAAGCTCGAATAACTCCCCCACTAACTCTCCCTGTTAGCAAAACCTCAGGACGAGGACGCTCGGGAAGCAAAGCACCGTTCTGCTTACTGGAAGAAGAATTTAAAAGGGAAACCCATGCATATGCCCAGTAAGTAATTGAACTGAACTGCTAAGAACCCAGTTAAAGACCTAAACTGAAATTGCTGCTGCGCATCGGTCCTGAAGTGTGATGACAGCACACGTCTCACTCCAAAATGTTGCAAATTTTCACAAGAGGAAAACAAAATCCCTCAAGAGATAAAGTGGCAAAGATACCACTGGAGACTTCATTGCTTCAGTCCTTTTAAAAGTTTATATGGAAATGTCCATGTATCACCAACACCAACAGAAAGATAAAACTGAAATGCCTCTTTCCTGTTTTCCAGCATAAGCTTTAAATGGGTAAAAAAGGTGATTTGAAAATTTGCCAGCGTGATAAGCAGGGCTTTATGTCAGACCCACAAAGAATCTGCTGCTTGATGCAAACCCAGAACCAAACCTGTAGAAAACGTAAAGTACCTGTAAAGTCAAACAAACCTGAACAAAACTAAAATCACTGCAAGTGAACTGTTTCTGACTTATTCCTAGATGAGCTTTCATTTAGAAGGTGCAGGCAAAGGTATTAATATTTTGCTTCTCTCTTGCCCCAGACTCTAGGCTTGCTCAATCTGTGATTGAGGAATTTCCACAGACCTGCAGGTGTTGCCAGGAAAAAAATTTGTAATTCATTAGGTGGTGCTGAAAGTCTTTGCTGGAAGTGCCATCATGTTGACCGTGTCAGCATTTTCTAGAGCTGGTCTACCTGAGGCCTTACGAGGGGAGATGCTATTGAAAAAGCTGTTTGGAGTTAGTTTGGCACCATCTCTGGCACCCTAGCCAGATTCAAGACCTTCTGGTATTCACTGAATATACAAATCAGTGCATGTAACCCCTCTTTCTGCACTCCAACACAGTCATACATCCATTTCATTTTTGACACTTTATTTAGTATTGGAAACATTCAAGGAACGTAACAAATGGAAATTTAAGGTTTAGCCAGATTGTATCAACTGTTGGTATTGGAACATCAGTGAAGCTCAAACAAGTTTCACTTGGCAGGACAATTGCACAAAAGCATTTGATGTTGAATCACAAGCTATTTTCAAGGTTCATACACACAAAAGGGTTCAAATATAAGCAAATTAAAGCCCCGGTATTAATGAAAAATGTTCTCCTTTCCTTTCCACTTGCCAACTATTTAACCTGGTCAGGAGACAAATTCATGTGGGATTAATTCTATGGAGACAACCTCAGATTCCTCCTGGGTTTCCTTGTAATGAGGTATCCTTTGCTTCCTATCCTGCACGGTTTGGTAATGCAGCTGCACATTGTTGAAAAATTGCCACAATTCATGGCGGGATGGCTGCGCTTCAGCAATGAGAGAAGTTATTTGGAATACATATGTCTATGTTTGCATGCTTGTGAAGCTTACATGTCTGGCTTGTTAAGCTCCAGGAAGCTCCCTGATGGACAACACCATGATATGCAATGGATGGCAATTAAGCCATGAACCTGAGTAAAAAGAGGCTGATCCTCAGCACTGTGAACTCCAAAGGAACTTCAGGATACTTTTGTAATTCTAAAGGCTAAAATCTTCCGTAGAGTGGAAAACCATATAGAAGATGAAGCAGAAGAGGTAAACAACCCTCCTCACAGCCAGTGACCCCTTGTGTGCTGTGTGGTGTGGGGATCAAGCCTTGGAGCCTGGTGGCCTCAAGGTGCTCCCGTCTTTGCACAGAGCACCAGCAGGAGATGTGACCACGAGGAGCGGGATGGAGGCAGCTCCTGACACCACTCTTGCTCCGTGCCCCTGGCTGTGCCCAGGCAAGGCTGGGCACTGGTGGTCACAGGGGGCCACATGCACAACTGGTGTTACAGGCATTCTTCCCAGGTTTTACACTCACTTGCCTCCTCCCATCTCCTGCCATGTGATAGAGGGGGAGTGTTTGGCCTGGCAGTATAAACAACTTCTGTTTTGGAGTAAGATTAGAAACGGGAGGGAAAAGCAAAGATTTTGGCTGTAATCTCAGCGCTCCAGTCTTTCTTGGGAATGAAGGCACATCCCTGCACAGGTACAACACGGGAAAGCAGAGGGTTCAACAGGGCCTGAATGGCACTGCTGTACATAAAGATGTGATGACTGGGGCAGGGAAGAGCTGGGGCTCATTCATATCTACAGTGGATTAACTAAACCTTTGCAAACCAAACTCACAACCTACAGCCCAGGAACATGAGCAGCAGATTTGCTCAGCAGCCGTCTAATTGTGAACTGAAGAAAAATCTCTCCTTACAATGTGTAGTGGCTGGCACTGGCACAGAAAGTGCTTGTCTGTGCTCGGTTCATTTGGCCCTGAAAGAAATGTGTCTCTGCCTCCCAGGTGCACCCATTCTGTGAGCACTCTTGGTGCCCTTATGCCTACACAGGCCATGAGAATATCATGCAGCAGAAGCCTGCTCTCTCTCCATTTTTTAAATTTAAACACAAATGGTATGTCCAGGAGCATTTTTAAACTGACACAATGAAGGCCTGCTGCAAGAGGCCAGATGAAGGTGGGCACAGAAGGTCTGACAATGCTCCTGACCACAAATCCTCCCCGTGATGCTGGTTTTGTCCCCAGTGCAGCGGAGGGAGTGCGTAGCACCACTAGCCATCGGCACGGAAGCTGGGAATGGAAAACAATTTTGACATTGGCAGCCTGGAGTCCTGCCCTTCTCAAACACATTTGATGTTCATACATGGTCTTTTGGCTGCTGCTGCTGGGGACCATCTGTTGGGATGGCTTCGTGCCTGATCAAATGGTGGTATGCCAGTTTCACTGGGACATGAAATAGATGCCAAACAAAACGCGTCTGGTTTTACTTCTATTACTCTGAATTCAAAGCACATGCTAATACTAATCCCCATTTTAACACCATTGTGGTGCCAGTTAAACCTTCATTTTTTTTCCCAGTGCCTGCCAGGTTTCTACCACGTACTTAGGAACTTAACAAAATCCAGCAGAAATTGTCACTGCTGATTTCACATGAACAAGGGCACCGTTTGCAGGAGTTTGGTGAGAGGTGTTAACACTAACAGCAGAGGTGAAAGCATGGGTTTCCTGTACATGTAATACAGGATTCTTTAAGGGGTTGAACTGAGACATTTCTTTGAAAATTGCCTCTGAAACCCCATGCTATCATAAAATTTTCTGCCCAATGGAAATGTGACTTATCAATTTAAAGATGTTACTGCAAACAGAGCATAGTTTAAAAAAAGCCTCTGACAACTGTGTAAAGGCTTTGAGCAGTATGTGAGTACTATCTGAGATGCTCTAAGGACATTTTCTTTTCAATGTGCTATGAGTTCACTGTAGCTCCAACCCTGATACACAGTAAAATCTTCCGTGCTGCGGCTGGCTTTGCTGTCTGGGTTTATATGACTAACTCCCTGTGAATGTTCCACATTCAGAGAAGAGTGTTCCTGACCTCAGCCAAGACGAATATTATTGTCAAAACTGCCATCATTGCAGCTACTGTGGGTTTTCAGATTCTTCTGGTGTTTGTGGGGAAAATCCGTCTGCTACAGATGTTTCCTTGGATGATGGATTTTCTCCTCTAGTCCCATAACGGGTCAGGGAAACCTAAGGGAACATCCCCTGATGGGATTCCCTTTGCTCCTCATCCTCCTTCTGCAGTGTAATGTTAAGAGGCTGGCGATCTTGGAGACATTCTTCCCCATCCTCTTCCTCCCTCTGCCTCTACAGGGGGAGACGATAAAGAATCAGTGCTGGCCTCCTCAGACCAGATCCCACTCTGTTGCAGGATTCTCATGTGCCAGTTGAGGTTCCCAGTTGTAGGAAGTGCTGGGACTTAGTCAAGGGTTTATTTCCTCCGTTCCTGGATTCATTATGATTTAAAGCACTTAATCTTGTTAATAAAGCAACGAATTTCTGAGTTATTACAATTTAATAATCTTAATTAGCTTCTTAACTACCTTCCTTACATCCTCTTCTTGTGTATTCCTGAAATAAATGTTACTACAGAAATGTGGAAAGAATTGCCATAAACAGTTAAGGAAAGTTAGAGAATGTGCAAGTTTATGAATGTCATTTAGCATTGTACTACCAGAAAGAAAAAGTATTCTTTGAAACCCTCAAGTAATATTGCAGGGGCAGGAGCATAGGCCGACGAGTGGCATGTGAACCGGCCATAAAATTAAAAATAAACTTAAGAGTAAATGTGCAGCTAAATGCAGACTGTGAGGATAGGATGTGAACTTCAGCTATTTCCTGGAGCTAGTGTGGTTCCAAAGTTTAACGGCTTTAGCCTTTGGAGACCTGGAGGCGTGCATACTTGTGTTCAGTTTCTCCTCCTTTCATCTCCCCCCACTCGGAGCCCTACCACCTCCCAGCTGCCCTGCTCGCTCCATCTCTCCCTGCAGAAGGACACTCCTCTTGTCCTCTAACGCACATCCCACACGGCTCTTGGCACCCAGCATCCCTGAGCAGCAGCAGGGCCTCCCCTTCCATCCTTGTGTCCTTCACCACGGCCCAGATTCCCTTTTTGCCCTCAAGGCCTACTGGATTGCCAAGGATTGACTGCTACCTGAGAGGACAATCCAGGGATGGCAGCAGGTAGCTGGCCCAGCAGAGCCAGCTGCTCTCAGGCCATGCTGGCTGATGCCTGAGAATTAATCTTTTTATTATGAGAGAGTATACATGTGTGCATACTGTGATGTTTGGGTGCCCTTCTTTCACACAGAAATTGTTATCAAAGTGCTGTTTTACCTAAAAAAATGTTCCTGTGTCAAAACTTTGGTGCTGTATAATTGTAATTTATTTAAAATATATTGGCCCTTGCAAAATGTTCAATTCTGGGTAGGCACAAGCTCCCACAGCTGAGACCTCAGTGGACATACTTCTTACTTTTTTCCATGAAAAAAAGAGACAGAAGAAATCTTAATATGCACTTGGGTCACTATTTTCCTTGACCATAGAGTCTTAAGGTCTTGTTAAGAATTGGGATGATAGAGGAAAAAAAATTGTGTCTGTTTTATGTGCTACGCAGTCCACCTTTACACTAATTTTCTAAACACACTACCCTCCAATATTATTTTATTATACGTACAGTGAATAACATGGTGTTGCATATCAAAAAAAAAAAAATCACCAAGATGAATAGATGTATGTAGTATTTGTAAATGTTTCTAAGAATTTTACATGTATGAAGGATTTTCAAGTTCCCCAAAAATATTTTCCTCTTAAGTAAGTCAGAGAAGACAGAGAAGTCAGAGGCTTACACAAGAAACCTTCGAGAGGGAAATGTCAAATTTTGGTTTCTCCTTTCCTTTTTATTTGGCAATGAAGACCTAATTACAGACTGGCTTTTCTGTTTAATGCCTTAATGTTTGTGGATCTTTATCATGCAGCTATGCCACCACTGACCCCTTCAGGCTTCACCACTGCCTAGAGCTTACAAAGCCATCAATCCTGCCAATGATCTACCAAACTGATGCCCCTGAAGGGAAAAATCTCACTAGTGCTTAAGGCCATGTGGTAATAAGTGAAGCAGTTCTCAAAACCAAGGGGCAAGAAGTAATCCTGTATTTGGACTACTGATTGGAGTTTTATCACCTGAAGTAACTCTTCATCTGTACATTCAATCCTCACAATGTTTCAACAGCTGGGGCTAGTTGTCACTTCCAGAAGAACATTATCACCTGTGAAGGAAATGGGACATCAGGGGACAACTTCACCAGCAATTTAGGGAGAGCTTTCTAACCAGAACTAAAGGGTGGGAGTAGGGAAACCAGAGACTGTTTTTTTGAACTATATAATTCAGTGTGCAAGATCTTGAAGAAAAAAGTATTTTGTACATTAATTGTTTGAGGATGTGTTTTATAAGTGAATTGTTCCTCTGAGGTGACCTTTTCTTTTACAGTGCCTTTGTGAAAAGTTGGTGAAAATATCAGCTTTGCTGAGCATGTTAATAATACCGGTTTGTACCCTGTAAACCATTTCAGGGGTCACCAGCTAAGATGGAGTTCATTAAAAGATAATTTAAGTTCTTCTACAGTCTGAGCCATACTGGGGGAAATCCAAGGTAAGCCAATGACTTCATGTTATCAATTAAAACATAGAATTGCCTGAACAATCTTAACTCTGCTTTATTGTGCATACATGTTGTGGCATAGCCTTGAAGTACATCCCACGTGCTGCTTCAATGCCACCCCAGCAGGGTTTTCAGCTTATTCTGATGAGATGATGAAGGGGCATTTAAAATACTCAGCTTTGTACATAGCCTTCAATGCATGGCCTTTTACATAGTACACTGCAAACTACAATTCTCCAGCACAGGATTCATCTCATTAACTTTAAAAGTCATAAGCCCTAATTATTTAGCCTCTGTAGGCATTCTGCACTCCTTTCTCCAGAGGGTGATTCATCTGACCTATTTTAGACAACCACTCAGGGTGAGATGTGTCTCTTGATTTAGACAGTTGTGTTTCATGTGAAAGAGTTGAACCCTCAGCTTCAGATCAAACACCAACATGATCTAGGGTGATCAAATATTTTTTTTTCAAAATTTTCCAAATTCCTTGTCTAAAGAAACAAAGTCTCCTGAAAATTAGTGAGAGTTTAGGGCAACCTATAAAATTACTAGGCTCAGTGAAAAAGGTAGGTGGATATAAAGAAGATATCAGGCTTTAACAAGAGAGCTGATGAAATGATGAAGTGAAGTCTTCTGAACACTAGCTCTTGCTGTCATTTTTCAAATGTGGATCACTTGCCATAGCTTTCTTCTTCGGTAAAAACTGTTCAGTTCTTTCAGCCACCAGACTTGTCCCCAAGGTTTAGCCCAGCCTGCAGCAGACTGACTGCCCTTTTTCTGATACCCCTCTCAAACTGTGCATGACTCAGCTGCTCATGTGTCAATATGAGTATGGATCCAAGCCTTGCAGTCAGCCTGGAGGTTCACAGTTGCAAAGACCTTCTTTTACTGTCAGTTTTATTCTTTGTATGTATAACAGGTCTGCTCTTCAAACATCCATGTTATAGTACCTGTTGGTTTTGCATTATACAGAGTTATCAACATTGTCTGTTAGGACTAGAATTAAAATGTTTGTGCAGTGTTTTGCTGTTTCACTCATCTATCTTTTACACACAGAAGTAAATAGCATTATTTCACATATTAATCCTTCACCTATTTATTCATCAACCAATATGAGCTAAAAACTGTGGAGAAGAACCAGGTGGTTCAGCAGTGAAAGTGTATTCTGATCTATATGTTAGCTGGTGTATAAACCCTTGTCTCCAGCACATGCCTCCCAACCTGAGCAGGGCTGTGGGTGCTGGAGTGGTGTAAGCCAACTCCACCATCAGGCATTACAGGCATTTCTCTCATTGGTGGAAAATACCTGGAAAATCTCTCTGCATTTTTGGCACTGTAAATCTTACGCTAAGCCATAACTTAGAGATGAATTACAGTACATTCATCTGCCATTAATTTGAATTAGCAGTGTCATTTATATTTCTCTTTTCTTTTTTTTTTCTTTTCTTTTTTTTTCTTTTCTTTTTTTTTCTTTCTTTTTTTTTTTTTTTTTTTTTTTTTTTTTTTTTTTTTTTTTTTTTTTTTTTTTTTTTTTTTTTTTTTTTTTTTTTTTTTTTTAATAAATATCATTAAAGCTACAGGTTCCAAAAGTTAGGATATATATTAACAGAGTGTGCTCACTAATCCCAGGAAGATCATGCCTCCTGTTCCATAGGATTTAGGCTTGTATCTGATTCAAACATATTTGTGGTGTGAAATGCTAAACAGTGCTGCTGGTGACTACTTTTTCACAAAGGCCAATGCTGGTACCTCATTTTTCTTGCCCTCGCACACTCTCCGTTGCACTGGAAACTGCAAAAAAATTGCACTGGAAACAAAACAAGTGAAAAAAGCCACAGTGTTTTCTTCCATGGTTAGATGCCAGTAGCTGGCAAAATCAAAGCCTGGACTGAGAACTGAAGGCTTTTTCCGTTCTTATTCCTTGCCGTACCAAAGGGGGCTCATGACCTGCGGCATGCACGGGTGGATTGGGGCATAATCCGGTTCTTTGTGCCCTTGACCCTGAGCTGCTCGCTGCAGCCCGTGAGACAGGGCTAGAGCAGAGCCAAGGGACAGGATGCTGACACTGCTTTCTGGTGGCCACTGTCAAAAAACATTTAATTTATATGCTTTGCCATATGTGTGCAGCAAGTCCCCCTGGCCCTGTCAAGACTCTGGCAGGGAGAGCCAAGTCATATCCCTTGGCTTGGTTCATCTTTGGCAATTGTTCAAGCTTTCAGCCTGCCTTGGAGTAGATGACATTCACTTACAGCAATCCTTCGCAAATGTTCACCCTTCAGAAGGTAGTGAGTGGTCTCTGCTGATTTATATTGATCCTGTTTGAAGCTGCTAGGTTTGAGGCCTGAGCACTTTCCATCTTTACAGAGAGTATCATGGGATAAATGGGGAGGTCTACAGGATCTGCAGAGCATCGGATTGAATGGAAAGCTTTTTCCCATTATAAGAGTTTTCTAAATTACTTCTTTATTTTCCTAAAAATGAGAAAGGCAACCTTATATCTTAGAAAAGAATTAACTATGTTGACTTTTGCTGGAAAAAATCCTCCTTCAAGGTGTAAACAATCAGACGTTGAGAATAATTCACCTCAGAGACCAAGCCAGCCAGATAAAAGTGAGCAGACATATCCCTGTTAGTGTTAAGCTGAGACTGAGGCAACAGATGCTCCCTCTCAACAGAGCTTATCAGTCCATGCTCAACAGCATGTTGACATAGTTAGATGGTATCCCAACTTCTTCTGGCCTGCAGCAGCTTAGCTTGCTGCAAAGGCAAAGGAGCAGGCAACCACACAAGACCTGGCAGACACACCCACACTCCAGGACTCTGCATTTGTGGGAGCCTTTTGAAAGCATCAGGGTGAGCTGAAAGCTCTGCTGTCCTTTGCACTTTGGAAAAGTCTCCCCCTTGACTAGCACACCCTACGCTGTGGCTCTCTGCATAGCAGACCATTTATTTGTGCTGCAGATGGGCTCTTGTTGTTGCACACGTGCACCCACCGTGGACTGAGCGTGTGCACTGGACATCAGGAGATCTCTTACACGGAGGGGCAGTCATACCATTCAGCTTCCAGAAGTCAACTGAATGAAAACTGCACTTTTAACCACTTTCTCCCTTCCTGCTCCCCAGTCTGTGTCCCACTTTACACTGGTGCCACTTTATGTTGGTGCTTACACTGACACTGCTTTTCATATGAGACAGCATATAGGGCCTTGTGGGTACCTGCTGCGACTTTCAATGTACTAATGATAAATTATTGTTTAACTTTTAAATCCAAAATATTTTTTAACATTTATTATTGTAGCCAGGTCTCATCTTGCAGCAGTCACTACCCAAAGAGCTGTCATGCATCAAACTGTTCAATGATATTATGACACACAAAATCTAAAACTAAAATAAGGATGTTGTGTATGTTTTACCTGGTAATGATTGGTCATTTAAACTCATGTCTTCAGCATTTTATGGAAGCACATTTAAATAATAGAGAGAAGATAATCCCAGTACTCTTTTGGAGATCTGATCATATGGAACAATTTATACACAAAAAGTCTAGGTTTTATGGGTTCAGAATAAATTTTCTAAGCACATATCACTGTTTCTTTGTTTAAAATGACAGCCAGCAAGCCAAAAATACAAGTTCCAAGTGACTATTCTTATGGGAAACTAACTCTGAGATCAAAGTGGTAGCAGTGTGCAGTGGTGACTGCCATTGTAACTGCCTCAGGTGGCACAGCCTACAAGCTGGGCTAGACAAGATGAAAACAAAACATCTTAAAATGATCTCTCTTCTTCCAGCCATTTTTGTTCTTGACCAGTGACTGGTTCTGTTTGAAATACACCAGTTGCAGAGTCTGCCTGTGAAGACTATTCCAGAGACTAACAGATACACTTTTCCATACGGTTTATTTTTTCCATTCTAGTCTTTCCCCTGTATTAATTTTTTTGGTTACTTCAAGGTTCTAGTAAGCTGCCAGAGAAAATAACAGCAGAAGTTCTGCAAGATGGAGAATGGAGAAGTAAAGAAAAAGACATAGGAAGAGCTACTGCTTGTAGCAGAACTAAGTAAAGGAAAGATTTTTTGGTGAAAGCAGCAGTCAAGTGTGCCCTACTTATCATTCTGTCACCTTTTCTCTGTGAGTCACAAGTTGTTTTCTTTCTAGAGCTTCACTTCATTTACTTCAGCAATGAGAACAAGCCGAAGGCCTAGGATAGTTTGACTCAGAGCGATGAGATAGTTTCATACAAGGGTTTCCCTGTGTCAGTGGGCATCAAGGAGACCAACGCCCAGCTGCAGCTAGCTACCAAGTCAAGTTTTTGGACAGAGATCATCACTCTGCCCTACCAGTGGTTGTCTCTACAGGGACAAGTAGCCAAGAATTGGATCTCATTGTGACTTGTTTGTCTGAATACAAGTCCCAGAAAGCAGCTTATTATTATCTCCAACTCATTATTTCAAGGTTTACATCTTCCCTGGGTGCATGTAATTTCAAAATACTTTGCTCATTTTTGAGCCACTGAACTTCTACAAGACCAATACAATAGTACAAGGAAAGTCACAAAAAGGGTTGGTTTTTATACTACATTTTCACAAACCACCTGGATGAACTTGATGCAGAACAAGATGTTCTTACTCCTACAGGTCATTTAAAGGCACATCTTTACAGGCCCAGTCTTTGATTTTAGCCCATGCACCAAACCCCATCTGTTTGAAACACTTTTATGACACATACAATGACTTCCAAAATGAGCTGTCAGGGTGAAAACCTAGTTGTTGAGAAAGTGAATGTAGCATTCATTCCTCAAAGTTATGAAAACATAGTGTCTAAAGGCAGATGAAATGACAGTGACCTGAAATAACAGGAAGCTGGCCTCGGTTATAAATCTGGCAGGAGCTGAGGGTGATGGTGAGGGAAGCTTGTGAGCTGTATCCAAAGCCATGAAATACAGCCCTGCCCCTGAATGAACTGGAAGACATATTTCAGTTTGCAGCAAGTCAGAGTTCAAGCATCAGTGGCCTTCAGAACCTCTGTTCAGACCTTGCTCAGATCCAAATGCAGAAGCTATGGAGTGATCTTTTTACTCTACTGTTAAATTTCACTGGCACTTACGTCTTCCCATCTGTTCAGCTGTGGGCTTTCCCCAACACATTCACTAGCGTTCATATTTCCCTTGTGGAAAAATGGAAATGAGAGAGTGAGCTCTTGCATTAACTTTAGCCCTCCCCTAGTAGTCAGGAAGAAAGTGCTCAAGAATCCAAACTTTGACAATTCTTTTATCTTTGCCTTAGAATACACAAGGTTTTGTGAAATCTGTTCTGCAAAATGGCTAGCAAAAGGTGAAAGACAATCACAAGGGGGAAAAAAAAAAAAAAGGAAAGGTATGAAGTAAAAGCAGAGTCATAGAAGAAAAAGTTTACTTGAACCTGGGAATCTGATTTGTTCCATCAGAGAAGGAAAAAGAAAATGAGTTCTTTGTATGGAAAAAATGTATGCCCTGATAGTTTATGGGGCGTGAGCATTTCAGAGATTCACAGGACATACCTGCAGATGTCTGCATCCAGCTCAAACCCAATGGCAGCAGTAATGGGGATTAGTGTCCCTTTGCCTAGCACCCGCTAGCAGTTGCCTTAGTGGAGAATGACTTTCTGGAAGGATCACCAAGGGAGACAGTATGCGTTACAGGTCTGCTCCTTTTCATAAGTAATATAATTTCCATATTAAAAGCTGTGTCTAAGGAAGCTTGATGGGAAAAGTGCTAAAAGACAAATACAGTCCGACTGGCAGATCGAGACAGAATATCTCCACCAAAATTCTTCTCATTGAACCATTATGTGAACTTCTGGTTGCCCTCAGACACATCACATACATCACAAACTCATGGATTCATGATGTGCTGAGGCCAGTTTAGATGCTGGCTCTCCCCTAGAAGGACACTTCGTTGACTGCTTTGCTCTTCTTCTTCTTTGGACTGCCAGCTTTCAGCCAGAGCAGTCAGCAGAGGTGGCTCAGCCTGGCTATGCAGCAGCTTATACCAGGAACCTGGGAGAGGACACATAACCTGGACCAGAGAGGAGGAGAGCTGGACTCATTCTTTATCAGTGGCTCACAGTGTTAGTTGGTAGTGAAATTGCACCCCAGAAACACCTGCTATAAAGTGATATGGTGAGCTGGTGAGTCTGTATTTGGAAATGGAAGACTTAATGGGGCTGAGCTGTTGCTCACAACAGTGGTGATCATGCCAAGGTCTTCTAAAATTACAAGTGATCGTTGGTTTTGGTCTGAATTAGAGGATTGCTAATGCTAAGTATCGTAGCTAAAAAATCGTTTTTACTTTGGAGGACCTGCTCTGGATCCCGAGTCTTTTGAGGATAGTCCATAGTGATTTTAGAGTTCATGCTCAGTTTCATCATGCCCTCATTGTTCACTGTGGAGGGACAGTGGCACTAGCAAATGGAAGAAGCTTCATAGCCCTTCCCATTTCACTGCTTAAGTCCTATGGAGTTTTGTGCTGATAGACAACAATTAGGCAGTAAATGGGTTATGAAACACCACAGAACCAAAAAAAAGAAAGGAAACTGTCATCCTGCTACGTAAGGAGTATTTCTAGTCTTGCCTCTTGCCTCCTATAGCTCTGCTTAGAGGGGAGAACAGGGATTTTTTCACTGGCAGTTACTAAGATTTCTGCCACGGCCAGTGGTAGAAGTCACGCAGCCCTCCAAGATCCTACTGCCAAAACGGAAAAGTTTGTTATCTCCCTCTGTTTATGGGCAGGAGTATAAATTTGGACAGAAGGATAAATTTGCTGTTCCCAGCAAAATTAACACAGGACCACGATAGAAACTGCTTTCCTTCAGCAGCTGTGTGCTTTTGGCTGGTGCCTGCTGGTGGCACAGCTGGAGGTGGGTACAGCGTGCACACCCGAGAGGCCAGGCTGAGACACCAAGTTGACTGACTGTGCCTTCTGGAAAGCATTCTCAACAAGACTGCTGTATTCCCACGTTTGCGTTTGAAAGACCTTGTGCACACTCACATTTTAAACATAACCACAGCCAGTGCATTAATGTGTGAGGGATTTACAGACCACACTTGAAATTCTAGGCTGCCCATTTTTTAAAAAACATATACTAAAAAAAAAAAGTAAAAATTTTTGTCATGTGTGAGCAGATATGGAATTACATGCAATTTCTGTCTGATTGTGTTTTCATATAGAGCCCACAGGTTGAACTTTCAGCCTTCAACTTGCAATCTTTCCTAACAGTGATCTGAAAATTATAAAAGCATTGAACCTCGCCACTTTTGAACCACCAATGCTATTGTGGTAATTCAGGTTTTCCTTTGAAAATGCTGAAAGAAGATCATACTCCAGCAGGAGAAAGATGAGACTCAGTATTTTTCCTGTAGGTCTTCACAGGACTCGCATATTTGTTTCTGTATTGGTAGTGATTCATATGACAAATGCCTTTGTCCATTCCTCTCTTTCTGCTACAATAGCCCAAGTAATTAACTAAGTGAAGAGGCTGTCAATTAAACACTGATACTAATCTTGGCATAAAAGCTCCCTTAAGAAACACTGAGTTGGAACATATTTTACAGCCACACCACTGCCTTCATTCAGCTCACTTCTCAGACAATTAAGTGCTCCAAATGTTTGTGTGCCATCCAGGCAACATTAGTAGCATGAACGACCCCTGCTACAGATACAGTCGTGCAAAGAATGCCTGGAAATACAATGCCTATTGTGACAGCAAGGCTGATTTTATCAACCAAGAGACATTATATAGGTAATTAATGCCAAGATCTTTAATGATAAGATTTTCAAGGACAATTAAGAAGATTATTATAAGTGTCCTTGGTAACAAGAATGCAATACTGATTTTAGCTTACTTTCACTAAGTGTGGCTTAAAGGTCAGTTTCTCTGAAGTGTGAATACTTAAGCATTCTTTGGATAGATGTCATTATACATTAATCTCAGGAGGAAAATACATTTTTCTAATGTAGCTGTGCAGCACATGAAAATTAATGTGAAGCCCTTGCTAAGAAATTAAGGTAAAACATTTCAATGAGAAAATTCTAGCCAGTGTCACATCCTCAGTAACAGCTCTGAGTCCATGCTCTGAGATCAAGTCAATGGAACAACTTCCTCCAACTTCAGCCCATGTGGCTCAGAACCGTGACCATGGAGTCAGTAGATGGACAGACCCTCCTCAGTGAGCCCTCTCCTGCTCAGAAAGCTTCTCCTGTTCTTCATCTGCCCAGTATCGGATCCAGCTGTACTGTGCCTCACTCATGCACCACACAGAAACTTAAAGGGCACTTCACATAAAATCCCTCTGTGAACTGGATAATCTCACAGAAGAAAAGTAATGGGTACTGGTAGCATAGATTGCATCCTGAATGTTGAAATTCGGAGAAAAACTAATTTTGTCTGTCAGAACTGGGGAAGGGTGTACTGCAAGAGGACATTTCAAACTCTTACAATGACATTATAAATGCAGGGCACTTTATGATTTCAGGTTTTAAGTGATCACATGACAGATGGAAGTGGTTTTCTTACCATGCCATCCCTTACATCTTAATTCAGTGTTTGGCCTCTGTCTGATGGCCAAGAATCACTGACTCAAAAATAAACACACTTGTTATGGTGAGAATATTATGATCTAATGTTCTTCTACGTGGTGGGAACAGACTACAGCAGAGACTGCCATACCTGAAACTTGAACCTTCAAAAAAGCTTTTAGTGGCTCCTAACAAAAGTCAAAATCAGTTTTAAGTACAAGTTGTTTGAGGAATGGGTGACCAATACAATTCCTCAGATATGAAAGAAATAATTGCTTAGAAAATGTTTTCCTAGTTAAAAACAGATATGAACATTTGGTATATATTTTTTTAAATTTACAGCCATTATAAGGAGGGAAGAAAAGGAAAGCTTTCAACTGTAAAAAGAAATATACAGTTTTTATTCAGAGAAATTAAAAGAATATCTAAAATATCAGTAGCCACTGAATTAAAACTAAATATAAGGCATTAAAAAACCATATACAATAGATAAATACATGTCAGACATCAAGTTAATATAGAAACAGATGTTATAATTACAAATGGGATTCAGTAAAAAACAAGAGATTTAGGAGAGGCTGCTGTGCCACCTTTAAATAGTGGCCACCTTTAAATTGTGCCACCTTTATAGTAGTTATAAATGGAAGGGAAGGTTAATTCTTTGGGGAAAAAAGAACATTATGAAAACTGTTGTTAAAATTACTTATTTTCAAAACCAACGGGTTCAAACTTGGATCCAAAATTCTGAAGGATAAGCTAAGGAGCCCTTCAGATGAGAGTTTGTTTTTAGCCACACAGTAATAAACTACGAAGATAATAAAGGGTAGAAAATTGTCTATTTTTTTTCAAAGGAAGGGAAGTGACTAAAGAAGTTTATCAAGGGAAATTTTCTGTCAGTTACCTGGTGTCAAACCTGAGCAAAACAATGAAAGTCTACACAAGACTACCAAGAAATAATTATGTTCAAGTTGACCAAGACTAAGACACTACAAGCTACAAAAATACGGTTAAAGGTAATCAGCCTGTTTTCTGGAATGCTGGTCTTCTTAAGCATAAAAAGCACTAATGTTACACTAATTTGGTCAATAAATGCAATTTTATTTTCTAAATGGATAACTTAGATTTATCCCAAGCATCTGATACAGCACCAAATGGCACACTGATTTTAACCCCTCGGTTCACTCTGAACCAGGGACACATTCTGTTTGCCAGTGCCTGGTTTAATGGGTTGGGAAGCCTGGCCACCACCATAATGTGAAACCAGTGCATTATACCTGTATATATACACATGTATAGCACGTGGCCTTGACAGCTGCTTACATGCAACCTTGCTCACTCATCCCCGAGAAGGTACAGTCTTTTTTAAAAAGGATTTTCCAGAAGAATCAGGACCTGGTCTTTCCTTTTAGCACAAAAAGGCATTTCACACAGTGTAGAATACTGCAATTCTGTGATGTCATCAGATCACAGAAAATATATTTTCATTTATTTCATAACTAATTATCTCTACTTCAGCTGAGACAGTTGCTTTCCAGATATGAGTCCTACCAACATAAACACATTTACTGGGCATGCCTGTCAGTCTCTACTGACCAGCTGGGATGCTGTTTCTGCACCTCTTTATTTTGGAGAGGTGAAGCCCAGCCATGCACTCGAGTGTTGTGGCAGCCCCTCACTCCCCCCAGGCATTCACCAAACACATGGCCACACTCAATGCCACAGCTGCATCCCACATCACAAGACTGCTGCTTTGTGTGAGGCTGTGAAAAGCTGGAAACCACCAAAGGGCTCTGTACACAAGCATGCCATATCCCCCATTTGACAGCCTCCTCCTCCCTTGCCTTTCTTTCATTTTCTCACATGGCAGATTCACTTCATGTCTCTCTGTCAGATCCTAAGCTGATATAAAAATATGGTTTAGGTGAATGAAAGCTCCACACCTGAGGGAAGAAGCAGCACTAGAACATGTTGAAAGTCAAAACTGGGAGCTTGATAAATACCCATAACTATTGATAAGTATCCATTACAGCTGCCTGTACTTCTCATTTCCTTCTCTCCCATACCCTACCCAGTCATTATTTCCATTTGCTTCTGATTTCTGCTCAGCTCATCCCCACACAGAATTTTCTGAAGACAACTTCAGGCTTTCTGTAAAAAACGTTGATTCATAATCTAATTTTTAAGGGGGCAAATGTTGTTTCACTGCATGTACCACCACAACTGTCACTAAGCATCCCTTTTGCAGCTGTATCATCACATGCACCACTGAGAAAAGACTCAAAGAGAGAAAATAAATAATATTGCAGCTCACTGGTCAGTGACAATCACCACCACAGGGACCAGATTCTCAGCTTTCATACTTGAGGATGTTTCTGAGTAAAGATGGGACTCAGTGAGCAAAAGGCCGAGCCAGAAAGTATAGCCACTTTCTGTCTTCCCACCAGAAGCTGTTGTGTGTACTAGCAATTTCAGAGCCCACCCTTCAATTTACTCCCCACAGGTCGAAAATTGAGAGGTTCATTTGCCTGTGAGAGATACAAAGAAATTTTGAAGCACCAGCAGCAGAAAGAAAATCACACCCTTTTTTTCTTTTTTAACTAGACAGAAATAAATCTGTTTGCAGGAAGGTGGGAGCAGAGTAGTGAATGAAAGCAAAAGTGCTGCATTTTTGCACAGTACTTCATGTTCAGCATCAAACCTATTTTGCCATCAAGAATATACTTACATAAGCAGCAGCTGCTGCTCAGCAAGTCTGTTTTCCTTAACTACTTTATAATTGCTTTTTTATTAATCCATCACATTGCAGTTAAATGTCGAAGAAATTGCAGTTCTGATTGTCCATTCACACATGACAGTTATATTCAGCGGGCTGCTTCCTGAGAAACCAGTGGATTGCTTCTGCTGGCTCACAGGCTCGGACATGCAGCCTTTCTGATGCTGACAGATTCCATCTGCTCCCCTTTAATTAACATCTAATATGTAAACCATCTAATACATGTAACACTGCATAACAAGGGATTAAGAAATAGAAGGTAGCTCTTCATCATAAAGCTGTGTCATCTCTTAGGATCTCATTACGAACAGTAAATGGTACCAAAATGTAATGGGAACTGCACACTAGTGGAAACAGCACATGTAGGTAGTCTCACTGAAACAACTATGAACATATACGGACACAGAGACAAAATAAAGTGGAAGGTGTAGCAGCTTTCATAGATGGATTCACATTGGTACTGCTCCAGCTCAGACGTCAGCTGATTTAATGCAATTACAACAAAGAATGGGATCTACCTATTTGTGTTCCCAATTATTGCTAGCTAGATAAGAAGCATTGTTTCTATAAGACCCTGGTGCAATCCATTAAACCCATTAAAAGTGCTAATTAGCTCATGTTCTACAAATGAAAGTGTCCAGACAGCACTTTGTTGTCTAATATCTGCCCGCAGGCAAAAGCTGGGGATGAAAATATACAAAGAATAGCTTCTAGGAAAGCCCTGCAACCAAATTAAGATATCAAAAGTAAGGGAGATAAAATGCTCTTCTGCATAACAGCAGCTGATGAACAGGAATGAAATTTATGAGGCTGGGGGACAGGGCTTGCCACCATTCATGGCTGGCTAAGTTATGTGAAAGGTCAAGGCTGCTATGTTTTCATGATAACATCTGAGCAGAACACAAGCATTTGGAGAGTCTCATCCACACATCTATCTAGTGAGTTACATTAAACTCATACAGAACAGCTGCAACAAGGCTTGTGATGCTAAACAAAGGGCAGGAAGATTAGACACCTCGATAATAAGACATGAAAGACCCTAATGGCAAGAGGAGAAGGGGAACTGTGCTCACTAACCTGCACCAATGACAGAATCATTATTTGAGGCCCCTGAGAAACTGAAAGAGGGGGGAGGGATGAACTGAGGGGACAGTGTGAGATCAGGCCCTCCTGGCAGCTTTGGCCTTTGGTTTTTTGCAGCATGTGAGCTACAATCTCGTGGTACGAGCTCTTGAGCTAATAATATTGTTCTAAGTTGTACCAGTTGTTCTCCATTTGCTCAGAACAGATCTGGAAGGCCAGTCTCTGACAGCATGCTCACATGAAACTGCTCTGCGCTGTGTGCCGAGCGGGTCTCGGAGAGGAGAGAGGAAAGAACTGCTCACACGTCTTTAAGGTTCATATGTATTTATTTGCATTTCCCTCTTTCCTGCCCCCAGTTTTGGGAGGCATGTAAACAAAACACCTTGCTCCAACCCTATACAAGACAGCACAGGAGCCCATCATCCACAGCATCTTCAGGGGGGGCTGGTCAAAAGCTTGAGGTGAGGAAGAGGGTTTGCATGGGATCTGTCCCATCTGGGACTCATTGTTCAGTCACTGACTGTTGTCATTGAAATGGAAAAAAAACCACCAGGATTGCTCTTGAGTCAGTGCAAATACACATGAACCGCTTTTAGCATGTGCCTCACATCTCTCTTTCTTAGACTGGGTGCCTGATATAATGCATTTTTAAGAATCAATGAAAATAAATACAGTTCATGAAGACGGCAGGCAGATGATAATGAAGCGCCTCACAAGACACATGCCAATGTTACCAAATACCCCAAAGTGCAGAGATCCAACTCACAGCCGGCAAATACCACTGGTCATATTTGCTTTGTTTTCTGTCCACTTATCTCAACTTTTCTGTTTACACCACTGATGTTTTTCAATGCTGGAAAGGTGTATTTTTTGTCAGGTGGTGCAGATGATCTGTCTGTTCGTGCCTGTCCTCTTCACTCTGGTTAATGGTCATGTTTACACTCTTGCAAAGGCAGTGTCTGAACATTCCTTAATAAAGCACATCAATATTGTGACAAGGCACACATTTCACTTGCCTGAACTATGTGCTGTTATCAGGCATTACATGCTCTGTGCTTATCTGTAATTTAGTACTGTCTTGAGAAAATACCTAAAGGGCAAACAAAAATAAAAGCCCTAGTCCTAGTCTCTATTTAGATCTTCCTGAAATAGGTGGGTTTTCCAGTTATTTTGTTAATATGCTAAACATAAACTGCTTTCTAATTCTATTGTTTTCCCTGAATGTTTTTTGAGAGAATGAACCTGTACTCAGTTGTTTTGCTGAGATTTGCTTCACAGTAGCTTTAACACCAGTCCTGGATTTCCTAACCCTTTTCTTTTTCCTTTTTTCCTGCCACAGGCTAAGTCCATTAGATGGATACACAATCATTTAGAAGCCATTAAATCTTACTTCTAAGAAGATGTGCTCTAGTTAGAGTTTCACTCTTATCTCTGTTTCCAATCAGAGGAGGAAGTCCTGTTGCAACAATCCTGTCTTGAAGCCTTCCACCAGCATCACATTCTGCAGGAGAATGCCCATCCTCCTCTCCACACCCCTGTGGCATCCAAAGACCCCGCTAAAGCAAGCATTGATTATCTATCTGCCTGATCTCCATGTTTGCTCCCTTGGGAGTGGTCAGCTGGCAGCAAGCAAGCTGAAATCCAGATTTGCTGCAGCAGAGCCTTGCTCCTAACACAATCCCAGCCAGCATAGGACAGTTTCTGGGTTTGAAGCCATGCTCTTAAGGGAAGGAACCTTACACTTGCACTGGCTAATGCATGATACACCTCAGTAAACCAGGGGAACAGAAGTTAAAGGAGGGCTTTCACAAAGATGAAATAAATTAATTAGAATGATGCTATAGACTAGGTAGTCCCAACAGACACGTTGGGGAGCATCAGTCCATAGGTTATTGAGCCCTCACTTGCTTTTTGGTCTGCTGCTGCATTCATAACTGCAGCCAGAGGAACCCCTCCATATGAGAGCCAGGGACTGAGGGGAGCGGAAGGGAAAGAGTTTGTTAGAAGCCAACACCTGCAGTGGGAGCAGAGACTGGAGGAGATGGCCAACCCAACCTCACCATCAGGAGCAGAGGAGGAACAGGAGTTTAAGTGGATAATGCCATGAACAGCAGAAGCCATGCAGAGAGGTTTTCTGTGGCTGCCTGGCACGGATTTTCTGCTCCCTAGTAACCTGGTTGATTTTATGCTCAAATTACAGCATTTGCCTTTGGATAAAGTACTAATGTCGGTGTGATTCCTACATTTATCTGGCAGCTTTGTCAAGATTTAGGAGTACTGTATCATGGAGCCGTCTCATGACAAGAGTCCAATGTCATGGCAGCATCTGTTCTTCATTCAGATGTTTTTGAAATGGACAGTAGCATGCAAAGAGCCACACATAAGCAGTTTGCTTACAGAAATCCTATTTTTGGCAAAACAGGTCGCACTTGAAGTCTAGCAAGTTTCATGAAAGGTTGGAATATAGCTTTGGAGAAGCTCAACCCTAAAGTTTGACTACTTATTTTCATATTGATTTTTTTTTTTTTTTTTTTAAATTTAAATCAAGCTTGTATCTCGAGGTAATATAACTCAATTGTATACCTTGGTAATATTATGCCAGTGGAAGGGAAAACACTGTGGTCATACATCAAAGAAGTTTTACAAATTGTTAAACAAAATAAAGAGATATTTTCCAGGTTATAAAGTGTTTGGGGTCCTTCTTTAATTTAAAAAAACCCAGCCTTTGCATTTAAGCAAAGAGTACAAGCAAGTTGAACTTGTACAGAACAAGTAGCAGAGAAGTTGTCAGCTCCTGTGTTTCAGGCAGGATCACTAGTGGATTTCAGGCATTTCTGTCTTATTTAACCACCATTAACTGCAGCCTGGAATGCTGAGACGACGTGTAGTGAAAGCAAAGAGTGTAAATTGGGCATGATAGAGGTTTCTTGATGCAGGAAGGAAGTAACATAACACTGAACACAGCTCAAATTGCACTGTGAGAACAGAATGAATGAGCAAACCAGGTCTCTGTCACAAGACAACAGAGAAAAAAAGATAATTAAAAAGAGGTATAGAAGGAAAAGAGTAATGAAATGCCTCCCTTTTACTTACTAAACTGATCTTTTGAAATACAAGAAGAATGGATACAACTTTAAAAGCATGTTACGCTTCAGTTAAAATAGCAAACCAAACTATTATCATATTAAATTTAGTGAGAAAAATCTTATGCTTAAGTGCCAAAGTCTTTTTTCCAAAAGTTTTCAGGAATACAACTCTTGTCAGCTGTCAGGAACACTTACACTCAGAACTTCAGAGAACCCAACACACCCAGTAAGTAGGAGTTCAGGGTATAGTCCCAGCTGGGCAATTAATTGCCTGAACCCTGCTGGCCTAAAGTTTCTGCAGTGTATTTTAATAAGGAAAAAGCTTCTTGAAGCTCTGTCTTCAGCTTTATGACACTATTGGTTGCTGAGGCTCGAGAAAAATTCTTAGAAGCACGCTTCTCAAAAAACCACTTGTGGTTAGGTTTTTACAAGGGTGTGTAGTGACAGGACAAGGGCAAATGGCCTCAATCTGAAAGAGGTAGATTTAGACTAGGTATTAGAAAGAAATTGTTCTTTGTGAGGGTGGTGAGGCACCAGAACAGATTGCCCAGAAAGGTTGTGGCTTCCTCATCCCTGGCAGTGTTCAAGGCCAGGTTGGATAGGGATTTGAGCAACCCAGTCTAGTGCAAGGTGTCCCTGCCCATGGCAGGGGGTTGTAATTAAAAGATCTTTAAGGTCCCTTCCAACCCAAACCATTCTAAAATGATTCTATGTACCTTGCATCTCCTCAGTGTACCCCATACAGGGAGGTAAAAAGTGACTGTGAGTGGGTCCTGGTAATGATCAGCTGCTGTTCCTGTGTGTCCCAGCAGACCAGCCCTTCTCCCGGCCCAGCTTGCTTTAGGAAGTGTTTCCCCACACTTATGCCCTGGTGATACATCCATCCTACCATACAGAGGCTGTGCGAGGGACGGGTGGTCCCACGGATACAGGTTATTGGTGCAGGGAGCCTCGGGGTCCAGGACACCCTGACATCTCTGTGGACCCCAGGAGAAGCTCCACGGTGGCACTTTAGGCTTCTGTGAGAAAAACAGACACAGGGAGACTCAGACGCCAGGGAAAAGGGGACAACAAGAAGCAGACTGGCATTTCCCCCCGTTTTTTGTCACTGTGATTCTGTTTCTAAACCCAAAACACTGAACCTTCTCTTCAGAAAAAAATCTTTGGGATCTTACTCTCCACAGGAGTTTTATAATTAACCCAGTTTTGCAATTAAGTTCACCTTCACTGAAACCAAGGGACTTAAAGAAAAAGATTCTTTTTATTGTACACTGATAAACTCTTGTTTCCCTAGCAAATAATTTTTCTCTGAAGCGAGTGAAAAACCCCTTAGGCTGACCAAGGCAACCTTTGCAAGCAGCCAGCTCAGAATTACCCTGACTTAAAAACATAAATAGGTACTCACCAGATTTACAAATCATTCTTTAGTCTCACTCACTCTTTTCAGAACAAAAAATACTGTTTAGCTGCTCTGAGATGGACAGCCTTGCTCAGATACTCAGCACCATATGAAGAATACTCCAGAGAAGACTGCCATCAAAGTCCATAGTGTATCTTTTAGAGCTGTTGTATTATAGACTCCACATTGTTTGTTGTATCCAGCTACACCATGCTACAAAAAAGGCTCTCCTTTTTGTTACATGTCACCTCATTTTACCTTCATAAAGAAATGTTTAGGTTTCTATCCTTTTGGATGTGACTGAATAATGTCACTTTTTATATATGAATGTATATTTTGAATTTCAACACAAGTACAGACCCAATGAACAGCTCTATTATACTTAAGAAATTGAGTTTCTATTCATAAAGAGCTGAGTAGTGCCTGTTAGATGGTTTCCCATACAAAAACCACTGAATACCTCCAAATGAGGCTGACTATATCAAAACACTAAAACATGAATAGCATTTCTTCTCAAAGGAAAGACTGAATCAAAGTACAACTCTAATGATATATTTTCTAATACAGCTATTTACAGTCTAAAAAGTACTTTTACCTTGGCTTAGAATCACTCTGATTTCTGCTACTATGTTTTTGTCATAAATATGCATACTATTATACTGAGGAAGGGCTTCTGTGAACTGTGCAAAGGGCACATTTACACACTAATTCTCCTGAATGGAATGTGATGTTTGTCATGAAATATAATACTTGCCATTTTTCAGACTTGTGTGTTCATATTTTTGTCTGCTAATGCTTTCAAAAAATATGTACATGAACAAAAGTAACTGTATTAAATCCTTGATAATATTTTTCCAAGAATTATTCAGGAAAAGAAGACTTAATTACCCAGTTCAGTGACAAAAACAGCCTCTTGAGTGTCAAGTCTTAACGAATACAATGGAAAATAAAAGGGAGATAATATTGCACTTTATATAGAAGCCACATGCAACCTTATCAAATTGTACATCAGGTAACAAAACACAGTCTTGGGAGAAATGATCAAAACCAGGAATTTGTCAGGGATGCAAGCACATGTTCCTGGTAATACATATACTTGTCTTTTTTCCCCAGGAGAATTTTATTATTTGCAAGGTTATGCAAAATATTATCATTGATCTGTTAGATCTTCATATCTCTTGTGTTTAGTTTGAAGTATAAGACAGTGTGCAGACTAATGGAAAGCCTGGCAAGTTGTAGCCTTTGCTGAAGATGAAGAAGGTGAAGCACAAGCATTGCTAATCCAGCTCTGTGATGCACAAGAGTCTCCTTATGCCCCAAAAAAGAGGTGATCCTGCCCCTCCGGATCCCACTGGAGCCGAGTGAGAATGCATCTGGAGTAATGTTCATCTTTGTCCTCCTCAGTACAAGAAAGACATGGAACTCCTGGAGCAAGTTCAGCACAGGGCTACAAAGATGATTAAGGGACTGTGCCTTCCTTTTCCGTGAGGAAAGGCCGAGGGAGCTGGGCCTGTTCAGCCTTGAGGAGAGATGACTGAGAGGGGACACCATCAGTGCCCATCAGTATCTGAAGGGGGGTGCCAAGAGGACAGAGCCAGGCTCTGCTCAGGGGTGCCAAGCAATGGCACAAGAGGCAATGAGAACAAACTGATGCACAGTAAGTTCCACAGGAATGTGAGGAAGAACTTCTTTACTGTGCAGGTGACCAAGCACCAGGACAGGTTGACCAGAGAGGCTGTGGAGTTTCCCTCCCTCACTGGAGGTACTCAAGAACCATCTGGACACAATCCTGTGCTGTGTGCTCTGGGATGACCCTGCTTGAGCAGGGAGGTTGGACCAGATGGCCCACTGTGGTCCCTTCCAACTTCACCTATTCTATGAAAAACCAGAAAGCAACATCAAGGGCTGGGAAGAATATTGATGGTGGCTATTCTGCTGGGTTTTCAAAAAATGAAGCCCCAATAACCCATCCACTTGCTAACAACTGACAGAGCATATATCAGTGAATAGGTTCCCTTCTTCAGTCTTACATGTAAGTGAAGAATGGGTACTTTATTGTAAGGTGAATATAAGCCCAGAGGAAGGGAAAAAAGTGGTTTTCTTCCCTAACCTAAAGGTTAAAAGGCAAAGTTCCATCATTGAGTGATGCCGCAAACTTTTTTTTGAAAGTTTCTATTTAAAATGTTTAAGAAGATTTTTTTACTTAAAAGAAATTGGTGTCATTGTTGCTTTAAAAGATCTAAAACTCTCAAGCACAGTGGCATGTGCTTCAACAGCAAAGCCTCTTAGAAACAGCAGTATTCCTGCTAATGGAAGTACTGTTCAAAGGAAGAACATTACTCCTTAGTTTTCCTCCATAGCCAGCATTTTCCAGAAGGAAAGAGACATTGATCTCTGGCTTGTGGCAGGTAAATGGTAGATTACATTTAGCAAGTGAAAGTCAAAAGTGCTTTCTATGTTCTTTTTTACTTAATGGCATCTGCTCTGTTAAGACAGTGGCTGCTTGTTATTCTTCTACTCTAAAATACATTTTTTGGTCACCAGACTGATTCTGCTAGGTTTCTTTGAGTGGGAACATCCCACAGTGAATATCTGTGTCCACCTGCTTCATTTAATTTCTGCACATTATTAATATTTATTCTGATTTATGAAGATTATATAGAACATAATTTATTAGGAGTTATAATTTATTAGAAGTTTTATTAGATGCAGAGTAATAGAGGCTGGGATCAGTCACAGGCAGCTAGAAGGGGAGGTATTGGCCACTGTTAATTAATCTGCCAGTGACTACTAAAGCCTTGCTATACCCCACAGAAATTTTAATCAACTTCCTTGTAAATTAAGCATTACCTTGCAGTAATTTTTGTACAGAAAAACCACAATTTCTTTCCTGTGTTTCTTCTGCTCAGGTGCAAGGGCATAACAGGACTGGAGAACTAGCTTTTGACTGCAGGGGGCCTTACTTTAGGCCCTTTATGTGTCACAGGCTTCCTCTCCGTTCTCAGAGAAGTTGCACAAGGTCAGTCCCAAGCCTTGGGGTCTGGAAGCAGATTTTGTGTGACCCATGGGACCCACGGAGTTTGATGCCAGAGGGTAGAACAAGCCCCACTAACGAGGTAATCTGTCTCTGGATTTCTGCTACCTTATGCAGAAACTCTGAGCAATCCAAAGTTTCATAGCCCTGTGTCTTGTCACTCAAGATGTATCTTCTTGGGTGGGAACTGGAATTTGCTCTCCTCAACAACAGTATAGAGACTGAGTTAGGGAGTGGGAGGTCCTTTAGAAACTTCAAACCTTTAATCTCTAACCTTCAGGCTCTCCAGGAGTGCATCTACCCTTCACTGTCCCTGAGGGGCTCAGCTAGAAACCCAAAGGATCAGCAAGACCAAGATCATGCAAGCAGGAGCATGACTCAGTTGCCAGGTAAGTGCATGCACTCAAGATCAAAATAGGAAAGGACAGAGACATCTTCTCTGAACCCTGATTCCTACCAAAATCACTCTTGATGAACAATAGATATGCACTTCAAGGCCAACAGTCAGAGCACAGGGCTTTCTCTCCCTGCTTCACCCCTCTGCAAAGCACAAGGTTATTTTCACTCTGGCTGGCCCCATTAACCTGATAGTCCTTGCTGAACAGTTGTACTACTTTGAAAACAAACCAGTGGGAGATTTCAAGTCAGAATTATAATTTAATAGAAAATTAACATAAATGCAATAGTACAAGAACACTGACAGAGTCCGCATACAACCTGACACCCTGTTAGTCAGGCTGGTGGTAGCAGTTCAGATGAAATGGTGCTGTTGAAGCAGTGATCCTGTAGAAAGGTCTGCTCTTCACCTGAAGGTCCAACAGGAGCTCTTGTCCTCTGGGAATCCAATAGGTAGGGCTTTTTGTGCTGTTCCAAACCCCAGACGATATCCAGGTGGGAATGCTTGGCTCCTCCCCCCTGGGCGGGGCATCTCACCATGGGCTGATGCAATTCTATGAGTCATGCGGTGAGTCCGTGATTGCCCATTAAACAGAGACAGCTCCCAGAGGGAGTTATCAGGGATGAGTCCTGGTAGGAGATAACAAACACTGCCCCAGCTGCTTTAACAGCTTGTGAAGATGGTAATAGAATACATACTATTGGTTATATCTTACATTGTAACCTAGGACAACAGTGGCAGAACCTCAATGCAGGTAGGGACAGTACTTCTGACAATTGCAGGTTTAAGATGCATTTTGCATGAAGTAAAAACTGCTTAATGCACACTACACAATGTGAAGTAGCATTTTCATGCATTACACCCATCACCACAAGTGGTGATTTTGGTTCTCCTCAGGCTTCCTTAAGTCAGCATCAGCAAGAAATTATAAGGGTGGTTTCAGTTTCAGATTAGCCAGATTGCTTCAGAGAGACCAGCAAATCTGTAATTCAGTCACCTAAAAGCACAAGTGCATTCCAAGATCTTAGTAAAATAATGGTAATCTGCATTTCAGTCTCACTTTACTGAACACACAGATTATTTAATAAACTGTGGAAAAAACACTTGCCAATGGAAGTTCCCTGACAGGTAACATGACATCAGTTCAGTAAAAAACATCCACTGCGTCATTATCTACCCCCCTACTTCTGTGGCCCAGGGGAAACCCCAGCTTGTGCCACACTTGCTTTCTTGTTTCTCATCTGGTTCCACTGCCACATAAACCCTCCTGAGCCATTAACAGCATTTGTCCCACATCACTGTTTGTGATTCGTCCAAACTCATTAGCTATCCCACAGACTTCTCAACATCTTAAAAAATGGTCTGTGTCACTAACACACTACAGACCAGAAACAGAGGGATTCAACTTTTCTACATGACCACCTCCACCCTGGTACCACACAGCTCCAGTCAGCTCAGACTTCCGCTGCATCAGAGATGCTGGTTAGTTCAGTCTGCTGAAATTTAGTAGCAGGCTGATTATAAGGGAATTGAAAATATTTATTTGAACAATTTAGGAAATAAACCAGTGTGGACAGCCTAGTACAACAGGACTAATACACTAAATAAAAGGAAAAGAGGAGGAGCTGCTATTCCTGAATATGTGTTAAATTCAATCTTGCTTCATTCTATTTTACTTGAAATATATCAAAACTCTGGTATATAAATTATCAATGGCAGTCTAACAGTAACCAGGACCTGATTATTTCCATGTTCACTTATGTAGTTAATCAATAAAAGTTTTAAAGAAGTTGCACTCTGATGGTGGAAAGTATTTCTGTTTGTTCTGTTTGAGCTTTATTGTGATTCTTTAATTATTAAATTCACATCAGCATGTGAAGAACTGTTTTACAGTGTGATTATAAAACTTGATATGATTGTTTGGTGGCAAAGGCTTTGAAACACTTCGAAGTGTGTCTTGCCTCACAATCAATTGCTTCAGAAAAGAAGGAATTAATTGTCAGCTCTATGGATAGTCAAAGCTCAACTCTGACCTAAGACAGGAGCATTTGTGACGAGGCATGTTTGCCTGTTCATAACTCCCTGATGCTGCTTTGAGATTCTCTAAGGTGCTGGAGAAAGCTGTGTGGGGCTGGCAGGCACAGGAACTACAGATCCTTTTCCTGAAGCACTAGTGGATCATGTTGTCAAAAGAGTCTTTAGATTAATTTTGGAAACAGCTACAGACTAGATTGAGTATGCCACTGAGGGAGATGTGCATGTGTACTCACTCCTGATGTATATTGCTTAAATAGACTTGGGAGGAGGTAGAGCTGTGATTTTTTTTCCTTTCTCTACCACCATCTCATCATCTGGCAAAGAACCTGGTACCCCAAATTCTGTATCTCCACCCCCTTTCTCAGTTGGGAGGGGGTTCCCTTCTTCCCCAGCCCAGCCATCCAAGTCATTTTCCTACTACTAAGTAATTCTACACACAAGGGGGAATTTGGCATTAGCCTATATACTTTTTTCTTACTCAGCCCTGCACTGGAAGGGTTAGTGTGAAAATGAACTGCAAGTGCAAAGAGACTAAATGGGTCTCTGGCTTACAGTTTCAGGCTGTAGCTCAGGCTCTGCACACACAATGCAGTCCCTTGGGTTTGCTTTTGTTTTCTTTTTCCTTTTTTTTTTTTACTCATTTACAGACAGCACAAGAATTTTAAGAATATGTAGAATGTCAAAATTGGCACCTGTAATCCTTCTCAGACAAGGGAAATGGTTTTTCTGCAGCTCCCCATCCTCCTCTCCCTGGATTAGCCACAGACAAACAAAAGCAGTGGATTTTCACTAAGGCTGGGTGCCTAAAACAGGACTGGATGACATACAAGACAGGCCAGGTGAGTAATGTTTTGTCTATTGATGCCTTGCCAGCAATACCACTGTATCTTCAAAGGCACCATGTCACTCAGCCATCCCTCAGAGGGCTCAGTGGTCTGAAGATCTGTAAGTTGTTTTAAGTTAAAATAAGGTCATATTGACAAAGACTACATGTTTCGCAACAGCCTCAAACCCCCCTCTCCTCTGTCACAGTATGTGAGAATTTCAGACCTACATAGCCCTTTTCAAGGAAGTGCCCAACTCAGACTGGACCCTTGGAAGCCTTGCTGTATCCAAGTTCTAGTCACTTTTCATCTCAGAAGTTCATAATCATGGTTGGGAACTCTTTTTCCCTACTGCATCTTGTGCTTAGCTGGGACAACATCAGCTGATAGAGCAGCAAACACCACTTGATGGCCACTGGGACCAACAGGACTCAGCCACGAGTTTCCATGTCTTCTCTACTTCACATGGAGCTTTCCACCTCTTGTGTTCTCATATAAATAAAATGGGACATTATGGTGTTCCCAAATATTTTTATTAGCAGGTGTCTTCATGGCAGGTATTCAGCAGCTTCTTCACAGAGGGTACAGAGGACAAGGGCTTGATCCAACAAGGGAATACACGTGCCTTTATTTATCAGGGCTCAGAGTGGCTGCACTGCCTGAGAGGAAAAACCATTAAAGCTGTATGCAGTAATTAAACTGTCTCCTATCTGAGAGACATGCCAACTCACTGGCAGGTCTGCAAGTTAGTGCCAAAACACAAAAACATTTTTTGTGCCAGTTATATACGCTGGGTGAGTTCAGAAACAGAGAACATTGCTGCTAAATTGTTTGAGGAACTCAGAAATTACTGTGGAAGTACCAGATTAGCCGAGTGCTTGCTGTACCTCTTGTGCTGGGACAGCTGAGCACAACCTCCTGGTGACAGAAAAGCTCACAGCTTGGTTACTATAAATCAACATCCCAGAAGTACTGCTACACCAAGACACCACTGAACTGAAATTGGCAGGACACTTAAGAAACTAATTTTAGTTAATACAGTATTTTAAACCTTTTTTTTTTTTTTTTTTTAATAACTCAATAACAAGTTTCAGTGGTTCTATTCCTCTGACATACATCAACCAGTTTGAGGACAATCCCACCAAAGTTTACCTTAGGCAGCCACATCTCAGTTGGATATATGGTACTTTTACCTTGACTACCATGACCAAAAAAGAATTAGATTTTTGAAGAGATCTTTAATAAGAGCCTCATTTTACCATTGGAAAACAACACTAAAATGTCAAATCAGTTGCCAAGTAAAATATTTTTTCATTAGAATAGAGAGACAGGAAACGAGAAAGCATCTTTTAGGTACAGGATTAAACACACAAAAGCTGAATGCATATATATATTTGTGTGCATATTTGCATAAGTTAAAGGCTTTAAAAATAATTATTTATAAAGCAAAATCAAACCAAGAACTGGACAACAAAAATTTGTATTTTTTCCTTAAAAATATTAGTATTTTTTCCCTATTCCTCAAAGACTTTATATGAAGATGATGAATCAGTGTCTGATGTTAAGCTCTTGTCATTTATGTGACGTATTACGACAAGAAGTAGAACTAAACTGCAGTTGTCCAGCTGCATCAACATAGGGCATTTTGGGATGTGCTATTCTTGCTTTCTAATTGTCATAATTGATCAGAAGCCAGAGTTTTACAGGTTGTTAGGCACTAGTTCCCTGGAAGTCCCGGAGTTTAGGAACCTACATCAGTAAAATATGGCAGTGACAGAGAGGGCACACAAACATACCTTTTGAAATCTGGAACTAATTGATTTCCAAGATTTCTCCACACAGTGTCTTCCAAATGCAGAGAACATCTGCACTGCCAGCACATCAGGGTCTGTTCTCAGCAACCTCCCTGTGCACTGGGTCAGTCCCTTTGCAGTAACATCTAGGAAAGTTCTGGGAATATGTAAGACTCGCCTCTGTCATACCAGTCTCCTCACAAGCTGGCTTCTCTCTGGGCATAAGAACAACTCCTGGTGAATATGGACCAAGTCTAGCTTTGCACTTGGACACATAAAACTGTCCTTACTCAAGTCATAGTCACTTAGGTCGGCTTATTTGCACAAAACCAGGGTCAGTGCTCACAGGTAAGTGAAGCACTGAAGGTGGTATTGAAAAGGCTGGAGGGCTAAAGAACTTGTGGTTAAACCCTGGGCTGTCACGGAGGATGTTTGGTTTCACTTCTTATCATAGACGGACTCGCTTGGTATCAGATGAGTGACTTTATTTTGCTATGCATCTACCTATAAATCAGAAGTGTCATCCATGGTCTTCAACCCAATCATGTTTAGGCATGATCTTTGCAGAGGCAGGAACAACTTTGTGCTGAGTATTTGAATACACACTTGACTTTTTCCAAATGGAAGAGGCAGACTCAATAGGCGGAGCTGGGAAATGATCTAAGACACCTCACACAGCAGTGGAAACCATTTCTCTTCACTTAACTTACTCACACCTCTGTCTCACTTATTCTTTAGGCTCTGCTATGTATAAGCAGTAAATTGGGAATAAAAGGAACCAGTAAGGTTTAACCTTCCCTGGCAGAAGTCAATGGCAGTTTGTGAAACAGCTTTCCATGGTGCCACCTCTTGCAATTCATCCCCTAGAGTGTGCTTTGACATGCATTTGACACACATTTGTTTTGAGGGTTTTTAAGCTGTAAAGGTGTATGAGTACCAGCCATCCACCTAATCTTGCCTGTCAGAGATGGGTTACCAGGCAGGAGGGATCTTGGGCTCTGACCTACTAGGGCTGGCCACATTTGCAACTTAATTGAAGAGACCTGAGACATGAAACAACTTCTGTAAGTCACATGGCACAGTGCATTTAGTCAAAAGAGAAAAAAAAAACAAACCAGGAAGTGAGAAAATGTATCTGATGGTTATGTTTAAGGGAGAAAGGAACAAAGGAAAGAGACAGAGGACAGGAAAGGGGCAAGTGAAAAGCCATTGCTTCCTTCAGGATGCACAGTAATGTTTGCTGTGGAGGCAGGAACCAAATTCTTCTTTTTATAATCAGCATAATCCACCAGAAATAATATATAATTCCTTGTAACTGAACGGCTGTCTCACAGATGGATGGTGTAATGTGTCCCTTGCTTCCCTCGCTTCCCTCCCTTCCCTTCTTTCCGTCACTGGAAGTTCCTGTAATTGTCACTTTGTAATGTATATTCCAGCACATGGACATGCAGAATGAAGGCTACATGCTCATTTTGCACTATAAATGATGTGTACTGCCTTGTGTCACAAACAGTAAATCCTTTATACCGAAAGTCTGTTCATTTTCACACCATTCACTTGTTCAGTAACAGTTGTCCAGATTTTTTAATTCAGCTCCTTCCACTAATCCAGCAACTGCTGGTCTTAGACAGGTGCAGGGATCAAACAGGCTCAATAAACTGAAACATCTGGCCTGCAAATGATAATAGGCCCTTTTACTCTCCAAAGCAGAGAAGGAATGCAAAGTTTTCAAATGTTAAATCATGCAATTAGCCCTTGTAATATTATTTTTTTTTTAATTGAAACAATAGTGTTTTCTGTTCAGGGTTTCATTCATTGCATAGGTCCTCCTCTCCTCTCTGAGGCAGGAGATGCCAGGTCAAAGGGGTCAAAACATCCTCTACTACTAATACATTTTTTAAAAACTAAACAAACCAGACCTGCCTCCCTTCCTTCACAATCAGTCATGTCAAGAGGCCCATCCATGCAATAAGCCAAAAACTAATTCAGTAGAAATGTTTGGGAAGACCTATGCCCCAGAGAATGGAAAAATCCCAGTACGAGCCCAGTTTTGTGAAGCCGAGCGATCTCCAACATGTGAAGGCTGGTAAGAGAACAGAGTTAGTTGCAGACAATCACCCCATTATCCACATGACACTGGGAGACAGTTGTCCTTATGCTCTTTCCAGTGCAGAGACTGTTACCAGAGCTAGACAAAACCTTTCAAACTCTGAAAATGCCACAGGAGTATTTCTGTTCAAGGATGTTCAATTTTGGAGCAACTCTCACCACACTTGTGCCTGGGTTTGGTCAGGCTGACCCCATGGTGGGAAGGCTCATCATGCTGTCTCCCAGGCATTGTTCCCAGCTATCCCTGGCTTGTACATGGCTGCCTCAGTGCCCTGCAAACCAGAATGAAAACCTTCTACAGGAAAGAAGAGTTGTCAGAAACTTTTAGGGCTGTGACTAAGGGGATGTTTTCTTCTGGCAGACCATGTACGTGACCAAGTATTAGGGACAGGTATGTTCCTTTTCCTGTATTAGAAAATAAGTTTCCATTCCTTGTTCAAAAAGTTCTCTATCTTCTTGATGAAAATGCTTTGGCTTGACTAAATAAAATTCTTTTTTAAAAAGTTTCAAACAGGCCTCACCTTGCCTACTGGCACTCATTAAATCTCATGTGAAGAGTTGGTATTTTAATCCAGCATAATTGCCAAAGTACAGTCTTGGTTACTTTTCACTGACCAAATTTTCCTTTACACTTGGAGCTTAACATGGCATGCTCTCTTGAGTAAACAGGAATGTTCATCTTGGGCCAGAGAAACTTGGAAGCCAGTCCTGGGTCCCCCTCCAACCTTTGCCTCAAGTTTCCTGTGAGGTCTGAATGCTGGACTTTCAGAAGTGCTGTGAGCCTGGGTACAATTTGTTTGGCATACTTGGGCCCAGGATTCCAATGTTCAGTTCTTCTTACACTCAATCTAGCCTTATAAACCCTGTTTGTGAATAGACTTCTCTTGAAAATACTGTCTTTAGGCTCTCACAACTTCTGCTTTCAGGAAACCTGGACTTGTAATAGAAAACAGAGCATATAGGCTCTAGATTGCCTATGATGCCGATCTCTTCTATATGGCAACAATGTATAAAAGACCAGAGTAGTGAAAAAAAGGCAAGTGTTCCTCCTCATTTATGCAGGCAGAGATGTTGCAGTGTTCCTGCACTGCTGGCTGTGGAGATGCAGCTGTAGGGCCAGAGGCTGAATGCAATTCCACAGTCCAGGCCACGGCCTGCATTTCACTGCATGACTTTGCTCAAAGGTCATGAGCCTTCAGCTAAAAACACCCCACATCACTGTAATGAGGATGAGCATATACGTTTCCCTCAGTCACTGTGTGTTGACAGTCTCTGGCAGCTGTAGCAGATGGGTGTTCTCATCCTGGAGTTGATAAAAGGGACTCATGAGCCAGGCAATGAGGAGCTCAGGGGAACTGCTTAGTTTTCCTGAATTCTTACACAGGTTTTCCTTAAGGGCATAAGGCTATGACAACAGGGATCTCTAAACACATGCTAAATGATTGTTCACCTGTGTTAATGGCACCTGTGTGATGTAAATGAGAGACAGAAACAAAAAACCTTAGAGTTAAATGAGTACCAGCCTTGATAAGCAGTGTCAGTAGGTCAGGGTCAGGCCTGAAGTAGACACAGCAAGAGACTTTAGCTCAGACCAGGGCTCCTAAATCCCGAGTACTCCTTTCATGATAGACCCTGTACAGTGAGGTTCACTGGGGAGAGAGAGGTGCCATGCAAGAGTCTCCATGTGCTCCCAAAGGCATCATCCTCACCTTGCTGCAATGGGTGTGTCAGACCCAGAAGCAGCTACTGCGTTCTGCAGCTGAGGGAGCTTGGGTTGAACCCTAATGGGCAGGATTGCAACAGGCATCTCTCCCAGCAGACCAACAGGAGAAGATGGTAGACAGATATCAGCCAGCTTTATGCTGCACTCCCTCCTTTAGGAATCAGAGGGACAGAAGCTGCCGACCTTAGAAAATAAGCTGGACAGAGATATTTTTTTTGTGCAGGGCAGATGGTACATCCCTGTGTTATCTTTGCTATTCCTGGAAGCCAAAAAAATCCTCATGATTTTTTAGAGAATGATGCAAGTGAGAGAAAAATTCTGTATTGGTACACATACAGCTGATCTCTCAAAATACTTTAACTATATAATTGCTGATTAGAATTTTAAAAGTTTCTTAAGTTGTGTTCACAATTACATTCTAATGATTTGTTTTGGAAGCACAGATGAAGAAGTCAGAATTGTGTATATCTTTAATTTTCTGATTTTGAGATGTTCCAGCTTCCTGTAAGAAAATAAGCCAAGAATTTTTAACTTGAGACAAGTCTACCAACTCATTTACTTTTACTGCTACGGGGCAATGAAATTCCTCAATACATCCTTTGTTGGTCACCAGGATCAATCTGCAAGTCATATGCCTACTTCAAATAGGTTAAGTGTTCAAAACCAACAGCCTATGGACAATTTAAATCCTCCGTGAAGGAAGTTTATACCTCAGGGATGTTAGCACTGGAGATAATGTCAAAGAAAAGTGCAGTAGAGCAGAATAGCCTGTGCAAAAACCAGGGGGAAAAAAAAATTCTTCAGTCATAGGTGAGAACACAGATGCTCAGCTTCTCTAATCTGGTTAATGGAAGTTGCAACGTCAAGAAAATTTATCAAAACTGTAGCAAAGTGTGGTCAAGCATTCTGAAGGAAGAAAGAGAGAAGTGGTGTCTAGAAAAACATATTTTCCTACCACAAAACAGAAACCAGGCCTAGTGATCATGGCTCCTAGTGGCATGTACCAGCACTGGCACATAATTCTGTAATCTGCCACATGAACACACTTTATGCATGAGGATTTACTTGATTTCACTTGACTTGTGTGGATGCAAAAAACCCACTCACCAAAAATAGCAAGATCAAGGTCATATTTATTATTGGCTACTAAGTGTAGGTGTAAAATGAAACCAAGCCAGAGATATTTTTTTTAGTAAATCAAAAAGCAGCTAAATTTGAGTGCTTTTCATTAATTCAGTATTCTTTTTGACACGTTAGATACTCTGGTTTGTTGAGCCCTACCACTATGTCCTTACAAGTCTTCAGTTCACATGCTCACTTCTAGTACACTAAATCCATCCTATATGTCTGTTATAAATAGGGTACTGCACATACAGCAAATGCAGCCCCCACTACACACCCTTGTACGATCTCTTCAAATAGCACACATATTCTCACGCTATATTTAGTGCTACATCCACGGTAACATATCACCACATCATTATATACAAAATGTCTTCATAAAAACAAACATTGGAGCAGAGAAATGGGTCTCCTCAGCCTGCATTGAAGTCTGCCAAGCCACAAAGTCCTACCAAAACTTTTATTTTACTTAGTTTAATTCTGATTACACAAATTTTTAAAGCTTTTCCCAGTTTATGAAACTCCCCAACAAATTTAAATTACAACAATTATTTGCTGATATTACTCCAGACAGTGCTTCTAAATTTGAATCTAGCAACATGAATGAGCTGTTCAGGTAATTTTTATCAATGCATATTGCCTTCTGGTTTGAATTTTGGACTGTATGGATCAACATACTGGCAACTTGCACAACTAGTAAAGATGGAGCAGTCAATAAAAATGGAGTAGTAACCTCCTTTCAACCCTCAAGTCAGAAATCTGGACCAGGATGCTGGTCTTAGATATTGCATCAACATAAATTAAGTTTTGAAAAAGATATGAGCATGAGAAGAGGTACAGCAATACAATGCTGGCTGACACACCAGGCTACAGACTGAGCGCACCAGCTATTTGTCATCTTTCTTTTTTTTTTTTTTTTTTCCTGTTGTAGGTATCACAGAATAAAGGATTCTTAAGAAGGGGTCTCAGGGAAGATAATATCAGGGATATGTAGAAACTTCCCCAACGTGGATAACTGTGTGGTCAAGAGCATCTTGAAACTGAACACGTGATGGCAGCAGGGTGGAAATGGAGAAAGAAGTCATTACTTAGAGAGTGACTAAGATCTGTTGAGGCAGGACAAAGAAGTCCAGGAAAGGCCCTGAATTTGAGGCCCTTAATGCAGCAGAAAACTTGGGGAATTGGTAGAGGCTGCTTAGGGAAGCGTTGTCCAGGGAACTTGACATGATAAGAAATGGCCATTACAGCAACACTGACGAGACGGGATGGTGTTTCCTCAAGACCAGCTGCCCTGGTTCTGGCCAGGACCAGGTTAAGTTTTAGCTGTAGCCAGGAGGGGGCATGGCCAGGACACAGAGGTTACTCTGTACCACCTCATGTCATTTTGAGGGGACTGAGGAGGAGTCGCATAGCATGGTAGGGGGAGCAGTCCGTTGTTGTAGGGTGTTTTCTTTGGGATGTGAGCAATCACGTGTGAATCACTCACTTTTTTCCTAATACTCTCTGTCGTTTGTATTGTTGCTGTTATTGCTCATTTTCTTCTTTATTTGCTGTTTCCAGTAAATCATTCTTATCTCAACCTGAGACCTTTACCCTTTGTGCCTCCAATTTTCCTGGAGAGAAAGGCGGGAATTCTGCAGAGGGAGGGGGGAATGAATGAGGAGTGCATGGTTTGAAGGGGTTCAGTGGGAACACTAAATTGGGGAATACCATTCCTAAACCACGACACAAGATAAGAAAATTTTGCAGTAACAAAAGTTGCATTGTGAACAGGAAAGGGTACATTTTTTATGAATCATACAACAAAATGTCATCAGCTAAGATACCTCTTTGTGGCAGCTTAACTCAGCTGAAGTCGTGATGCTCTCTCCCTACAGATTGACATTACAAGTCAGTGAAACAGTTTTTCAGGGAACCAACACACCTGAAAACCAAACCTTCCAGAACCATTGGTTTTGTCTTGAAGCAGCATGACTCACTGAATACATTGCAGCAAACACAAACAGAGTAAGAGAGGGAGGAAGAACATGGGACTGCATCAGGGTGGGCACAGAAGCTACCAGGAGACTCAGGGTATGTCATCTTGCATTCACTCCTCTGCCAAAAGCTGGGAGAAGTGGAAGGCTGAGAATGGAATTGACCACAGGACAATATGTTGGTACAGTGTTAGAAAAAGGTATAGAAAGTAAAAGTGTCATTTTTTAGCTAGCTAAATCCTGAAACAGTGATTAAACATCCGTTAAGTGTTATAGGAGAGAGAAAACAAGATTTGAACCTGATCAGGACACAGGTTAGGAATTAAAAGGTAGATCTGTATGTCATTGTTTAAGTTGTCACTGCCCTGAAAGCAACAGCTAGAAAGATGGATTTCTTAGCTCCTACCTGCAGTCCCTTGTCATTATAACCATAATATTACCTTACTTCATCCCATTAGTAATGTTTTCTTTAAAGCCTATTATGGAGAATGAGTTGAAAGTCCCAAATTTCCTGTTATTATTACTGTCATTTCTTCTCTTTGTTTTTGCAATAAGCTTGTTTTTAAAAATGTTTTCAGCTGCTCCAAAAACAACTTAAACTGGGTTTAAACTAATTCCTTCTTGTAGTTAATTCCACTCAGAGATTCAATCCAGTCATGATTTTTCCTTAGCTACAAGGAGTTTTATTAGGCACCATAAGTTTTGTTGGCTTAAAAGAAACTGCTCCAGCTGTAGACGGTTTCTAAAAAACTCGAAAGATTTTTCAAGGAGGCTGAGATGAGAGATTTAAATTTGCCTCAGAAACAAAGAAGCAAGTAGTTCTGTGGAACATACATACCCTGTGGTCCCACCAAGAAGCCCAGCTGCTGGCTGTTGTGCAGATCATTACTTTGAAAAAAATTTGAGTAACTCAACTCAACTAACTTTGAGTTACTCTCAAAGTAAGCCCCCAAACCTAAAAGTAAAGAAGAAATTAAATAATAAGGGCAGGAAGAAGTGTAGTGAGCAAACATGAGGAATACTCTCTCATACAGTCCAAGATTGAAGCATGATAACTCACATAAACTAGTTTAAATTAAGATAATTGCAATTGCATGGGCTTCAAGATGTTCTTTTCCTATCATGACTGAAGAAGTTTTCACAATGCTAAATTAAAAGCAAGCAAAGAGAACAAAGGATTTGTAAGTAAAATACTGGAATTCTATTAATCTTTTGTCTTAGAAGAAATAACCACCACAAACCTCTGACAGAGACACCTGCTGCTGCCCTGCCAAAGCAGTTCTCAGCCAGCTACCCACAACATAACCCACACACTCAGAGCTGGGCACCACACTTCTGCAGAGGACAGCAGGGCAGCCCAGATAAAACCAGTATCAACCTACTACTCTGAGGCAGAAATCTTCTCTCACATCACTCTTCAGCCCTAGACCTGGCAGCTGGCTTCAGCCCAGGAGGTGACCTCAGCCAGGTGGGTCTGGAACAGAAAGCTGGTCTAGTGCAGCTGAAGAACACAATAGAGGGAAGCTCAGCATTTGGCCCCTGTATCAGCCTATATGTAGCCCAAATCACACTGTCTAAGGTCTTATTTCAGTTTTCTGTAGACCAGCTGCACTAGCCTTAATATGTTATTGCACCCCTGATAATTAGTTGCCATGTCCACTGCTCAGCATGTCTTGTGAAAAATCTGTCCTCTGCCTCAGGTCAAATTTAGCACATTCAGTAAGGATGTAATTAGCTCTCACTGGTATCCTTCTTTGCAGGAAAAAGCTTGGGATGCATGTGGTTTGCACACAATTTGGAAAGGGCTGTGATTTAAATAAAAAATAAAAAATTGTGTCTATTAGGAGAAGTGCTGTAAGAATACTGAGATTTTCACAGCATTTTTTTCACATATATCTGAGTGTATTTTACAGACGAGGTTCTTGTGAACTATAACAGCTTCTTCTATAAGTGTATATTGTCAGACATCCGTACCCTAGTTCATAGGTTACCCTTGATCCGAAAAAGCAGTCTGATTCATAACAGATTTTCAGAACAGAGAAACAGATTTGTTTATCAAAAACTGACCTTCAAACCTTCAGTCTATTTTTAGGACACGGAAAATGCACTATAACTATCCCATATTGTGTAATAAATTCTGAGATTGTTTCTTGTGCACTCTGGAAAGTCTTCTTATGTACATGCCTGGAAATTAAAAGTAAAAGCTGAGCAGTCTTCAGTAGCTGAAATCATGTTAAGAAGCTGGTCCATTCCCTTTAGTATCTGTAATCAATTTCTCCAAACAAAATGTAGTACAGGCGGTTGTAAGCTTGTACTCAAATCTCAGTCTTTAAATACTGGACTATCTGGCCACAAGCTCTTGTGTATTTCAAGGGCATAATGTGACTTCTTTCCACTTTAGGGTCCCAGTGGACTGGATTATGAACCAGCTGTGCCTGGCAAGCAAGGACCCAGAGCAAGAGAAGTGGCCTCAGCATCACCCTCAGCTGTGGACATCACACGTAAGAGCATGTGCAGAGAGGTGCTTCCCAGAGTCTCATGTTCAGCTGCAGCAATTCCTCAGCCTCTCTCTTGTGTGTGAACCTTATTCCCAGGCAGCAAAAAGCCTTTGCAGCCTGACAATATTAAATCTCTGAGCTCACTGCATCTAGATAGAGGTGGTACATTAATCTGGCAGGTCCTAGGGGTACCCAAGATAGCTACGTGGGGCTAGTAGGGTAAATGCAGGATCAAGGCTGAGGACCTCCCCGTGTAAATGATTCTTGATGCTCTTGTTCAGGCCCCTGAGCATATAGGATGCTGACCCAGAACCTCATCATCAGTAATTGCTGGCAAAAATATTTTCTCTGGTTAAAAATTCAAATTCAGACTATTGTTTCACTCGCCTTTTTCTTTTTTTTCCTTTTAACCTGAAGACAGGCTGGATGGGGAAGGAGAAGGGCCATGTGAAGAGACAGGCTGTAGTATCATCCTGGTGTAGACATCAGAACATCCAGCCATGAGAAGCAAAGTTTTATCAAACCAAACTTCTATCATCTTGTCAGCTAAGCATTTTACTCCAAGACTGAATCTAAAAGAGAAAAGTTTCATTTTGCACTTGCTATTACTACTCAGTGGACCAGCATTCTCAATATAACTAATAATTGGGCTTCTTCAAAGTCAAGCCTCCAAATCAACTCCTGGAACCCTTCCTAGGGCTTTTCTCGGCATGGACACATGAGGTTTTGATTCTTGACCATGATAACAAGCTACAGAGTACAGAGAGATGCCTTGTGCTCTTTGATTTTGGGACCAAAGTGATGCATTCAGTCTGCCTGTTATGACACTCGGGCTCAAAAGGACTATTTCATCTGCCAGCTCTCTAAAGCTGCCAGATGCTGGATGAAGAAAGAAGTAAAAATCCTACATGAGTTACACTAACAGAAATATGCCCTTCAGGTACAACCTCTCTCTCTTGCCACAAGGAACTGTGGTAGGCAGCCCACAGTGCTGGGTAGCAAGGTTTCTCTGCACACATGGTTGTCTCCTCTTGACTGGAGGCACACCTCTGGCCATTCCATTGTCTGTGGACAGCTACAGCAATTTTGGTAAAGTCACTCCTTGTCTCTATCCTTCAGCTGCCCCATCCACATAACTCCTGTCAAATATTCTTGAATCTGCAAATGTAAGGCATGATTAATTAAAGACTAAAAGCATTATAGATCTTTGGACAGAAGGAGCTCAGCGAATCCAGCAGGGTCATTATTATTACTATAAAGTCAACCTCACATATTCCGTGATGAAAGCCTCTCCGAGGAGTATTGCAAACCTATTGCTGGAATTAACACTCCCGCTCAAATTTGATAGTACCCTTTGTAGAGGATTTTCATTTGTATTCACAGAAAACATAAATAAGTGCTCAGGCTGGCCAATCTATTTCCTCTGTAACTGGCAGCATTCACAGTCACTTTATTGTATGAAATAATGTCTTGGGTTTTCCTCCCTCTATCTTGCTTGTGCCTGACCTTCCATTAAAAGTTGCTTGGAAACTGCTTAGAGAATAGTCAGTGGTTCTTCCTATTGATATCTTCCTTTTGTGATTTCTTTGCTATTTTATCTTTTTGTATTCCTTCCCTGAAGCTTTCTTTGCTAGATGAAGATGAAAAGAAACCAGAGAATCAAAGCCTAGTGTTTTTCTTTTTAAAAGGAACAGGAAAACCATCCTCCCTGTATACACTGACATGCTAAAGAATAAAGAAATGCTCTTCTAATAAATGCTCCAGCCAGTCTTTAACACACATATTATCAAATGGTTTACATATTCTTTTTAACATCTTGGTAATTAGAAACAGGACATGTAAAGTATGTTCTGCCCCTAAATACACCTTGCAATTGCCATTGCACAGAAATGATGGAAAGTGGACACCACTATGACAGCCATTTTACCAGGGAGGCTTTGTAAGGATACTTAGAGCTGTCTCCTAAAAGAAGGCTGGAGAAGTGGCTCAGAGGATTAGCCACTGGACACCAGTGAGCGTGGTGGATAGCAGGAATTTAAGCAGTGGCCTGATGGAAGGAATTATTCCCTTCTCCTGTGCTTGTGTGAGTGCACATATGGAATTCTCAGGGACCTCTTCAGGGACCAGGAGCAGTAAGTGCTCTCCTAGGGTGAAAGGGCAGCTGGTAGCCAGAGTTGTTCCGCCACCCCAGCCAGGAGCAGGGCAGCCTGTGAGTGGTTGGGTGCAGTCCGTCTGCAAACAGCCCAGCAAAGGTCTAGCAGAACAATTAAGAGCATGGAGCATCCAAGAACAAAGGAAAAACTGAGGCAGATGTGTTTTTCTGGCCTGGAAAAGACAAAGCAAGAAGGTGAATCTAACAGCAGACTTCTAGCAGTGTAGAGCCAGAGGGTTGTGGAGATGAGAGAGGCAGAGATGAAAGTGAAAGGACAGGAGACAGCAGTCACAAGTTGTAGCAACAGAACTGGTTGGTGGACTTGAGGAAAGTATCTTTCATGACAACCACTGACACACTTGAAACCTTGGAAACCTGGTGAATCTCCATCCTTGAAAATTTGGCTTGATAAATCTTGGGAAAGCTGTCTACATGTATGTTTAGTGACGAGTCTTGAGAGTCATTTGAGGGGAAGTGATTTTTTTGCATAGCAATGGATTTCACTGTGCTTTGCATTAACTTCCGGCCTTCAGCTTTTGGACACATGCTCGCTCAATACTTCTATATTAGGACACAAAAATGTCTCCATACAGGCCTGAAAATAGTTTTTCAGGTCTAAATAGTTAATTACCTAAATAGTTAATGATCTAAATAACAGATCTAGGTAATTTTTCTCCCATAAACATTTTATCTTTATTCCATTGAACTACATCAAATGCAGGTTGGTGTTAGGGCTTGTGATTGTCATGGGCAAGTATCATGGTACTGGGAAGAAGACATAGTAAAGCCTGGATTTGACTTTTTAAAATCCATGGCAAAACTCCAGGTTTTGTCTAAACAACATTTCTGACCTTGTTCACAAACTTCCATGTATAACTATTACTGCAAAGGATAACCCAAATAAAAATACTAGATTTTATAAATTAAGAGGAAGTACTTATTCTTGAAGATCCATTCCAATTTTCTCTATGAATAGTAGTGATAGTATAACTTTGGTTAGTATTGTATTCTTCAAAATCACGGGATTTTAAAAACTTTATTTATCATGTTCATATTTCCTCATTTTCCTCATTTCAAGGAGAAAGTGCCAAATATGTCATATTTGTAAATAATTCTAATTTTTTTCACATTCTTGTGCTTCTTGGAACCACAGATACTGCTTTCTTAAAGATTTCTGACCAGTATACACATTTTAATATGATTTAGCATCTAGAAAAAAGACAGTAGATTTAACCAGGAAGCAGTCCTTCAGTAAAGGAGTCTGCAAATACCACTTCAATCTATGTGGAACTAAAGTCAGAATTTTTTTTTTTTTTTGCATCTTTTTCCCCAATTTAACTATTTGAATCCTTTATCTAAGGCTTTTGATAATGGTTCTTTGTTGATCACAGTCTGATCAGATTGCAAACAAAAGGTTACATCAATTCGCAGATGTCAACATGCAGCTCTTATCTGTTTCGATCCAGAAATTCCAGGAAATTATCACATGGAGTTCTCCGCGTGCCCTTCCAGAGCAAAATCTTCCAGGCTAATCTGTAAGATAGTGGTTGGGGTCAGATCTACACGTATTAAAGTGTTTATTTACCAGGAGAGAAATAGCCCAGCCCCTTTACTTTGGGAAAATTGTACTTTATTTTCTAAGTTTCTCTAGTTTTGCTGTCTTCTCAGGTTATTATCCTGAGGATAAACACAATTATTATTATTATCCTCAGGTTTCCATATAGCTGTCTGGGGTTACCATATAATTATTTTAATAAATGGGCACAATGCTGGTAAAAGTTCTTTTCAAAACCACAGTCCAACTCTGACTTGAGTCTAAAAACAGGTTTTTACTCACAAAGTATTACAGGGATACTGTTTTGAAAAAAACAGACAAGAATCACAGAATATTCTGAGTTGGAAGGGACCCACAATGATCATTGAGTCCAGCTCACTAGTGGACAGCCCATATGGGGATTGAACCCATCGCCTTGGCATTATTAGATGCTTTCTTTTTCCTATGTATTTGTAGAATACCTTTTATAATACCTTAATGTGTCATATTTTGTATATATATCCTTTGCAAAAGCAATATATGAATCCTAGATCTACTCCTCTGCACACAATTGGCAGTAAGTTTTGATATCAGCTTTTTTTTTAAGTGAAAACAAAGCAAAGGTCTGTTGCAAGCTAAGGGCACTGACTGTTGGGAGACCTTCAAACTTCTAGATTTTGTTTGTTTGGAAAGGAATTTTGTTTTATTTTACTGCCCTATGCACTCTTCTTAAGTACCTTTTAAGTACATCCCACCTGGTTCATGACAGTGGCTACGTTTAGGTCACCACAGAGACTCAGAGATGGCCTGCCCAGGTCCCTGGCAGGACAAACAACTAACATAACAGGGAGGTATAGGATCTGTGTTGGTAGAAAGCATTGGCCATCTCCCTTCTGGGATAAAGTCTAACAAGACAATGTGAAAAATTTATGCAACTGGGCAGGTCCTGCTCCACAGAGTCATGGGACTTGTGCCCCATGTAGCCACTCTTTCCCAGAGGGAGATTGAGTTCTGTCCTCCAGGCCTTGTTTCCTTGGCTTGTACAGGGTTCTTTGAACTTCAGATTTAGGTATCCCTCCTAATTAATTGTCATTTCATACTGTCTTCAAAAGCCATTGGATTTTGATTAGCCAGCAAATAAAAATGGCTTCATTTTCTCCTCTGGGCACATACTTCCTCTGTCTCCTTGGCAATTAATTGAGTAGGCGAATAATAGTCGGTGCACTTTAAACAGTCCGTGTGAGGAAGGCAATACCAGCCTGGTCACCAGGAGAACTTCACTGCCATTAAGCACTTAGCAAATCTGATCTTCCAAAGAGAGAGAGAAGCTAGACCAGTGTGCCCTGTTACATGCAGCCCTGATGGCTCCTGTGCAGCTGGAGCATGGAAAACACAGCATGCAGCCTGCCTTTGTTGTGGATACTCACTCCTCCATGGAGATGTCAGTCTGGAAGCTACTGTAAGAGGAGAAAAGAAAACATGTTCTTGTTTCTCCTTAGCCAAATGTGAAAATACTAGCTTTTGGAGAAGTCTAGACTAACTCCACTGAAAATGATGGAGTGGCCCTGGCATAACTTGCAGACAGAAATCTGCAAATCAATGAGATATCCTTCCTTTTATTTATTATTACCCCTAAGATGTTGTGCATTTCAACAGCAAGTTTTTTCCAGGGCAGAACGAGGGCAGGAGAAGCCCCCCAAATGTTTTGCTATTCTCAGCACAGTGTTTAGGCAACACATATGTGAGAACAGTGAATGAATATGCCAACCATCTCACGGCACAAATCAGGCAAAACGCAGCATGTGAAATCAAATAGGTATTAAATTTGCCCTGTGATGAAGACATCAAGAATGGGGAGCACTGGATAGCCTCCAGTTCGTCTTGATACATTGTGCCTTATTGAAATATTGCTAGCACAGAAAACTTCCTGTCATGCTTCCCAATGAGGTGCTGAGTTCAGAGGAACAAGCTGGAGGAAAGAAACCTTTCAGCAAGTGCCATTTTTGAATTCTCTTGGCCTTGGAGGGCATTAAGGCATTGTGTGTATTAAGTGTAAGCAGATCCACATACATATAATCAAATTGACATCAAGAGGTGCCGAACTTGTTTCCACAGCACTTAAAACAGGCCTTCAGCTTTCACAGGGGTGAGAGGTGTTTTTGTCCTTAGCTTCAGGCAAGACCTGAACACCAAACTCTCCGAACGCAGCAAAGCGTGTGCAGTGATTCAACAAGCAGAAGTATTTTTAAACACATTCTGGAATCCTTTTTATTGTTCACTCCTGTTTGTTGGATTGTAATAAGAAACACCTAGAGTTTTCATGGGAGGTCAACGATCAGGAGATGCTTTGTTGCCAGTGACAGTTGTGCATCTCTTAAACTAAATTAAAATACTAGAAACAAAGTGCTGTGAAGATTAATGGTTCATCATCAATAGCCGCCAGGATACAAGGTTAATTGGCACCCACTGGCACATCGTGGGCACAGCCATGAACATTTCCCCTTCACATTGGCTCCCATCCGTACATAGGCAGACACAGAAATCAGCTCTTGTGTTTTTCCTCTCTTCTGAGCAAGGATACTTACAACACAAACTATTTTTCTGCTCTGTAGCAGTGTAAAACTAGTTAGCTGTTGCCTTTAAAGGTGTTGGCATTATAAACTTGATCTGGCAATACTGGTGTGCTTTCTACTTAATTTTTCTTCATAAAAACCTGAATGTATAACAAAATTAGAAGGTGACTCTTAACCTTCTTTTGCAAATTTTAGTTCAGAAGTTCTCCTATGATAAACACAGTCAAGAAAATATGTAAGACCCTGATTAAACAAAATGTTTGTCTCCTAGAGTTACAGTCTGAGTTGAATTCTTAAATACACTGTGGGCTAAATATGGAAATGCTGACAGCTATTCACAGAATGAAGCAAGGCCACAATGCTGCTGTTCAACGTCCCAGATCCTACCAAGGCTTTCTTTGGTTCTCAAGCTACTTTATTGTCCCACAGAATCGTCCCAGAAGAATCAAATCAAGTAACCTAATGCTGGTGGGTAGAAAAATAAGTAAAAAACAAAAAGTATCCTGATAGGTAGAAACTTTTTGTTAAGACGTTTCTTGACACGGTAGCCATAGTTGAAAAGTAGATATTCATACTCAAGTAAGTGTCTACCATTTATGTTCATGAAATAAAACCTGCTTATGAGTGTTGCCTGGCTCGGGACTTTGGATTATCAATCCTTTAGAAGAAAGACAGGCTTCCTTTTGTTTTGCTTTCAGCCCTAGCTGCATTACCAAGAGCAGAAACTCAAACACAATCATATTCTGCACCCAGCAAAGAACAGCTATGAAAGGTTTCAGCAGATAAACCATGGTTTCGTGCATTATACTCACCTTGATTCCCACAACTGACATATTTTTTCCGTGTAATTAATTCAGCATCAAAAGTCACTCAATACCGAACAGTTCCGTGTTTTCACGTGGCACAGCTTTTATTTATGTCCCCATAACACTGGAGGACTGAGAAGCTCAAACTGAGACAGAGGCCTCATACCCAGTCAACAGTGGTTGAAGCTTATGAGAAAAGGAAACACAGGGAAGGGAAACAAGGACTCTGGAAGTTTAAATGACTTCTTTAGGAACATGCAGGTGTCTGGAGGCATAGGTGTGTCTCAGAACAAAATTAAATTAGCTGTCACCTGATGTCTTGTCGTGCTCTAATTTGACAAAGCAATACTGCCTTTTAGAGACAAGTGCAATCATAAAGCATCAGGATTTTCATGGTTTAAAGGTCCCATTTTCCACTGATTTCAGAACAATGCTCACTCAGACCAAAAGTTCTGCATAAAGCCAAAAGCACAAGTATTAACTCTTTGAGCCCCATGCTTTATCTCAATTGTGTGATCTCTACCTTCTTTGAGAACTACTATAATTTTTTTTCCCTGAAAAAATTAATCCAGTGGATAGTTCCTTATTTCCATATTACTGCTAATCTGACAAAGGCAGCTGTAGGTGCTATTAGATCAGTGTAACTAGGACTGCCTTTTTTTCCCCAAGGCAATCTCAGACCAACCTTTGCTGACATACCCAACACTTTAGTCCAACAAAGGCACGGGGAATTCTTGTTGCTCTTCTGTCACTGGGGTGACCCCTTGCTTTGGTTTAAAATGTTTTTTAGTGTCACTCACTGGTGACAAATTGATCACCTTGGCAATGTTCTCATTGCCTCAAGGTTTTAAAAGATGTGAGGTAATATTTTTCCAAAGTTTATTAACACTTTGGTTTTGTGAGTGTTTTCCATTGGGAAAAGACAAGAAGAAAGCAAAACTGTGACATGGCAAGATTCACTTATGTCCTGTGCTAAAGAGTTATCTTTACTTATCCTCATAACTAATGGGCTCTTTCCCATTTATTTTTCCCTAGTATCACCACGCCTCAGCCCCCACTGAGCTCTCCTGCAGCCCTACAGTTTCCCCTCCCCGCCGTGAGGCCGTGCTCCAGTGCCCAGCAGGCTGCTGTGTCCCAGTCCCCTGCCAGCCTGCTGGGAGCAGCTGTTGGGCCAGCAGATGCCTCTCAGGCCTCTGAAAGCCTCCTCCCGGGCCACAGCCACCCTGGCCAGGCGCCAGGAGCTGCTGTCACCACCAGACCCACAGGAAAGGAGGCACGTTCCCTGCTCGGCGCACTGCCCAGCTCTGCGCCAGGTGGGGCAACTGGGAAGGGGATGCCACACAGGCAGGAGTCGGCCCCTCACTCTGCCAGCAGCAGAGCAGCCTTCCCCAGAGACAATTTATTCTGGATTGTTCTACCCACCTAAAAAGGTCACCAGATGCAGGGATGGGATGATAGATGCTTTTAAGGCAGAAGGTCTCAAAGCAGGTGTGCCCATAGTCTTACTACTGCTGTTGCTACCAGCTGAAAAAAGGGACACTGAGTCCTCAGTGCTGTCGGTTGTCAACAGGGCTGGGAGAGGAAAAGAACTCAAAGAATATCTGAAAGGGACTCAAGGAACACACATACCAAGAGACTTGCCAAAATACAGGATGCATCACTGCCAGTAGCACTCCAGTGGATGTTTATGCATTTATTTTGAGATACAGAATGGGAAGCACTAAATGTGATGAGGATCTTATAATTAAAGTGTTCAGTTTGTATTGCAAAAACAGCGAGCAAAGCACCACCTCCAAGGCTCCAAGGCACTACCTCTTGTCAGTCTGGTTATTAGCTCCTTCACTATGGCATGTTTTCACACAGAGACACCTTTTCATTACAGTGGTGGCAATGTGCTCAGGAACTGCAGAAAACAAAATTGGGAAGTCCCTACAAGGTTTACCCTGAGTTGGCTGGAGGTCACAAATGTTTTTTTCCAGCAGGAGAAATATCACCCATACCAGATCTGGGATGAAAACCCCATACCATACAGTGTGCTTGAGAAGATAAATCATACGTGAATTGGAGAAGCCAATGTTAAAAAAACTTGAGCAAATTATCTCTGGAGTCTCACACATCCACCTCCAATCAGTCAATTTGAGACCTAATCAGCTGACCCCCCGAAAAAGAGATGTAACCTCATTATTTTGCAAAGCAAATAAAATTTGTTTGCCAGCCTATTCATCAATCCCAGCTCAGTATTTCACCTGGAAATATAATATCCCTGATATTCAGAGTCACAGCTGCAAGGAAGTAACATTCATTTGCATGTGACTCTAAAATCAAAAGAAAGCAAGGTTTGCTTTTCTTGCAGACAGCTCTGACCAGCACCCATCTGCAGTCTGTTACTAATGAATGTGCAAGAGCAGCAACCATACAATACCCAGCTGTTAGAAGGAACTTAAAAGATGCCCAACAAAAGACTAGAAGAAAGACAAAAAGCAGTCTCTGTTAAAACACAAGTCATGGATCATTTTAAAAAAACAAGAGGGTTCTACTTTGCTGCAGTTTAGTGATCCAGCTAAGGATCCTGTGCCAAGAGGGTAACAGATTTTGTTTGTGCCTTTGAAAGCAGCATCCAGCTGGTGTGAAAAGGATGCCCGATCAGCCTCTGCTCCATTCACTGCTTTTATTGTGTTTCACTCTGGGAGCTGACATGCCAGGACCTCACTCCGTAGCAGGGGTCCCGTTAGCAGCCGTGTCTGGCACCCGCAGTTACGGAGCTGAGAGGACACTGGTGCTGTGACACTGCAGGTGCAGCTCCCCGGGCCTTGGGCACTACCAGGCACGGATCCTGAAACAGGTCACAACACACACCTGGGGCAGGAGCAGGCAGATTAGAGCAGTGGGGTGTTGCAGCTTGTCTGGTTTATCCCACAGCTTCCTGCGGGGTGGTGGGACACCTTCCTTCCTTCACGGTGGGGTGGTGAGAGAGGTGCAGACTGAGCAGCCAGGTTTGGGGGAAAGAAGAACTAAGGGCTAAGAGCTTTGCTGAATTGAAGCTTTAGGACTCTGTCAGGCTATGGAGCACATGTATGTTGGCTGAGTGTCTACAGTGCACACTGGAAAGTGGAAAACACATGACTGAATTGGTGCTGCGGTCAATTATGTGCCAGAGCTGTAACGGTGGAGCCGGGAGGTGGCAAAGGATAGTGGCAATTGTGCACAGGACTGCCCATTCATTGTGGAGAGCCTTCTCCCCACGCCTCACTCCCCATCCTGTCTCTGCCAGCTCAGTTCGTCCTGGGTACAGAGGGGCAAAGGCTCTGCACAGAACCCAGAGCAGCCCCTCGTCAGCCCGTTGGTTCCTCCACCCTTCCCGTGGGGCAAGGCCACTTCCTGGGGGCCATCCCTGGCTGTCACCGGGCACAGCCACATGCCCGCTGGCACCAGGCTGGGCGCTGCCCAAGGTCTGCGCCGTGGCCGGCCCCCGGCTGCTGGGGCTCGCTGCCTGCTGCTCAGCTGTCCCGTGCAGCAGCCCCAGGGCTTGGGTTACAGGACAGTTTCTAACTTTGTGCCTGTCCCAAGGCATCAGGGCAGAGGCACATGATTTTTAATTTATGAGGACACCCATAGAGCTGTCACTTTCAAGGCAGGTGTTGAGAAACTGGCAGGGGGCCCGAGCAAAGAAAAAGACTGACCTCACCCCGAAATAATGGTGGCCAACATGGTCACAGGACAGAGAGCATTGACATAAGCGGGCTTTAAAAATAACTAGGTCATCCTGCTAGACTAGCTCACTGTCTTATACAAAGAAGCCATGAGGTACCAATTTATAGTAAATGTAGGAGTGCAAACAGCTATTCAAGGGGTTGAACAAATGTGTAGCATTTTAAGTCATTATTTTATTTAGCTTTTTTAACTCTCCTACCCCAATCATGTGCTAAGTCACACCTCTAGACATAGTATCAGAATAAGGAAAGCTTTCAAGGTCCGTGCGTGGCAATAGCATCGGATGCCAGGAAGCCGTGGCTGTAGAGTGGTCACTGCTCTGCCTTGTGGCTGCAGGCACCTCACTTCAGATCCAAGTCAAGGCAAAAACCTAAAATGGCTGTTGGACTAGATAATCCTCCCAGGCTTCTTCCAGCTGTACTATTCCAGTCTGAAAATGAAGCAAAGGTCACAAACAAATAAACGTTTTGGTGCAGAGGAAAGTTGGTAAATATGTGTTAATAGAACCTGGCCTTAGGAAAAAAGCAGAGGAAATCCAGAGAGGAAATTACTATTTCTCCACCTAATCCAAACTCTGGAAAAAATCTTAAAGCAGTCTGTTCTCCGTTCGGATCTGAGGTGGGGCTGAGTGCTTTCAGACAAATGCTGGTTTGCAAAACACACTTCACACCTCCCTACGATCAGGGAATTTCAATGCAATTCCTAGGAGGAGAGAAACAAGATTTCGCTTAGACAGAAAACTCAAATAGTTCCAGTAATTATGAAAGTTACTAGGCCAATAGTGACTTAGGTTTTGACATCTGCATCCACAATCACCTATTCCTGGATTTCTGGCAGCCTTTTAATTCCACACACTGTTGAAGAGCACTTACTGCTGCTCCTGCTCTCTTCAGCTCTGTCATTAGAGAGAAAGTGTGATTTTCTCATAGAAAACTCTTTTACAGTAACTCTTTCATACCACCTGAACACTGCAAAGGGAGAACAGGGGCTAGATACTTGCTACTGCAGCCCTGTGAGAATACAGACACCGCATGCTCAGGAACACAAAAATTAAATTAATGTACTGGTTAACACTATTGCTTTTGTCAACAGCAAGAGTTGACAGCAAACTCTTCCTAGTCTATGCTCCTAAAGGAAAACTGCCCCTCAGCAAGGGGTATTCAGCCAAACCGTTTTTCTCAGCCAGGAAAAGAGAAACAAGTAATTACAACATGGAAAACACTTGCTTTTGCCTTGACCAAGCATGCCTTTGAGTCAGCTGTTAATGGTTTGTCACATGGTGACCGTTCCTCATCTGGGTAACTAGCGAACTACCATAAAAAGTCCAGTATCATTGGCATTAGGTTGTTTATCAAGCTTGTAAGGCAGTTTTCTAAATCAAGACATCGTGTTACCAGAGGTCAATAGATTGCTATTTCACGCTTGATTATTTCCATGCTCCTTCTAAAAAGTACTTGTTAATTTTCAATTTCTCAGCAAAGCCTTAAAGATATAAAAAATATCTTGTTCCAGTAAGACACCTATTCTGCTGCTTCACTTGTTCAGCTTTAGCATTCTCAGCTTGTCACCCCAGGAAAGGGCAACACTGTGTCCCCTGTACCATGTTCAATTTAAATCTAATTTTTCCTTTGCAACTTGCATCACGAGCATAACTCCTGTCTTTTTAGTTGTGGAAGACTTCAGTAGCTCAGCCCTGAAAGCATTGAAGTGAATAGCAAAAATATTTAAAATTAACCAAGGGAATAACAATGAGTATGTATTTTAATGTTTTTCTTTCTTTCTTTCTTTTTCTAGCACCCATTTTATAAGACAGACTGAAAACAGGCACTAAGGAGTTTGCAGCGTTTCATGACAAATTGTAATTGACAGGCCAATTAAAGGAGAAATACCCTCGACAAAGCAGATTCTGTGAGCCCAAACATCTTATTAAAGTGACAGGCCACCTAATTATCTTCAAATGGAATTAGGAGCTTGTTCCCTGTTTCTTTTCCAGTAATATGGCCATCCCAATTATCCATATCCTGTTTCATTCATTGTGACTGTAAACACCTTTCCAATATAATAGATCCTTTCTTTATCAATGTACTGCAGATGAGATTTGACAAAGCCATGGTGCTGTTGCTCTAAGTTGGGGCAACCCTCTTTGGTGTCTTCTCTGCTGCAGCACAGCTGAGAATGATGTTGACCATCCAAATGATTATAATTTCTGTATAAGCAATTGGGGAAAAAATGACCCTATAAAAATGGCATTCCTGGGAATGTCAAAGATTATAGGCTTCCACAGATCAACAGTAGAACATACAAGGTGAAGACAACATAAACCCTGAGATAGCTGTAATTTGCCAATTTAGCCATATCAGCAGATACTTTGCCAGAAAGATATATTTTTCAAATGATCTTTCAGTTGCTTGATCTGCATGTGTAACATTCAGAGAAAGGAAACTAAGCTGGGCTTTGATAGCTCAGCTGAAATAACCCCCAGTAAGTGTTTTTGACCCTGCAGCAAGAAACAATTAAACAAGACATACAGAGTATGTTAGTCTTGGCTCTTCAAGTTACTGACACATTTGGTGGTGATGACAGTCTAGGCACAGGAAGATCAAATCTTGTGCTTAATACCTATTAGTCCAAGGCTCCATGAGAATCTTTTGTCAAGCATAAATGACTTCTCTAGATAATATCCATCTGACTGTTAATTATACCATACTGGTCTGGTGTTAACCTCTCCAAATATTGGATAAAAACAATATTAATGTTTTCTGAATTCCAATACTTGGCTTACATCTGGCTGTGTAGTTTTCCCATGTATGTGCACCTAACAGGTTCTATACTCTTCATTAAAGTAGAAGGACAAGTATCCTTGAACCCCTCTAGACTTGTGTTGCTAAATTGCTTAGCAAAAGGTGAAACTGACTATTTAGAATTTTGTGAGTAGGGAAAATTTTTCAAAATAATTTTACTGAAAATGTACAAGGGAGGGGTCAGTTAAGTAGTTCTCACAATACTGATCCAGGAGGAGTGGGGGAGAGTGGGGACACACAGTCTCTCCAGGCACAGCTCCATAATTTACCTGTTAAGTCCGTAAGTAGAAAAAGGTTGAATTTGGTGCTTCCAGTACTCAGCGAGCCCTTCTTTACATCACGTCCAGGGAGAAGAGTGTCAAGGAATGTGAAATTTAGTTTGGACTGCTTTCTTAAAATGGCCAAAAACGAGCTCTGGGCAAATTCACTAAAAAACCATACAAATAATAGCTGATTTTTGCTAAACCTGATCACAGTTATGAGTCAAAAATAAAGCATCCAGGCAGGTGAAGGCATTGCATGTTGGAGTTTTGTGCCAGACTACCTAAACATAAATAAACTCAAAAAAATAGCCAGAGTTGCTGGTAAGCCACTTGAAGCTTCAGTTATTCTCATTATGTTACAGGTTAAGTAGGTTACATGTTCAAAGGTAACCTACCAGCAGACATCTTGATTAGCTATTTCCAGGCTGAGATCACCCACACAGTTCAGTTCTTGAAAATTAATTTTATGCAGCACATGTATTGTTGCAGTCACAGAAAAGCTGTTGTCATGATCCTGACACACTTGTTAAGATTATACCAAATTTTGCATGAAAGAGGGATTAATAATATACATTCACTACTCAAAGAGCAAGAGATTTAATTTTGGAAGGGCATGATATTTCAAGCAAAGATGATCATAGAAGTAAGATGTTGTTTGGTGGAAACACTAATATAATTCTGAGGCTATGTCAGGCAGAAGAGCATCTGAATTATTTAACATGTCTGCCATTTGCTAATTATATGCTGACAATGTTTATATACTGTGGGTACATTGATTAAAACCTGTTGCACAAAAATGAAAACATACAGTAGTCCATGCTTATTTTTCCTTCCATCTCTAATTGACTGGCAACATCAGTGAAGAGATGAGAACAGTGCTACTGATTTAAAGGAAATTTCCCTACTTGTTCTTAAACATCTTTCCTTGCTATGAATGCAGTCAATGAAACAGTAATACTGGGTTTGAACCCAGCACAGGCTGCAAGTCTTTTTCTTGGAACCACAGCTCCAGCTTCCCTAGTAATGCTCCCAGTTTGCATTTAAGACTTCCCAGTATATCCAGTTCCCTGGTTGCTCATGTAGTCACTGAAGCAACTTAGTCACTGAAGAAGAATTTTTATGGAAGTGCTTTCCATTATGAAAATTCCTTTGCTGGCCTATCATATTTTTTTCCCTAGTCTTTCTTTTTTTCCCCTTATCATTGCAATCAGGCGTATTTTCAGCTCAGATTATTATGAGGAGAAGGATACAACATAAATATCGAAGCTGCTGTTCACCAAACCAGGTTCAGAATATTTCTCACTACTGTGAAAAGCATCTTCCAGCCAGCTGGGTGGCCAAGAAAATAATACATCTGATCCATGCAAAGCAGATGGCCTGGAATGCCTCATTACTCACAGGTGAGTGTGGGATTCACTAAATCCTCATGGCATCCCAAGAAACTGCTTTTCTCCATAGTCTTCACTCATAAAAGTTTGCAGTTATTCACGGTGGCATCAATGGACTTTTTTTCCCCCCCTTTCCTTGTCCTTTTTCTTCAGCACTCTGAAGTAAAAAGACTTTCTTTTTGCCAGCTTGGGGAATTCCTTTTCCTGTCTGCTTTCTGAGGCTACTTTGTCCCTTTCAGTACATTCAGGGTCCTCTGTGTCTGGAACCAGACACCTGAATTGGGCTGGCAGTGTTGCAGTGGGTGTTCTTACTGAGCTTGAGAAAAAGTTACACTGGTACTAACAAAGTAATAAAGCTTATTTCCAATTCTAAGAGGTGGTTGATTACACCAGTCTCAAAATTTGAATTTTGACCAGGAAGAACATACAGAAGTTTCTACCTAATTTCCCCAAATACATGAAGTGTTCAGATGTTCCTGGTTAAGGTGTGCAAAGATGTTCAGATGTTCAAAGTGTTCATATGATGCAGTGTTCAATGTCCAATACAGAATTAGTTCAGATATTCAGAATTAGAAACCTAGAGTCCATGCTCATCTGCAGATATTTTCCTTCATTAAAATATCCTCTATTTCATTAACTGAAATAATCTGTGCTGTCCTTTTACAAAAAGGTTTGCCCAAAGTGGTGTTAATATTTAACCCTCCTATATCCCTAAGGATTGTGTAAACTGTTACCAATTCTAATGCAAAAAACTTCTTTAATTAAAATTCTTTTCATTGAGGAAACATAAGCAAAAGTTGTTTTGTTTTCTGTAGGAATCAAATCAAGGTTAGAGATCCATTCACTGCATTGGGTAGCAAAAACCCTCAGAAGGTCAGCAGCTTAAAGTGCTGTTAGAAACACTCTATTTGGAAAGATTTCTGGGATTTTGAGAAATACCTTTAGAAAGAAATCACTGTGGTACTGCTCTTTCTCATAAACACGTGAATTGATTTAAAAAAAGAAAGAAGAACCATACGTCTCTGGGAAGCAAGGCTTGGGAGGACTAAGTGGAATGGATACCTCTCAGCAGAGATCTTGCAGGCTCATGTTTCACAACCTTGTCTGTTCCCATCAGTTCCAGTTGCTAGATTAGTTCCTATTAAGTGTTCTGTTCAACTCCCTATTAAGTGTTCCATTTAACTCCCTCCCCTGTACCTTTTATGCCACGCTGCTCCTCAGAGGACAACTTGATCTGAAACAAATATGACTTGCACACAAGATTGTGTTTTGATATAGCCACGTAAAAGGTTTTTTGCATGTTACAATGATAAGACCAGTATAGAAGGTCTCACAAGTTAGTACCATCCATAGGATAAACACACAAAGATGTTAATAAAACTTAATTTGGGGAATCAATATGACAGGTTTTTGGAAATAGGAACAGCTACAAATGTGAAATAACATATATGGAAGTACTTACTATTTCTTTAAATTAAAGTGTAAGTGGCTTTTTTATTTGGTGAAATACATTTTAAACATTTGAAATGTTTTGCATCATTTAAGTAAGGGCACAAAGTTGCAAATTCCCTGTCTCTGTGCACTGCAATCTTCATTACTAAAAACATTTAACTAAGTGTTCAGGTCCCTTTCCTATTCAAGAGCCCTTCCTGAAATGCAGGTGAATATTGTGACACTTAAGCATATGGTTAGGTCCTTTTCTCAACTGCCATTCCACTTTTTAAATTTAAAATACCTGTTCATTTTGTGCAGAGGTAATTAGCTGTCATCACTTCTTGTGATCTAATGAAAAGATAGGGTTCAGTGGGGTTAACACATGAGGCCAAAGCTGCTGAGGGCAGCCAGATTGGCACAGTCTGGTAGGGAATAAACCATCCTGGTCTCAGAATTTCCCAGGAAGCCTTTCACCTGTAAATCCCAGGTGTAAGTGAGGTCAGCCTTGGCAGCAGTAAGCAGTCCTTGCCTCTCTGGGCTGCAGCCCAGCAGGGAAAATGAGTCTGTGGTCTCGACCCAGGTGGTTGTGCATAGCAAAAATCCACAGCATAAAGTGATATCCTTGATGGCAGAAGTCACATCGGGAAGAGCCAGGACAAAAGTAAGCAGATAAACACATAGGCCAGCACAGGACCCCACTGTCCTCTAAACGGGAGGCAGAGGAGTAAAGGGAAAAGTTCCTGGAGCAAGTCCTACAAAGAAGTCAGCAAGGTCAGACAGTGTCCAGGCTGTATTTTTTAGATGCAAAATGTCCAAAGAAAACCAGAGACACTTCTCTAGACAAAGTTAAATTTTGCACAAGAGAGAAACAGAATACAGTACACTATATGGGCACTCTGGAAATATTAAACATTATCTAACTAATTCTGAGGTACATTTGCAAAAGAAAAAAAATGGCCCTGTGTTCCTGTGGGACAGATGGGGAGCTAGTGGCTTAATAACTTGTTTCTACATCAGCTAGAAAATCTTCATCAAAAATTACAGCAAAAGTTCAGGACTACTAACTTTCAGCCCCACTGAAGTCTTGTCACCAAATGCATAAGTACTGCAAAGTCTAACCCACAGTCAATTTTTCTTTAATTCACCAGAGGGCAAAGATACGGAAGGAAGAAGCAGCAGAAAATTTTCTTTCCCCACGACTGAGGAAGAAGGGAAACTGGTTTCTTTTATCATAAAGAAACAAAATTGTTACGGCTGATTGTGCAGGGACAGTAAAAAAATGTAAAACACCATCTATTAGATAACTCTCCCCAGCTCCTCTCCTCTAGCTGAAGCACATGTTCCCACGTCGTCTCATGCACATTCCCAGCCACCAATAACTAATTACTTTGAGACCTGCCTCCTTTCCCTAAAAATGACAGATGACGGTGGTCTAGCACGGGTCGGCCCGGATTCATCCCCCCGCTGTCCCAGCCCCCGCCTGCCGCCCCTGCAGGAGGCTGGCCGGCATGGTGAGTTAAGCCTAAGATTCTCTGGATTCCCCACAACATAACAGCAATGCTTCAGAGAGTTTCTGCAGCTTGTTATGGGGGATGCCGCACATGGTTACTAGAGGGTATATTTTCATTTAGTCTGAATGCTTGGCACCCTCGGACCGTAAACAGAAGCCTAGGTAGAAATAGATGGAATTATTTACTTACACTTCCAGTGATGAAAATGATTAGTCAATTAACTTTACTAATATACAGTATCTTGTGAGAAGATAAGATGTCAACAGGCAAAGCTAGCCTCCAGGTCGCGTCAAAAAGAACAAGCCCTCTGGTATTTACATTGATTTATGGTGAACTATGACAAGTATGTAAATTATGAGAGTTCCCTTTTATGTTTACATTTGTGCATTTTTCTTTGGCTATTTCTGATGATAGGCAGATTAGTGCAGCTACTTATAATTTCATATCATTGACAGGAAAGCATTCAGCCTGGAGAGACATCCTGCAGCCCCAACTTCCTGTACTACAAGAGGCTGAGGGCACCGTGTTGGTAAATATCTTGAAGGGGGAAATGCAGCTAAAATTTTCCACAATGACATTACAGGACAGTAATGAAAAAAATTAAAATAATAAAAATTCCAGATGAAAAATGTTTATAACATATGATAGGTTCAATTAATTATTCAGTTCATTTAAGTAGTCCAGCTGGACAATTCTAGACAGCTAGAAATTCCATTACGTAACCATGGAGCAATGCGTTCATGAGCTTCTGTTTGTGCATCACTGTATCCATCCGGGATGTCTAAATCTCTTTTCAGTTCACTCGCACATGAGAGTTACTGGGCTATGGTCCTGCATGTGTTATACATTCTTGGTGTCTCAAGCCATGTAGGTGCTTCAAGATGCCTCTGACTGAACTGCCAGCTCTGGAAGTGAATATGGATAGCCCTGACCAGAGGTTTACATTCATTTTATTCAAATGCATCTTCACCCTCTCATTGTGCACTTCCACCATCTTTAGTCTTATCTGCTGCTCTAATTTGACCAAAAGAAATAAAGCCCTAAAGATTACAATCAAGAAACAGGGTTCCCTCACACATACCTATCTGTGTGAAAATGTTTAAGGAATCAATTTTACAAACATTCTTTGGATCAAAACTCTATCAAACTCTCAGTTTGACAAAAGTCATGGGAGGAGTTCTGTCACAGGAGCTCCGTGAACTCTCCATGTCTTTGATTTCAGCGGGCCGTTTCAGTGAAGAGTGAATCCAAGTATCACGTGCCCCAGAGAGCATGCTTTAGAGATTTCCTCTGAGCATTCACATTCGATCTTTGGCGAGAGTCACTCAAAACAATTTGGATTCTCTAGAATATCAAGAATCCTTTCAGAAAGCAAGGTGATTTACTCCAGTTGAAGGCCAACACATAGTCCAGAACACGAGGACCAACGTGCCTATGCTTGTCCATGTGACCATAAACCCAAAACCTGCCTGCATCTTTCTGGCCAGTTCTGTGCATTCAGACATCTTGTTTGCTGTAACACCAACTCTGACCTAGAATCAGCAGTAAGCACATTACTTAGGTCTGATTCCAGCCTGAACTTTTCTCACACATCTGTAAACAAGTTAGAAGAAGGTTCAAAGCACAGTCTAGCTTAGCATAGGCAGAGCAGTTATCTGCAATTTAATTATCTCCATTGAAGGCTATCTATTGAAAGCAATCCAGTCACTGGCATCACCAGATACCAGCTGTGAAGAAAACTGCACATCTCAACACTCCCAAAGCTTGAATTGAGACCTAAGGTTTGAGCAGGTTCACAAGCATAAAGGTAATGTAAAAGAATATCTCACCTGAGTGAATCCTGAATATTAGCCAAGCACAGTCACAATTTCTTCAGGGTACAGGAGCATTTCCACAGTAGCTTTCAGAGGAGTGAAAGGGAAGAGGCAAGGCTACACCACTGGTCTTGTCCTTCTCTTACAGCTGTCACACTTTCCATCCTGTGACATCCTCTCTGCCAATAACTTCACAGAGGTATGGCACTACTGCTGGGCCTCTGTAGGCTGCCTAAAGTTCTGAGAATCTGGGAGAAAACCTGGAAACTGCAGGAAAGAAAGGCTGTTTTTGTTCACCTTTACTTTTTTTCTGTGAATATCTGCAAAATAAATGGAAAGCTTTGAAAAAATTTAAAGGAAACATTTTCCACATAGAAAAGGTAATTTCTCTTGGAATAAACAGTACAAGAACCTATAGTGTCTTTTTCTTAAAGGATGTAGCTGCCGAACATCAAGCAATTAATAATCTATCTATAAAAATCTATGAAAAAATCTATTAAAAAATAATCTATCTATAAAAATGTGATATTAGTCCACTGAGAAAGTTGCAGCTTTGAGTTATTAAAATTCCTCTATTCCTTAGGTCAAATGGCTTAGTATTGTGTAGAGTTAGCAATACAAAAGTATCTCCACATGCATGTTCATGAAGTAAAGCTGAGTATTAGCTATTAGATCAATTTTCATTATTTAAACTCAAAGAACACATGTACAGACACAAAGTTCTTAGGAAGGGGTGATGTAGTTAGACAAGAACATAAAAGAAATTACTATTCTTGTCATTTTCATCTCTTGTATTCTTAAACCAGCCAGGATTAAGCACTTGTGTTTCCACTATCTCCAGTAGAAACATAGACTTGTTCTTCTAACTAAGCAGTATAATTCACATTCTCAAAGTTAAGAAAATTTTCTTTTGGTTACAAGTAAGTAGCCCACATTGGTATTTCAACCTTCAGTTGTTAGAAAATAAATAACTGCAAGAAAACCTGAAAAACCTTGTGGAGGAATGCTGATTCCTGGGGCTTCAAAACTTCCAGAAACTTTGTACCTCCAACTCTAACTGCAAGCCAGAAGAAAATACCCAGGACATCAAAAAATACATGAAATAAGCTGCTGAACAAATAAGCTCTTTTGACCTCTTAGTTTAACCATGTAAATAAGAAGGCAATAATGTCCTATTTTATTAAGCAGAGGCCATCTGAGAAGTCGAAATGAAAGAGGAATCAAATACTCCTGTTCTGTAAGAAAAACAACATTTGTCAGGATAATATACCATAGAAATCTCCCTCTGTTTCTTGATAGAAAGGAAGAGAACAAGACTTAAGTCACTGATTCCAAGAAGAACTAGGCCTTATCTGTTGTCAGGAATATCTACACAAATCACTTGGAGGCAGGTCCCTGTGTTCTGCCAAATTGCTAGCAACAGAAATAATGTGAAATAAAAAAGTGAGGTCATCATATGAGCTCAGTTATCCTACTGGGTCCTGAGAAGAGTACCTTGGAATGGAAGTAAGGGCTGGAGAAGTACCCATCATTGGGTGTAGTCACAGTCCTATTAAACAGCCAGTTCTCACCCTCTCCATGGATAAGTCACACACAGTAGGTCATGGGGTCAAAATCTTCAAGAGTCAGTAAGGTATGTCTGTCTTAAACCAGTTTGGAGGAAGCCTAATGGCAGAGACTGCAGGAGTCTGTCTTTGGATATGGGAAGAGTCTGAGCAATAACAGGGGTGAGATCTTCCACAGAAACCAGACTGTGCAACTTCCCTCAGTAGCTGCCAACCACAATTCCACTAAATGGAATAGTCTCTGCTCTCAGTACACGGCCCACTTCATACACGCTTGGTTACATGTATTGTGTACGTGTGTGTGTGTGTGTGTGTGCACGCATATTGCTTTTAACATATCAAAACAAAAACCCGCAAACACGCTTATCCTTATGGAGGAAAAGATGAGAGAATAGATGTGGGCTAAGTGTTAATTGCATTGCGTGTAGCAATACCATAAGATACTCAGTCTAATGATGAACAGAGTAGCTGAACATATGGGGAGAAGGAATGACTTTTGCATAAAACCTCTAAACTGGAACTTGTGTAATTAAACGCTGTAAAACATGTCTGGACTTGCCTGCTGCTAAAAACAGCACGAATATGAACATAAAGCAAATAATATTAATTTCTTCACATACGAGGGTAGAGACCACATTGATGGTTATTCATTTTAAAAGGAAAAGTATGAGATGTAATCTTATGTTTTATAGCTCCAGCTCAGCAAAACCTCTTATCTTTAAACACGGGCTTCAACCCCAAGAAACTGTTTGCTGTATGGAAGCCTGACATGATTAGTGCCAGAAACGAGAGGTTTTCAGAAGCGTGAGATACATACTACTATAAAAGTGTAACTTTGCAGGACAGCAACAGGCACCTCTCCTCTTACGCAGGCAGCTGCTTCAGAAATACTCCCTTGTTTACTGCCGGCAGCGCGCACAAGGAGCGCACGCCTCCGCTCCTGCGCCGCGTGTAACGAGGGGGTGCGTGCCTGCCGAGTCCCCCTGTCAGCAGATCGTCTCGGTTTTCACTTCTTCTTTGCTACTTTGCAAAGTCCCAGCTATTTTTTCCCAAGCCGTAATACGGGGGCTCTTAGAGATTATTGCCATTCTCCCCCTGCCTGTCATACACCTTGTTTCCAAGTATGGTCACTATGAGGGGACTGTCGCTTGGAGCCTTTGTGGAAAATTAATGGCAGACAGGAAAGGGCAAAAAAGACAGGACAGATGGCTCTGTCACCACCACCAGCCTGATGCCATGAGAGCTCTTCAGTGCCTTTGCAAATGCCACTCTGTTCCACAGACTTACTCTGAAGTTGATCCAATTGCACCCTTGGCAGCTGTCTTTCTTCTTTTTTATAAGATTTTTCCTTGTCCTTTGACTTCCCAGGCTCATCCACGTGGTGAATTCAAAAGGTCAGTTTTTAAATTAGTGACCGGGTGCTGATGGTCTGAAATACTGTTTAACTATAAACCTATTGGCATCTTGCTAGAAGTAGTGTTGAATAGTGTTGTTAATAGGGCTTGTTTACTTGTTGGTTAAAATCCAAATCGGGTCAGCTGAGACTTGAAGATGCAATGACTAATCTTCTAATTCAAGTAGGCAAATGGAGTGATGTCACCTCACTTTATTCTTTAAATGGCATTCTGTCTAGTTTCACTTTCACAGTGAAACACACACCCATAGTCTATTGGGTGCACTTTGGAAGCACAGAGATGCCTCTCCTTATGTGAGCGGTGCCAGACAAATCGTGGTTTGGTTTCTGCACATACTTGAGTAAAGATACGCTTAGGATTTTATGCATTTAAAACGTGATGAGCAGGATGAATAAATTGTGATGTGACACCAGGCCATACAATCAGAGTCTGCAGAGAGGAAGCTAATCTGAAGAAGTGGGGTTCTAATTCTAGTTACGTAGTGTCAACCTATACGATTGTATTTATAGGAGAAGTTCTACATTGTATACATCCCAGCATGGTTTGCTGTTATGCAAAAACAATTCATGTGTTTACAAAGCCTGGGATGTTTGCATAATTTTGTTAATTTGGGGAGAGCATTTCCAGGTTTGGCCAAAATTTTTAAAAATGGAGAGTTAGCCTGAAGACCAGAAGAACAAGTGTTATGGTGTGATTTCAGGTTGGAACCATTTGTCTAAGTGTAAAAATGTGTAACAGTCCCAAATCTACAGACAGTATTTAACTTGATGTGAAGGAATACCTGAGATCTTGAATATTGTGGGAACACTAATGGTAATTCTGAGGCAGAAGCAAACAGACCATCACCCACAGGGGATTCTTGCCATTCCTGTATCTCTGAAGGTACAGGCGGTTTCCCTACTACCAGCTCTAGCCCCTGCATGATGCCAGCTTTTCCCATGGTGGTTTTGTGTTGCACACCAGCACTACTGAGTACTGGAAACTTCTTTGCTGGAAGCCTACCTACAGATTGCTTTCCGGAAGATAGCTGACCTCACCTTCTGCAGTGGAAAGAGCTTTCTCTATTACTGTGAGTATGGAGGGAGAGGGATTGCCATCATACCACTGTATCATGCATAGTCCATTATGTCATTCCTTATGGAGAAGTCTGCTATTTCACATGCTCGAGTTTTGTTTGCCTAATCAAACTTATCTTCAAGACTGATTCAATGAAAAGTTACAATGTAGAAGTTTTAATATGAAATGAAGTTCCAATCTGGGCAAAAAAAATCCTCATTCTGTAGTGATGGGTTGCAACTATCCCTGAATATGAAGTAATGAAAGAATTTGCATGATCTGCATTGAAAATGGATCTGAAATAACTGAGCTTGCTGTGTTTTAGTACAGAAAATGCCAGCACCAAGCTTTTTGACTTTAATGCACATATGAGAGACCACTTTGTGATAGTCTGCAATGGGGGTAAACCCTGTATTTATGAAAACCAAAGCTGAGCAAGATATGTAGCAGCAGGATTTCAGAAATATTAAGGATGAAGCACTCTCCCTATCATAAAGCAGTCATTAATTAGTTTTTAGATTCACCTGAATCTTTCAGTATTCCCCCTGGTTTTTTGAGCATGAAGAAGATGTAGCTGAGTTACACTATTTCCAGCAGACCTCACTTCTTCTTTGCGTTCAGAGAGATTAGAGAGTGAATTTTGTCATTTGCATTTACAAAGCAAGATGATGTACAGTGACAATGTCACTTATGAAGTTAAACAGGGAAAGGTGCAAGTCATTGTATGCCAACATGTCTGTTTAACAAAAAGTGGTCCTGCCTTGTCTGGGCTTCACTGATACGTCAGTGCTCAATGCCATGAACAATAAACATACTGATCAGATGCAAAACATGCTATAAACATCACTGCTGAATCTGTTGTAACCAAAACAAGGTCCCATAGTCATCCACTTCCAGGCCTGGAAACACCAGTTTGTGTGTTCTGCATCCTGTTTGTGCTGGGTTGCTATTACCATCTTCATGAGCTGTTGAAACCAGGTGGGTGGTGTTGCCTGCCTCCTCCCTCTGGACTATCTTCTGTTAATGGGCCCATCAAGGTTTTGCCACATGACTCACAGATAACTCCCTCCAGAGTGTGTTCTGTTAATGGCCCATCAAGGCCTCACCGCATGACTGACAAAATTACATCATCCCATTGTGAGATGCTCCACCCAGAGGGAGGAACCAAGCATTCCATCTGGGATACAAGCTGAGATTTCGAACACCACAAGCAGCCTTTTCCACTGGATTCCCAGAGGATGAGAGCTACACAGCCACCACTGGACCTCCGAGACCAAACCCGGGATCACTGCTTTCAACAGGACCACTTCATTCAGACTGCTACCAATACCCTGCCCGACATGGTGTCAGGTTGTATTCTGACTCTGTCAGGGTTTTTTGTACTATTGCATTTATTTTTACTTTTTTTTCTCGCGCTTCCTATTAAATTGTATTTCTGACTTGCAGTCTCTCACTGGTTTGTTTTCAAACCTCGACACTGTCCTAACTTTAGTCAGAGCCTGAAAGCAAAACACAGTTGCTGAGAAGGGCATAAAAACATGACTGCTGTCCAATATTCACTCTTGGTTGTGGACGTGCTGAGTATGGGAGGTGCCAAGCCACAGTCCTTCATGAAGGAATTTTGAACTGTGAATACAGGTGTAATTTCATGTCTTATATTAATGAAGAAGGCAGCTTCCACACTCCCTAAATTCACTGAGGGTCATCATCTTTGTCTTTTCCAAGATGGAACAGGTATATCTACCTTCCTTTCCTGATATGTCTCATGATCTCTGTTCCTCTTCCCTCTCAGTTTTCTTGAAACTTTCCCTAACACATTACCCCTACTCCCCCTCTTTGACTGGTTAAGTATTCTGTCCTTCCATTGTCCAGCTGTATGACTTGGCTTTCTCGGCCCTGGCTTAGATTTGGCATTTCTACTTGCTGTCTTTGCAGAATATAAATAATAAAGTGTTGTCAATAGAAGGCAAGCATGGGACTTCTGGTTTTGTATATGGAGGCTTTTGTTCATGTTTCCACCTGCTAGATATCACTTAGACATACCAAAATGCATCAGATAATTTCCTACTATTACATTTCCTTGTCAACAAATGCTATAATCCCTGCAGGAAAATTATGTCATGATGAATGAGAGGGAAGAGTCCTCTATAATCTGTATGGGAGGACAGACATTGTGCCACTCTTTCACTTCTCAGAAGCATGGCCTCCTCGGCAGCGTTCAATTCTTATTCTGTGTTCCTTTTTTATGTGGCAATAATTATATGTCACCACCATGAGATCTCGTGAGATGGTTGCAGAAGGAGTTTAGGAATATCAGGTTCTTAGGCAATCCACAAAGCCTAACATGAGGTTACTTTTTCCAGGCTGCAAGCCTGAGTCAGGTGTCAGTAACCAAATAGCATCTGCCAACTTAGAGAGCACTTTTGAAAAACAAAGGTGTTGTTAGAGTAAGCCCAGAGTTATTTGCACAAAATTGGACTGCAGTTCCTCCTCTTGGCAGCAAGCCTTGGTGCTGTGAAGAGCCTACATGAGGCCTAATGAAAGAGCAGGGCAAATAAAAAATACTTGTGATTTTAGTAATTTCATTTACCAAATAGATGAGGAAAGAACATTTTTCCAGAAAGATCCTCAAATCTGAGGATGAGATCTGAATTTTGGTGGTGATTCCTCAGTGGCAGTATATGGGTGATACGCTCAGGATCAAGACTGTCTACTTTAGGAAAACACAAATCCCTTGTGAAGAGGGAGATGGAGACCCCTTGCTTAAACAGGTTCAGCTGGGAATAAAGTATCTACTCCCTGGACTGCAGGCTAGAAAAGAGAGTGCTGCCTGGAGGTATAGCCAAATTGGACCAAGAAGAGCTCCAGAAACAGATGACAGTAGACACAGTGCCTCTCCCCTTCAGCCATGTCTCCTGTTTTCTCCTATTTCCCACTCCACTCACCCTTCTGGAAGAGCAACCCAAGTGCTGCCAGTGTTGTGGTCAGAGAAAAGAAGGCAGAGATTTAAAAATGGATAATCCCTTCCCATGTTTACTACTCCAAAATTTAAAAGTAATACTAACAAGCTACTGCTGCAGATTAATTGGAGAAAGAATGAGATTACATCATCTCTCTTTTCTGCTAACAAAATTGATTATCTGTATTGATAAGCAGAGACCAAGACTCTGCCTTTCAAAGAATGCCATTCTGTGGATCAAAAGTGATGTGGAGGGAAGGACAGTCGTGTCACAGTGACAGTGGACCCATTTCTGTGCCTGCCTGACAAACTACTGCCTTGTACTCATTGTAGTCTGGGGAACGCAGAAAGACAAGGGTTGCTTAACGTAGTGCCTTCCCCAGCATGTCATCAGGTACACTCTGTTGCAGCAACACCTGAAAATAAGGTCATGCATGGTGAGTCACAAGTCATGTTCAAGGTAAGCAAATATTAGAGAGGAGGGAGAGAAGAATGGGGCTGCTGCATGGGCCTGACAGAGAAAGTGTTAGACATGAGTGCTATATGAACATGACATGCATATGCCATTAGTAATAGAGGAAGCTTAAAATAGACAGGATGCCTAGGAGGACAGAAGCAAGGTGTTGGATATGTTATTAAATGTCAAGTGAATGGAAGTGTCTTCTACACCAGGTCAGGTGACTGCTAATTAATTCTGCCTGTGTCAGCAAAAGGGGTAAGAACTTACAGTTGCTCTTGAAAAGCAGTTACATGAGGTTGAACAAGATGGCTGTATTGCCTGGATGTTTAGAGCAAGAGACATGGTTTGCATGATGTGATGGTTACAATGCCTTCTGCGGCCCCTTGAGGCCTTATGAGCAATAAACAGGGAAAACTGCCCCAAGTGCGCCTGCCCGTGATGGGGGGTTGGGAATGCTGGAACTCATTGATCTTTAAGATCCTTTCCAACCCAACCCATTCAATTCTATGATTCGAAAACCATTAAGTCTGTTACTGAAATTGTAGAACAGGAAATCAATGTAGTCGGAATATTGACTTGAATGACTATTGTAACAGAAGAAAACTTATCAAAAGGCAAAGCTGATGTAAAATGTAGTGTGTGAGTGCAGTCTAAGGAAAAAATGGGTAGTGAAACACCATGTCTCCCTAAGGCAAAATGCAACCAAGGACACAATTACCTCTAGGCTCGCCTTCCTGCTCACCAGAATTTGGAATGTATTGTTTCTTCATTCACCTTTACCTGCTCGTTAACACTGAAGATTCAGTGTTCTAATATTCCTCCAAAAAGCCTGCATTGCCATAGTAAGCTCGTGGATAACCAACACCTCTCACCATACAATTGGTTCTTTTTTTCCAAAAGAAATGTTCTGAAAGGGAAGGCAGCTGATCCCAATTTGATCTGACTCAATGATCTTAGAGGTCTTTTCCACCCTTTATGATTCTAAGATTTTATTAATCCATTTGAAAATACTGTTTAGCTAACTGTCTCTGAATTTGTTTTTGAAAGAGTTCAAGAACCAGAAAAATGACATTAACATTTCAGGGCTACAGATTAGTGAATGTCCCAGAAAGGCTCACCAACAGTTCTGAACATGAAGAAGTTGTTCCTCTGGTCAACCTAAACTTGTCTTCTCTTGGGAAAAGTTCCTTGTGAAGTGGGGAAGGTGAAGAATTGATTAAGGATCTCCACTCTGCACAAGATTTAAGCAAGGATTGAACTATGATAATAATTCATAGCAGATTGCAGGTGTTGTATTAAAATTGCTTTTCTTTCCTCTATTTCACCAGCTCCTTTTGACAGGAACAATGCAGGGAAGGGCTGTTTTCAGGAACGGGTTCTGTTAATGGCATTGTTTGTAGTTTGTAGGAACTAAAGTAGAGAATGGGCACATTTTTAAAACATTTCGTTCATGATAATTATAATATACTGCTCTATCAAACCAATGGAAATAATTTTCCCGTATTTCAAAGGGCCCTGGGAGTTTAGAGTATCACTTGGCCTCCATCAACTTTTATTATTTGATCTGACTCTTAAAACATTGGCAGTTGCAATTAGTCAATATATGTATCCAGAAAGACAAGCCTCAATAATGTCAGCCAAAAGAGATATGTGAGTAGCTTCTGTATATAGATGACATTTGTTACTACTGTGAAGACTGAGATGAATGGCTGTGTGTTACCAGGCTCTTCATGTCTGCATAAGAGCACCTTAATGACAATTTGGCCATCTACACTGGTAGACATCTTTAAACCTTTGAGGAAGCTGCAATCAATGTGCTGCTTAATTCACTGAGCAGACTCAGTCTACATTAAACTCTTGCCATAGGAAGGACAAAAGAAAGCAGGAAACAACTCAGAGGCGGCAGGAAACAGCAGCTGGGCCAACACTACTCAGGTCAACTGGTAATAGAAAGTGGGAAAAGTGAGACCCAAAAGCAACAAGAACGGATTAAAAAAATTGTACAAAGCTCTCCTGCTCAATTAAACCCTCTCTGTTTGAAATTATTTAGCATCTCAAATCACAGATGTAATTGTAGAGGCTATAGTATTTAAGGAAGAATTAATCTTAGTTGGGAAACTAATGATAATGTGAGCCCATTACTACATGGAGGGGAGACCCTGCTAGAGAGGACTCTGAGTAGCAGTTACTGAGACCTTCTGTGCATCAATCTTTACGGGCAAGACCAGCCCTCACGCATCTCTGTCCCAGGAAACCAGAGTAAAGGAGTATTGGATAGCAGACTTTCCCTTGGTCAAGAAGGATTTGTTAAGAGAACATCTAGGCAAACTTAGGCAAACAAGTCCATGGCACCTGATGGGATGCATCCAAGAGTGCTGAGAGAGCTGGCAGGCTATAGCCAGGCCATTCACAGTCATCTTTGAAGAGTCACAGAGTTCAGGAGAGGTGCTTGAGGAGTGGAAGAAAGAAAATGGAATCCCAGTCTTCAAAAAGGGCAAGGAGAAGGACTCAGGGAACTACCGACCCATCAGCCTTATCTCAATGCCTGGAAAGGTGATGGAACACTTCACACTAGAGGCAATCTCTATCCATATGGATGACAAGAAGTGGATCAGGAGTAGTCACCATTGATTCACTAAAGGTAAATCCTGCTTCAGCAACCCGATTGTCTTCTGTGATGTGGCAGCTGTCTGGAGGGATGAGGGGAGAGCAGTGGATATTGTCTACCTCAGCTTCAGCAAGGCTTTCAACTCTGTCACAACACCCTCACAGGCAAACTCAGGAACCATGGCCTGGATGAGTGGACAGTGAGGTGAACAGCACATACCAGAGGATCATAATCAGTGACACAAGGTCTGGTTGGAAGCCTGTCACCCCTCAAGGGTCAACAGTGGGCCCAGTATTGTTTAACGTATCCATCAATTACTTGGATGAAGGTGAGGTGCCTCCTCAACAAGTTCCCTGAAGACGCAAACCTGGAATGGCTATATTCCAGGGTGCTGTGCAGCCCTTCAGCAGGATCTCAACAGGTTGGAAAGATGGCAAAGACCTGTGTGAAGTTCAGCAAAGACAAATTCAGAGTCCTGCACTTGGGGAAAAACAACCCCATGCATCAGTACAGGCTGAGGGCTGACCTGCTGGACAGCAGCTCTGAGGAGAAGGACCTGTGGATCCTGGTGGACAACAGGCTGTTCATGAGCCAGCAGTGTGTTCTTGAGGCCAAGAAGGCCAATGAGATCCTGGGATGCATTAGGAAGAGCATTCTCAGCAGCTCAAGGGAGGTGAACCTGCCCCTCTATCTCAGCCCTGGTGACACCACATCTGGAGTGCTGTGTCCAGTTCTGGACTCCTTAGTATGAGACAGGCATGGAGTTCCTGGAGCTGGTTCAGCAGAGAGCTACAAAAGGGATTAGAACACCTCTCCTATGAGCAAATGCTGAGACAATTGGGCCTGTTAAGTCTCGAGAAGAGATGACTGAGAGATAACATTGACATAATCAATGTCTTATCAGTATCTGAAAGGGGGTGCCAAGAGGATGGAGCCAGGCTCTGCACAGTGGTGTCAAGCAGCAGGAGAAGAGGCAATGGGCACAAACTGATGCACAGGAAGTTCCACCTGAACATGAGGAAGAATGTCTTTACTCTGCAGGTGACTGTGCATCGGAACAGGTTGCCCAGAGAGGTTGTGGAGTCTTTCTCATTGGACATATTCAAGCATCACCTGGACACAATCCTGTGCCATGTGCTCTAGGATGTCCCTGCTTGAGCAGGGAGGTTGGACCAGATGATCCACTGTGGTGCCTTCCAACCTTACCCATTTGTACACACCTTTTGAAACTCTACATTCTGCTATTAAAACATTTCCTATGACTTGACTGAAACATACTGAGAAAAAGATTTAAATCTTAAGACTTAACATCTCACTAATGAGGATGTAAGTATAATCACAAACCGGGTTCAACTCTGGCAGTCCTCTAACCCCACTCCACTTGGTCACAGTCCCTTTGCCAACTGGACAGGTCACTTCTGCCTTGCCTGGAATTTTCTTGATCTTCTCTCCTGAGTGGCAGGTGTTGGCACCCTGCAAGCATGGGAATTTGCTGGCATATTGTGGGTCAGACACAGAAGAAGATGGAGCAGAGCAGAAAAGCCAGGTGAGACCCTGCTGAGAGTGAAGACCACTGAAAAGAGAAAGAAAAGGGAGAAGGTTGTTCCACCAAACCTGAAGGTCTAACGTTTTTTTAATGAGTTTCTGTCCAAATAGTAACCAACCCACAAGCAGCTTTCTGCCTGGACCATATTGATGAACCTGACTACAGTGACAAGGTGTTAAAAGACCCACATCACTTATTACACAGTAATAAGTGAATTCAGGTGCCAACAGTCACAGCCACTTCTCCATGGTGCCAAGTAGCAGAAGGCAGGGATATCTCAGATAATCAAAAGGTCTAAATTACTTCCTTGGGGTTGGCTAGTTCTTTAGTCCCTAGGTCCTTCCATCTGGCTCTGCCTGGGCTTAGTTACCATGAGAACCACACTTGGTGCAGACAGAGCCAGCTGCACCTCATTGTGCCCTGAGCCCAAGAGAGGGCTAGGAGCACTGTGCTGAAGTGTCTGACATAATCTGCCTCGGCATCCTCCCATCCAAAGGGTAGCACCTATTGTCACACCTGAGTTGGTACCTGGAGTTTCTCTGCCCCTGCAACATCACTTATACCCACAAAGAGTAAGCAGCCCTTGAGTGTCAGATGCATTTCCTGTGGCTTCAAACCTTTTTTTTAGACTGGAATATTTTAAAATTTAAAAAATATTTTAAAATACCAGGCTGTTAATATCAACAAACACTTACAAAAGTGCATTTTGTTACTGCTCTGTTGTTTAGTAAGCATATTTCTTATTAATTTCAAGTATCCTGCTTTGTGCTGTAAAGAGAGAGGAGAGGAGAGGAGAGGAGAGGAGAGGAGAGGAGAGGAGAGGAGAACTGTTTGAGATCTTGACAGATAGGCTGCCATGACCAGTGTCATTGGCCAAGCAGATGAACGTAGGTGTGATAAGAGCAGAAACAAGTATAATGGCTATCAGAGTACTGCATTCAAGAAACTTATCCAAATGACTTTACACAAAACATTTTGCACAAACATTTTGCGCAAACATTTTGACTGACTTATTTTTGACAAATGGAAAACGCCTACTTGTTAACCAGCTAGTCTGCTGCAGTTTCAATTTGAAAATAAACTTTCCCAAGAAAAGTATAGCTCTGTGTAAACCAGATGTCCTGGTTTGTTATTCTCAGAAATTTTCCATCATACAACTACATCATGGCAGGGTAAGGAGCCAGGGCTATGGATTTCTACCATGAAAAAAATAATGGCATAATCATCTCTTTAGCTATTATTATAGGAAGTCTTTGGTCAGAAGGAAGCCAGAAAATACTGCTAAATCTTCTCCATGAAGTAGATCAGCTGCTATCTGAATTATAGTAGCCCAAACTGATGAATTACACATGGCGCTGACATTAAATCTTGGTGTGTCTAGCTCTTTTCTGGTTTTTAAATATGTCTACCCTCTGTTGGAGAGTCAACATGTGTTGTCACAGGTCAGTTACCTAATTTTAACCACTGGTGGGGCTTGCTTATGCTGGGCCAGAAATAGGAAGCCGAGTGATGGTCATGTGTCTGACAAGGAGCCGGGCAGTGGGCCAAAACACATTTGAGCTGGATGGAATTTCTTGCCACTGTGAAAATGCAGTGCTAAATCTTCCTCCCCCACTCGCCTCTTTACACACAAGTGGATCCCTCTAGTACAGTGAACTGTCACCCGAAACTAACAAGGAGGATGTGTCTCCCAGCAATCTGAGCTTCGGTCAAAAGTTCACCACTTGCCAGCCCCCTATGCCAACTTGGACCAAGATTTCTGGAATGGCTAGAAAAATATTTTAATGTAATTCACCTTGCTATGCTATTTCATTAATAACCTCTAAAAATGCAAAGAGTGCTGCCTTAAAATTCCTTGATATCCTCAGCATATGACTAATAATAATGAAACTTTCTTGCTGTCGGCAGAGCCACTCTGTCAATGCTCAGTTTTCCCTGGAGTTTCATGGAGCCTTTAGCAAATGCAGTACATTTGCCATGTCCATTTTTTACAGCATAGTAACTGCTGTTCAGCCAGGCTTGCCTGAGCTGGCTCTTTGTCCACCCCATCACACTGCACTCTCCTTTCTCCCTGCACTCTGCTATTTTTCTCACAAGAATGTTTTTTACAGGCATAATTTGGACATGCATGAAATACTGTCTTGCACGTTACGTCTTTCTTACTTTCTCTATATTAGTTCTGAGTCCAGCCTCTCACTGTCCTCCAAAATATGTCATCCATGCAAAGCATGGAGTTGTTACCAGCCCAAGACTGTGTGCGCTGAGTGAAAAGGGCTCAGTCTTCAGATTGGGACAGACCGTGTCTGACATGCCATTATATAACATGAAACCAATGTATACAAGACTGTCTTTAAGAGTACATTTTACAGAGATCCCCATTTCTATATCTTGCTTCAAGCATTTCCTTCTAAAATAGCCTTTGGGGAGTCAGTGGATGAGACTCAACTCACTGTGGGTAAATCCAGGGCTACAGGATTGCTTTTCAAATTGCATCTGCATCCAGGCTTCTAGGACCAGGACTTCATAAAACACTGGATGGTATCTAGAATTAAATTAAATCTAGATTAACTTTTTACTCTTTGCTCCAGATTTTGCCCCAATGGCAAAAGCAGAGCAAAGAGTCAAAATGTTTTTATTCTCAACACCTCCAAACTAGTAATAAAACAGAAATCCTCTCAGCACAATTTTTTTAAAAGCCTGTAGCAAGGCCTGCATATGGTCCATACAGGGTACTCCCTATCAATCCTTGACAGGTTTGTCTCCACTGCATACCCAAATCTAATGGGATCACGTTCCACAGCTCCTGGTTGACACGTGAGTATTTGGAGATGCCATGCCAGATGACTGGAATAGATCCTTTACCCTACCAAAGCCTCCTTCAGACCTGGGAGGTTTGCAAAAACATAGTTCTTCTTTGGATCTCATGTTTTTCCCAACACGAGATCGAATCAAGAGAGCTACTAAAACCATGAGAGGTTGTAAACCAAACATATTCTCTTCAACAATCTTAGCCAGAGGATCAGTTCCCTGGGGCTGTCCTGTGCCATGACAACTTCCCACCCACTCTATTTTGCATCAAGAGACCTGTTCATACCACACCACACCAGAGGCAAACAGGCAGGTTGAGAAAAATGTAGAAAGAATAAGTGGCTAAACACTATTTTAATGGCCAGATACTTTCTACTGCATTAATTCTAAATTATCCCTTTCCCAATGAATCCCATTTCTTTCCTAACCCAGCTCTGTGCCTGTCTCAATTAACAATTCATTTTTAGATTAAGGTCGTGCCAAATGCACTGACAGTTTATTTCCAAGAATTTCACACGCTAACAGATATAATCTTCTAGGTGAGGCTGACTAGTGAAAGAGTCTTCCAGAAGTGAAGTGAGAATGGAATATTTTTTCCACAATATTTCCATATTTGCTCAGTATTTTCCTATTTGTTCAAAAATCCGGCCCAGGAAAAAAACTGGATCATTCTAACCTGCTCTAGAGGTAAGCAAAAACTAAGGAAAAGGAAACAAAAATTTATCAAGACAGATTAACAACTTTTTAAAGTCCAGAATATTCATGGACAGATGCAAATGTTCCCAGTCTCAGTTGCCTTGTATTTTGTAACAACAAAAAATTAGATTTTGGGAGCGAACTTTTCATGGCATGGACATCTGATTTGATTTGTAGAAAACATACAGTGACTAGGTTTCCTTCAAAGTATGTGCCATCGTTACACTTCCCAAGACATTGCCACATGAACATGAGCAGCGCTTTGGGGTTTTTCCACATAGGTCTTGGCCAATGTCTTCCATCATTCAGTTCTAAGTGGTGCAGGAGCAGCTGCAGTCTGAGGGGATTGGATGTGTTCCCTTGCAGGGGCTTTCAGGGAACAATTACCTTCCATGACCTCTAAGAGAGAAAAAAAGACCTGCTTCTGACATCTTCTGGTTTCAGAGAAGCATCAACTACTTGCCTGGCCACATTCTTCATGTTGAGGGAATTCTTCAACTGAATGTTGCAGTTTACAGTTTTTTTTAAGAAAAGCATCCCTTTCCCAGCTTTTAGTGAATAATTTATTGGTTTCTGAAAATCTTCATCTTCAGACTTTCATTATGGTTGTCAGAGAAGGAAAAAGAATATTTGTGTGTATGTCTATCTATCTATCTAATCTATCATGTTTATAGACACGTGTATGGATGTATATTTGCATACATGAACATGCATGCACTTTTTAACCACTTTTACTGCCTCCTTCACAATGAACTATCCATTTGTGACAGCATGTCAGAATATGTTTACCTGGCATGACATCCCATGTGACGGATACACCAGTGGTGTGCCATTCTGAGGAGTCACAAGCCCCATTTACCCAGAAAAGCCAAATGTACATGTATTGTATGCAAACTGATCAGTGGAAAGTAGTCAATACATGTAAATTGGCAAGTAAAACAGTCTTTTAAAAGAGCTTTGTAGATAGCAAGTGTTTCTTCAGGCTCATTCTTACTGCACTTGATGTTGGCCCACAGTGCCAATCCTCGATCAGCATGCATCTGGAAACTTCTGTTCTTCTGAAAACCAAACCTATTCCAGCACTCATTTTCTCCTCCCTTCCCTGCCTATAGCAAACCGTTTCCTTATTTCCAGCACTGTTTCTCACTGGGAGTCAGAGAGTCTGTGAAGCTGGAAACCTCAGTGCACATGGGAGCAGGCTGTTAGAAGCATTTTTCACACATCAGCAAGACCTGCCCTGTGTAGTTTTACAGAGCATGGTGTGAAAAAAGGTTGTAACAGCCAGCTGGCCATCCACACCAGGAATGCTGCTTATGCAGGGCTGAGATGAGGGTGCAGCTTCCTAGGAAAATGTTGAAATCCAAACTGGGCCTGCAGAAGTGGACACCTGCTGAAGGCACACACGCAGTGAAGTCTCACCACAGAAACTGAAGGAACCACACTGGGATCTCCAGCTGGCTCCAGCAAAAAGGGTGGAAAGGGGCACTCTGGCAGAGAAGGGAGGCATAAGCTGAAAGTTCCCCCCTATGACAGAAGGACCATCACTAGAAAGCAACAGCATCAGGGAAAGTCCTGTCAAAACTACCAAATACAACAGAACTAAGTGGTGATCAGTTGTAGTGCTTATAGTAATTAACATGTGATAGGGATTTTTAAAGGTGTTCCAAAAGTTCCCAATACAGGTAGAATTCCAGTCCTTGAAAATGAATTTTTTAAAAACGAGAGAAAAGGATTAGCTCAGTAGGACTGTGGGAAATTAATGTTTTATGCTTTGATCAAGTGTTTCTACAAAAGGCAACAGCAACCTGGAAACATTATGAGTCCCTCAAGGAGACTGGAGGTGAATTTTGTCCAAGAAACTGCTGCATATTAGCTTTCAGGCTACCCAAACCCCCAAAAGACAAAGTGCTCTTTCCAGTCCTTGGTTTAGAAGTTCCCACATCATATATCTTAGATCTGAAGGTTTGGCTTATAGATAGTTACTCAGCCTTCTCTTTCCATGATATCCCTCTCAGATTGTCTCTGATTAGGTATTTGATAATTGTGAGAAATTTGTATAATAGGCTGATAGGGAGGTAGGTAGATATTAAATGGATAAACAATCTTGGTAGGAATAGTCTAGCAAGCACATAAACTACAACTTCCAAAACGTTTGGAACTCTTCAGTGTGAAAGACACTATATGAATTTCGAGCATATTTTCACAGGTACGTTAAATGGGTTTTTTCTTTCTTAAAAGCAAAAGTATTGACTCTTCGTGCTGTTAAAGAAACTTGTAACCTATTTGCATTTTAGGACAAGCAGTGAGTATAGAAGAACTTAGTTGAAGAAACAAATGTTTTGGCATAGAGATAATTGCCTTTTTACTAAGTCAGTGAGGATGGTGGAGTAATTTTTTCTGCTTAGTGTTTCATTTCTGTGTGAAATCACTACATTAGCATGTATTCTCTGAGATGCAGAAGAAAATACAGTTCTGTCTAAGGCACATATAACTACTTGGATAAAAACATGCAGTGTCAGGACGCCCTGAATACCCCTTGGAAAATTCATTTTACTCTTGTGCCAGCTTTCTCTCATCTATGAAAAAGCTGTGAGGCAGCATTACTGATTTAAGAGATTAACACATACAATTCATGGAGTAGGAGTCATCTTGCTTTGCTCACATAAGAGAAGCACACAGAAGGGTGCCACAAGGCAGTTGTTTTTAGGATCCTGGTGGAAGGATTCCTGAGCAGGGCAAACTGGAGAACACTTAACTGATGGACCCTATTTCTATGGGGCAACTGACTTTTGACACTGTGCCAGGGCAATGCACAAAAGTAACATGAGAGAGAACTGGCAACCAACCTCTGAAGCTCCAGTGAAGAGCAGGACACACCCCTGCAACCTGTTTGCAAGCAGAAAAGAAGCAGTGTAGCCATAATTCTGCACATGCAGAATGCAGGGCAAGAGAGAATATAGGAACAAATAGGTTATATGACATCATGTGACTGTAACGGGTTGGGTTTAATGAACAAGTTGAAACACCAGTTGTAGCTGGGATTCAGTTCACTAATTTGTTTTTGTGAGATATAAATGTATAAATTAGGAGAAAAACATGGCAAAACAGGCCTACTCACTTCTAAACAGTATAAAGATAGTTTATTGTTACTAGGTAGAATTACCAGGAAAAAACTACACCAAGAAAGTAAAAAGAAAAAAACCACATTCCTTCTTTTGCCAATGCCTTCGCCCCTCCCCCCGGGGCTTCTCAGAGCCCTCAGACCTCCTCGCAGGTTTCTCAAGAGAGAGAGGACAAAGAAATTAACAAACATGGAATTTCTGGTCAGTATTAGAGTCTTTAAAAAGTCCTTCCACACTCCAGGAAAAGAAA
>VZRO01007445.1:2193665-2207079 GCA_013397915.1 Daphoenositta chrysoptera | reverse complement strand
TTTTTCTTCTCTCTGTTCTCAGGTTTGCAACCTCAGGATAAAAGCAAGGATCTGTACTGGTTTTAGAGCTGTCCTTCACTCTTCCCCTGGCTCTCCCCTGTAGCTCTCTACCTGTTAGACATGGTGGCATTCAGAGCTGAAATCGGGTCAGTTTGTAACAGCTTCTGATCTTGGTTTGCAGCTCGCCGTTACTCCTTCTGTGGTGGATCCCTTCTGAGCTGATGTGCTGACTCAAAGACTCTCAGATCTCCCCTTGCCCTTTTCCAAGCCCACCGTGGCCCTGCTGCTCGGGGAAAGACAACGGGATTTAAAAGGACCTGGCATTACAATGGGGATACTTTAGACTTACTTCGGAAAGGAAAGTCCTGTTGCAAGAGGAGAGCCAAAGACATTGAACTTCTATTTAAGCAGACCCCACACCCAGACCTGCAGCCAGACTACTCTGAAAGAGTCAAATGGCATCATGGATGGTGATGCAAAATCACTGGCCTTCATACAGGGAGCAGAGGAAACTGGGGGATTTTTTTAGTGGTGTGAATATTTTTTTACAGCAGTGAAAGTTATTTCTTGAATGCAAATATGGCAAAGCTACTCAGCAGTTTTGAACTGGATTTTTACTTTGCATTGTAGAAAAGTAAAAGGAGAAGAAACTGGAACTCACAAACATTTTCAGACTATCAAGGAACCAGTCAGATTTTTCAGCTTTGTAGTTGTGAGTGGCAAGTGTCTGACTGGGGCCACCTGCCTTGGACTTAAAGATACGCAGCTGTTCCCCCTCACAACTGCTTAAATCCCAGAAAGACGAAAACCAAGGTGGCACTTCTCAGAGCCTGGCACATTTGCATTGGATGTATAACAGTTGTTTGGTTGGGGGTGGGGGTTGGTTGTTTGGTTTTGGGGTTGTTTTTTATTTTTGTTTTGTTTGTTTGGGGGTTTTTTTGGTTGTTTTTTTTTGGTTTTTTTTTTTTTTTTACAATAAACATTTTCTGGTGAAAGTAAAACCCTCTTAAAGCAGCGGGAGGAAGGAATCTGATGAAGAACGGCTCACCTTCAACCCAACAGCCTTTAAGGGGAACACCAGAAAGACAAGCACGTGATGGACATTAGCTCTGAGTTACCTCTAACACTTCCCTTTGTCTACTTGTCGCTGTCATTTTGCCACTTTAGTAGTTGTTTTGTTTGGGGCTTTTTGAAAGAGGGAATAGGACAGATATCTAACAGTAGCAGAGTTGTATTAAAGGTATCTCCTTCTTTCACCCCATGTACTTTAAAGAAGAATTAAAGCTAAATAAGAGAAATGAAGCAAACTGAAAACTTCAGGATGAAGCAGAAAAAGTATCTCTCATGTGGATGAAGTGAGTTATTTTATTATTTTGCATGAAAGATAAATAGGAATCCTAACAGTTGAAAATATTTTCTTAGTAAGTAAAATACACAGAGATAAATATAAAAGATAGGAAAATATGAGACCATTGCAGTGCTACATTTTAGTGTATGAGGTGTCTGTAGGATTGTTTAAGGTAAGGGAGCTGCTTCATATTTCTTCTGCTAGAAGAGGGGACTGTAGTGTAGAGAATTGCTATTGCAGTGGTAAATTAAAATGTTATTACCAGGTGATGAATAATTAATAAAACAGGGCAGAAATGGCACTTATCCTATACTTAAAAGCTGAATTTTTAATAGACAAAATATCTGATCCCAACACTACTGTCTTTTGGGGGTTTTTTTTGGTTTTGCTTTTTTTCTTAATGTAACATCTTTGAAGCTGACGAATTTTAAAGCATGTAGTAGGAGATTCCTGACATTATGCCCTGACACTAGGAGAAGCAGTAGAAAATGGACTTCTGTGCTGTGATGAGTGTCTTTACCTTCCACACTCTTACAAAAGCTGGCATAATGTTCACCGTGTGTCAGAAGTGGAGTTACGAATAACACAGACTTGCTTCTCCTAGGTTCGGTGATAACTCAATTTCCGGGAAAGAACAGGAATCCTAATAGAGTTTGACAAAGCAGTGTGAGTACATTTTGTGAGAAGCTGACAAGGAGCACCCACGGTCAGAGCTTAGGAAATGGCAGGGGGACTTGCCATGATTCCTTCAGCCAGACAAACCGAAGGGCATTTTTCCCTCAGCCTCCAAATAGCCAGAGCCCAGACAAGCTGCAAAGGGCAAGGAAATGACCCCAGAATTTACATTATTGGTTAAACCAAAAACATTCGGAGGTGTTTATCAAGGAAGAAGGCACCAGCTTTTTGCAGGACAAAAGTAAAAAATGGCATTTAACTGCAGAGGCTTGAAGTTAGCAGGGTCATTTTGTGAGCATTTGCCTGAGGGGTTTTTCAGGCTGTTTATAAAGGTTTTGTTTTTTTTTTTTTTTTAAAGATAAATCTGAGTCTATCATTGGTTGTGCTTCACCACAATTATTTCTTTTTTTCTTTCTTTTTTCCTCCCCTCTTCTCTGTAATTCTTAACGAGGAGGGCTGAGTGACGCAGCCCAAATACATTTGGAAATATTCATGTAAGCATAAACCAGTCATTTACTACATTGGCATTTACAATTCATTTTGACTGTGAATGTATTCAAGCATGAGAATTTGTGCAAAGAACACATTAATATTGGTTTTGGCATTTGTTCTGTGGGTACATTTTTTACTGTTGTATCATGAAAACATCTAAACAACAAAAGCCAAGATAGTGGCTCAAGGTGTTAAAAATGTAAACAACTTTTTTTAAATGCTCCTACTCTGGGTGGACTGCAGCCTGAGAGCACACCTGTTTTGGCTAATCCTTGCAGGTTTGCTCACTCTATGTTATTCTGACTCCTGAAGGACCACTCACAGCACCAACCTTTAAGGCTTGGGCATGAGTCTTTGCAGGACCAGGGCCACAGCTCCTAATGCAGTAACAGTGCACATGACCTCCATACCATTGCTCAAGTCGGTTTTATTCCTTTTTGCATCATAAGTTATTACTCCCTTAGTCGTGAATGCTCACAGAAAATCTGGAATTACAAAAGAAACCCTTCTTAGATGTTATGTAAACATTAGCTGTCACATGCTCGTCACACACTGAAAGGGATGTGAGTCTCCATTCCTGCAGCCTGAAGAGCGGATCCTCCTGCTGTCCCTTTCTGAGTGTCTTGCACCAGACTGTGCTCTCTATCTGCCCACCTGACAAACAGACTAGCCCAACTGGGACAGACAAACAGACACAAACAGCTTCAAACCCGTTTGTGCGGAATCCAGGGAAGGAGGCAGAGGGATGGGAGCTGCTGCAGAGCATGGCAGTGCTGGACATAACAAGGGTATCTGCTGCTGCCCAATAGCAAAAGTGTCCTCTCCACAAGGAGTTTCCAAAATGGGCTCTGGATGCATTCACCGCAGATATTTATTTCCCTTTCTGAAAATAGCTAAAAATTAGCAAAGCATGAAGGAGTACTGTTTTAATGATCTCAGGGGTTAAAAGTGATTTGTCAAGTGAAGGATGGAAGTGGGGATAGGGCATGGTATTTGTGGGTGCAGTCTTCACTTTATTTTAATGAGGTTTTTGCTTCAGTATGGCTGCATTTGCAAGAATGCAGCATAAAACTCTTAAATGCATAAACGTGCCCCTACACTTATAGTCAAATGTTGGAGAGCTTTAGGGTAATGTTGCTTACTTCTCAACTCCTTTTCCAGTGTGTTTGCCATAGGAGGCCCCAGCAGAGGAGGAGGAAGGGAGGAGAAGAGTGTGAAAGAGTTTGAATAATCCCTTTTGCGTCCCCTAGACTGTGTGCTGCCGCCTCTGGGGAAATGTATCTGCCCTGACTCCTCCTTGGGTCAGGAGCTGCCGACCCTTCTCGCCTTCCCTTTGAAGTCATATTTAGGTTCACAAGACAAGCTCTAGCTAGGGCTTAAATGTTGGGCCCTTCTTGGAAGGGAGGAAAATGCTGCTGGTGGCTTTGGATGCAGCAGCACTCTCTAACTGACAGTTGCTGTGCATCTTTTTCTGGGCAAGTGTTGTAATTAATGTGCCCTTTTGATTACAGAAGGATGAGCCAGCTCCTGTGGAGGATTGTAGTGTCCTGGCTGTCTTCCCGGGCCTGCCACCCAGAGGAGCAGTTGCAGCAGGGAAAGGAGAGGGTCCTATGATTATTTTCAGGAGTGAGACATTGATTTCATATGCTAGGCAATTTTGCATAGGAAAATGTAAGTAGGAGACCTTAAAAAGAAAAAAAAAGAAAAAGGGGAAAAAGAAGAAGAAAAAATATAAAAATAAGAACACAAAAAAGAAAAAGAGAAGGAGAAAAAGAAAAAGGAAAAGGAAAAGAGAAGGAAAAAGAAGAAAAAGAGAAAGAGAAAGAAAAAGAAAAAGAAAAAGAAAAAGAAAAAGAAAAAGAAAAAGAAAAAGAAAAAGAAAAAGAAAAAGAAAAAGAAAAAGAGAAAAAGAAGGAAAAAAAAAAAGAACATTTTACTTCAGTCAGTTCCCAAGCTTTGGGACCACAGCCTGGGGAAACACATTGTTAATTTAGTTCCCAGTTCTATTATCTAATCTGATAAGTGACAAGTGACTCAGCCTGGGCTCTTCATGTCCATTTCTAGTCATAGAGAAGGAGTTACCTTTGCAGTGCACCTTCTACTGCCTCCTTAGCCAGGCATAACTCGGGAATAATGTGCATCAAAGCTGTAAGTGCAAATTGTAGCAGAGAGGCCCTGGGGTCCCATGTCCCCATCCTCCTGCCCCTGCCCTCTCTGCATCAGGTCCTACAAGAGATAGGGAAGGTGCTGGAAGAGCCCGTTCAGGTGTGCAGGAGTGTAGGAGGGCAGGGATGCAGGGAGCACGAATGCAGATGCTCAGGGTGCAGGGGTGCAGGGATGCAGGGTGTGGGAGTGTAAGAGTGCAGGGATGCAGGGTGCAGGAGTGTATGTGTGCAGCACTGCAGAAGTGCAGGGCTGCAGAAGTGCAGGGGTGCAGGGGCATTGGGCTGCAGGGTGCAGGTGTGCACACCCCTGGGCACCACTATCATGCATGGGCTCTTCCATTTGCTGTGCTTGGCTGCATTCCACAAAAGCAAACGCTGGCCAAGGACTGGAGCATTTCTTCAGGTATGTGCCAGTTGCTTATTAGTTTATGGTAAAGGCAGAATAAACACCCAGCCAAAGTGCTGTCCCATTAGGAGATGTAATACCACACTGGATATTACTGAGGGTAGTCCATGGCCCTGCTGCACGGCACATTTCCTTCGGCCCTACCTGGCCCAGGTACAGCTGCAAGATGCCACTCCTCCCTCATCATACCCACCCCTACTTCTCTGCTTCTTCTCTCCTTGACTTCTGTCCTCAGCCCGGACCCAGCATCTCATCCCCTCTGTTCTCCTGCCTCACCCAGGCTCTTCCCTCCTGCACTTAGTATTCTGGCCCCACACTGCAGCAGTGAGGAGCAAAGAAATAGTGTTAGGAGGGACACGAATTTTCCTGTCAATATTGTTTGCACGGAGTCAGTATTTACATGATAAACAGAGTTGGACAAACACAGGCCTTCTCAGGAAGAGCCAGTGCATTGGTCTCAATCCTGCACTGAACCGCTGTGGCAGGAACCAAGCCCTAATCCCTGATCCTGACCCAGTGGAACAACTCCTTTTTTCCAGAAGCTGGGTCCTAAAGAACTGTGACAGCCCCAGTTGCACACAGACACAAATGATTATTCTCTCTTGACAGACCTGCACAGCTCCCTCCTTGTATTTAACTGCAGTCCAAGTGAGCTGGATCAGGAAAGAGACACTTGATAGCTGCTGTTTCCGTGGTTGAAATATTTGTGAAGTTAGCGCATAATCTGAAAGCAGAAGCTAATAAATTATAGGGTGCTAATTGGGGCCGGAGTGGAGCTGTCAATCATATTATCCTAAACACACAGAGACCCTCATAACCTAAAAAGGCAAGAAAGCCTCTAGGAACAGCTCCCAGTTGTCACTAGCCATGACCTCCACTTCAGTGAGTGCACAGAGAGTCAAGGCAGAGAGTTTATTCTGATAAGAAAATGCAAATCCTGTATTTAAGAAAGTACTTGTACTTGACTTTGTTTACACTCTTTGGGAGTGTACTTCCAAGGGCATTTTATTGTTTTCCTTTGCCACTTAATTTGACACTTTTGTCACTTAAAAAAAAAAAAAAAGTGTAGGTCAGATAAGAATTTGCAATTTGTATATTTGCATAGTCCTTAGAGTAGTAGTCATTTTATTCACAGTCCAATCTCCTTGCACATAGGCTTGTTTTTTAAAAGCCATCCTATTACTCATATATCTTTCATTGCTTGCCATGCCCCAGAAACATGTATTCCACTTAGGACCTGCAGGACTCTGAGCCAAAACACAACTGTACAAACATGGTAACTATAGGGCACTTGCAGCTCTAGTCACTTTGTCACTACTTTTTCTTATATTGCTTCCATCAAGATCAAGTATTTTAGTCATAATATAAAACTGAATCAAAGAATGCTGAAGAGATTTTTAGTAACACTTTTCCTCAGAAATTTATTTCTGTATGGAGATAGGTAGGCTTTCTGGAAAGCATTCCCTGAAGAAAATGTCTGAATGGATCAGATCACCTTGAGGACCATCACACAGCACATGCAGGACAGTCAGGGCATCAGGCTCAGGCAGCATGGGTTTACTAAAGGCAGGTCTTGCTTGACTAACCTGATCTCCTTTTATGGCAAGTTGATCAACTTGGTGGACAAGGAAAAAGCTGTGGATGTTGTCTACCTGATCTTTAGCAAAGCCCTTGACACTGTTTCCCGCAGCACTCTCCTGAGGAAACTGTCTGCTCATGGCTTGGCCAGGGAGTTTCCCAGCTCACTGGGTGAAAAGCTGTCTGGATGGCCGGGCCCAGAGAGTGGTGGTGAACGGGGTTACACCCAGTGGGCAGCGGCCACAAGTGGTGTCCCCCCGGGTTCATACTGGGGACAGTCCTGTTATACCTTAATCAATGCTCTGGATGAGGGGATCAAGTGTTCCCTCAGTCAGTTTGTAGGCAAAACCAAGCTGTGCAGGAGTGTTGATCTTCCTGAGGGCAGCAAGGCTCTGTGGAGGGATCTGGCCAGGCTGGATCTGTGGGCCAAGGCCAGTTGTATGAGGTTCAACAAGGCTAAGTGACAGGTCCTGCCCTTGGGTCACAATGACCCCAGGCAGTGCTACAGGTTGGGGGAAGAGTGGCTGGAAAACTGCGAAGAGGAAAATGACCTGGGAGTGCTGGTTGGTATCCGGCTGAACATGATCCAGCGGTGCCCAGGTGGCCAAGAAGGCCAAAGGCATCCTGGCTTGTGTCAGAAATCGTGTGGCCAGCAGCACCAGGGCAGGGATTGTCCCTCTGTACTCGGCACTGGTGAGACCACACCTCGAATCCTGCATCCAGCTCTGGGCCCCTCACAACAAGAAAGACATTGAGGTGCTGGAGAGAGTCCAGAGAAGGGCAACAGAGCTGGTGAAAGGTCTGGAGCACAAGTCTTGTGAGGACCAGCTGATGGAGTTGGGATTGCTTAGCCTGGAGGAGACTCAGAGGAGAGTTTATCACTCTCTACAACTGCCTGCAAGTGAGGTGGAGCATTTCTCTCAGGTAACAAATGGCAGGACAAGGGGACATAGCCTCAAGCTGTGCTAGAAGAGGTTCAGGTTGGACATTAGGAAGAGTTTCTTCATGGAAAGGGTTGTCAAGTATTGGAATGGATTGATGAGGTGGCAGTCACTATCCCTGGAAGTGCCCAGCAAATGACTGGACATGACACTTAGTGTTATGGTTTAGTTGTCAAAGTGGTGATTGGTCAAAAGTTGGACTCCATGATCTCGGTGGTCATTTCCAACCTTGATTCTGTGAATCCGTGAAGAGCGTCAGAGCTGGTGAAGGGTCTTGAGCACAAAACTTGTGTGGAGCAGCTGAAGAAACTGGGGTTGTTTAGCCTGGAGAAAAGGAGGCTCAAGAGTAACCTTATCACTCTCGATGACTACCTGAAAGAAGGTTGTAAGAAGGTGGGGGTCTGTTTCTTCTCCTAAGTAACAAGTGACAGAATGAGAGGAAACAGCCTCAAGTTGCACTAGGGGAGGTTTAGACTGGATTTTATGGGACATTTCTTCTCAAAAAGGGCTGTCAAGCATTGGAACAGGATGCCCAGGGAAGTGGTGGACTCACCATCCCAGGAAGGATTTAAAAGACATGTAGATGTGGTGCTTAGGGACATGGTTAGTGGTGCACTTGGCAGTGTTGGGTTGATGGTTGAACTCGATGATCTTAGAAGTCTGTTCCAACCTAAATGATTCTACTCTATTCCAGAAAGAAAATCCAGCTATGTCAACAGAATTGCAAAAGGAATTAATATCCAAACAGGGAATGGTTATTTTACAATGCTGTTCTTACAGTAAAAGATAGAAAGCAGTGATGAATATCCTCCAAATGGAAGATGTCACACAAAAAAAGTTAACACATTATAAAAAAGATTATTTATACAGCAGTATCGGTTATGTCAGTGGCAATATGACAATATTTTGGCATCTTCACTTGGCTTTGATACCCTAGGTTTCTGACTATTTTTTAGAGTTAAAATATAATATCAGTTATACTAAGTGTCATTATAAACAGAGCCATGATAGTTTGAAAAATCCAGCTGGTATGCAAGCTTCTGCAACCTACTCCAATGTGTGTGTGTAACAAAATTTTTCAAGAATTAATTAAATGAAAGTGAGTTAGAATTATTTAAACATTAATAGACCTTTAGGGGTTATTTTACAGACATTCTTTTCTGCAACATCCTTTTTCAGGTCTGTTATAGCTGAATTAAATCAGCTTTGTGTAGGAAGAGGTAAATTTGAATCTAGAACAAAGCTTGCCTTCACAGTTACCATTAAAATACATAATCCTAAACCCGAATTACAGAGTATCAATTTCACCTGGTTATGCTCAGTAAAGCCACACCTGAGGACTCAAACCATCATAGCATGCTGCAGATGTCAAAGAAAATTTTTAAAAAGAGGAAATAACCTGGAGACATTAGTCAATTCAAATAGATGGTAAAACTTTTCTCTGCTGAAAACTGTCATGGAAAGCAAGGGTGCAGTGACTGCCATTTGTGCCCTTCTATACACGTGGTGAGAGAAGCAGATTTTGAGGGACATTGTGATCTAGAGGGTTAGTAGTCTAGGGCAGTAGTATCTAGGGTACCAGGAAAGCTAAGGAAAAACCACTTTAGTCTCAGTCCTGGACCCTGGCTTGAGGTTCTCAGATAAGTTAGGCTGAGGTGAACTTAGTTCTTGCCTTTCTTGTTCTCAACACTTATTAGTTTCTTCAGGTAACAAAGACTAACAGAAAAAAACTTGTGTTAGCAGTAGCTAACAATCACAGCAGTAGCTGTACAATCTTTTGCTTTTCTGGTGGTCATTTTTAAGTTTCCCAAATCTTGTGATGATGCCATTGAATGACTGACAGTACAGTCTCCCAGACCTGAATGTTAAATTTTAAAAAGGCAAAGAGGTCATCTTGACACGCCAAGTTTTTCTGTCTGACACGATAAAACCAAAAATGGTTTTTGCCTTTCATATTGCGACAAATCATCCTATCAAGCTATGCAAGTTTTCCTTTCAGAGCTCTGACAGCCACATTCCCATAGCTTATGTCAAGCTCCTGGGCACTCCCTCTGTGGCACATGGGGATCAGAGAGTGATCCTGCTAGAGCCTGGCATATCTCTCAGCAGCAGCTACACGTACATTTCTGTAATTTTATCTTTGATCTAGTAAGAACTCAATATTCTTGTCGTAAAACATTGTTTTTTCTTTCATACTATCCTGATCATGGATCCCAAATAGAAAGCATGAGGTACACAGATTCTGGATGGATCTGGTCATCAGTATGTGACAGCTCAAAAGCCCTTGCAAGCAACCCTGAAAAACAGAAATGCACTGATGGCTGGGTGCTACCACCGGCTGTAGACCTGAAGATAGAAGACTTAGAACTGATGCCACTGAAAATGCTGCCTTAGTTGATCAGTAACACCTGCCCTGGCCCTTCATATTTACAAAATAATTTACAAACATTAATTAATCACCACAGCATTTGTGTTGGATTGTAGTAAATACTAACCATAGGTAGACGTAGCGTATTTTTCACCCATTCGTATGAATGTCAAGTCTGCAGCTGAAGGACTAGACAAACCAACTCCAGACACATGATATGTCCATGTGTATCCAAGCACAGCTCAGAGTTCAGCCACGGCCATTTGAGGGCCCAGCACTCCTGGGTTGTGTGTGTGGTATCATGTGTGCAGCGTGCTCACCAGTGTTGCTCAGTGTCTGTGCTGGCATCGAGGAACAAGGAAGAGCCTGAGACAGGAACTGGCTGTGGCCCAGAGACTCACCTGGGGCATCCCCTGGTCAGCACCTGGGGGCACACATCTCCTCTTCCCCAGCAGATTAGAGACTGAACTGGGTTGGAGTGTATTTTCTTCACAGCAGCTTGTCTTGTGTGGTATTTTAGATTTGCAAACAAAACAATACTGATAACACAGAAATACTTTAGTTATTGCTGAAAAGTGCCTGCACAGAATCAAAGCCACCTCTGCTTCTCACTCTGTGCCCCCTCCCTGGTGAATAGACTGAGGGTGCACAAGATATTGGGAGAGGACACAACCAGGCAGATGACTCAAATTAACCAAAGAGATATTCCATGCCATGTAATGCCATGCTCAGCAATAAAATGGGGAAGGGGAGACTTAGATTTGACTCTTTTGTTCAGGAACTGGCTGGGCATAGGTCTACCTATCTCAGGAAAAATTTTAGCTTAACAGTTGGAGAGAATTTTTCTACTGCTGTACATCAGCTTAGCTTGACATATTTAACCTGATTTACAGCAGCTGAAAATTGGGTCCATGTGCCTTATACATAACCCTTATCTCACATATAACCTTTCTGATATGTCAGGATTCTTTTCTCCCCTAAACACCTATTTCCTTTAAATGGCATTATCACCCTTAAAAGCATCTATACTTATCTAAAATCTGTAGCCGTGAAAGGCAAGGCACTTAAACTCAAGGATTTCTTGGCTCTTTCCCATGATCTGCCACAGGAGGAGGTAACAACAGAGGCAAACACAGGCCAGGTAGTATCCATTTCCCTGGCCAAGAGAGAATGTGCTTAAGAGGTCTTTCATTCTCATCACCTCTTATACATGTGTCTTCCCTACTGTGTCCAAAAGCAGCATGAAAATTGCCATCAGGCTCTGTCTCCTGGAAGGCAAGAGGTGACCCCCTGATAGTGAGTAAGTGTTGATGAGAAAAATGTGAATCATCATGAAGAGCTTGAATGAAGAGAGGAAGCAACATTTCAGTAAGACAGAGAAGGTGAAATCATGAAGATGTGTAGAGAGAAGGGTGATACAGAAATATGAGGGAACAAGAAACTCTCTTCAAGTAGAATCCTGGGTGGATGCAAGTGAGGTTAAGTTTGTCTAAATCAAATTGAGCTTTACCATAACTCAGTGGAATAGCTGTATTTGCATACTTACTTCTCTAAGGCAGGAAAACGAGGGAGGAACAATGAAGTTTTGGTCCATGTATGAGTAGGGCCATGCTCAGAGCTCACACTGTGTCACTGGGCATGACTCAGATGACTGCCATTACTGGGAAGGTTAGGTATTGTGTCTTCCACTGAATTCAACAAGTTATAGATCAGGATTCTCAAATTTGGATCAATAAGTTAACTTTTTATCCTGTCCAATGCATTTTTCATACTATCAGGTACAAAAGGCACAGGTCACTGCTCATTATCCTAAGGTTTCATTTATTGGCGGTGTATTAAACTTGCACTTTTTTCTCATTATACTGTGCTAAATCTTCCATTAAAACTAATCTTGTCTTGCAACATTTACAAAATGTGAACACAACAAGAATTACCTTCCTTCTTTTCCTTCTGTGCTGCTTTGCATATTTGTGACTGCTTCAAGACCTGAAAGGCATTACTTTTGACTGCTCTCTATCACTGATGTTCGTCTTGCCCGCTAACCCAGTTTACACGTTGGTTAGGCTCTTCCATGGTTCTTTTCCAATGCAGACCTACACAAAACTGAATTGACTTGGGATATCACATCACAGATGCTCACAAGGCCTGTGAAAGGTATTGTCTTGACAAAATTTTGGGAGGATTGAAGGCTTCTCCTGCTAAAGAAAAAGATATCGTATGCAGTCTTGTTGTTGTTCAAAACCTTTGTCTGTGGCTTGCTGACTGAGCAGGCTTCTTGACTTAAATGGAACTATGCACACAGAACACATTCAGGTGTTGTGCCTACAGAACTGAGATCCTTCTGGTTTCTGGCCAGCATATGCCATAGGTTAGCAAACATTTGTAATTTTTAAATTACTGAAATGGAAGGAATGGCTGTACGACTTATCAAGCAGCACTCGAAGAGGAAGGAAACATAATACAGTATTTATTTGTTTATCCGTTGCTCACGGTCTGGTGAGCATAGTGAAGTCCTGCAACTGTTTTCATTAGCAAATCTGTCTTTTCCACTTCTTTGTAGATTAAGAAAAATATTTATGTAATGATTGAACGGGCTTTTTCAGGGACTTTGAAGAATCCTAATTCAAAATATCTCAATTTTTATTTCATTTCAGTAAAATGTTCAGACTCTATTTCTTGTTCATCTGTGTTGAATCTCCATTTAAGAAACTTTTGAAGCTTGATCGCAGTGTAGTTGCTTCTTATAAATGTATACATTCTGACATCAGCTAGAGCCTTTATTACTCTCCAGTGTGCCCCATTATCAAATATTTTCATAAAATTATATCATGTTTCTAGCTTCCTGAAAGATGTCAGTGAATAGCTCTATATCATTTGCAAACTACTGCTCATGATGAAAGGCTAGAAAAAGCTTACTGCTGTCTTTTAAATGTCAATAATTATTTGTATAAAATTTTATTATATACTTTGAGTTGATCTCCAAACACACCAAGGAAGAGTACCTCCCTTCACCCAGCCTGATAAAAAATAAACGAGGGTGATTAACATTGAAAAAGGAAAGGAGAAGAAATGTAAGAAAACCAGACTGTCCAGACTCAAAGATCAATTGCTGTGCAACTTAATATGCAAGATGATTGCAAACATTTGTTTAAATTAAAAAGGGAAACTGACCACACCCAGCAGTGGACACCCTTTTTTAATTGCTTTCTTGATTTGGAGTTAGGTATTGATGTTGTTTTTTTCAATTTGTAAAATCTTGTTTGTGCACGGTGAAGGTAGACTTCAGCTGTTTGGTTTTATTCATGAACGAGCTGGTCTGTCCTTAGAAGAAGCACACCAGTACTGCCTTTTTGGCGGGGCTGCCTTGTGCCTGAGGCATATGTGATTGCATAAGTTCAATCACGACCACAGTAAAATCCCTTCCTGTCTGATACATGTTTT
>VZRO01007445.1:2025413-2193640 GCA_013397915.1 Daphoenositta chrysoptera | reverse complement strand
TTTTTTTTTTTACTTTAAACTATCTCCTGTGAAGCATCCAAACCATAACATGTAGGAAATCAAAGGATATGTAATCGCTGTCTTATCCTGATACACACCATTCAATATCATATGATGTTTTCTGGTAGTTTTATTGAAGAGTTGGGGTTTTTTTTAAGACACCTCTATAAGTATGATGACATGCAGAATATTTTCCTTGGCTTATATCTTCTTTGAAGAGTATTTTCTCTTTTTTCACTCTCTCTTTTAAACAGTGGTAACCAGACTTAACTAATTTCAGCAGAATTGATGTTTTCTTCATCTTGGTTGCCTTCTTTGACTAGTACCAAATAATTTAAGCCCTCTTGATTCCTTGTCTCCATTAGTGTGGCTGAAAGAACACTGTCTGAATCTGCACATGGAATATCGTTATCTGCATTAAAAGAAAAAAAAAGGAAAAAGAAAAGGGGAAAAAAAAATAAAATAATTAAAAGAAAATAACAACAGCCCAAGAACATATATGAGTATTAGAAAGCAAACAAAATCAGACAGCTGTTGGAGAAAGCTGGTCTAGTGACCTCATAAGAATGACTGATGATTTAAATTTATTTTCTTCTATTGTCTGCATGGATCAGTACTTTAAGCAAATCACTTGGGGAAGGTTGCTCATCTGTGTTCATACCTCCAGAGGCAGCAATACAGCTGTAAATACATGACTTGCTTCTTCTCCTTGTAAAGAAGCATGAAGCTAAAGTGATTTTAATCTGAACCTTTGCAGTAATCCTACTAATAATACTGCTAAAGAGTCCTGTAACATTGGCAGTTTTCTATCTACAAAATCATTATATACTCTCTCTCCGGAGGACTAGTCTAGACTTCAGTCTCTCTAGTATTCTGTCCTTCTAGAAGCTTAAACTTGGCAATCCATTGTGTTTCTCATATTTTTAAAATCTTCCCATTTTCCCCTAATTTGATGCAGTTCATATATACATAGTTGCTTGAAATCTGTTGCAGGGGATATAAATTTTTATAAATTTAAAAATTGTTAACTAAACACTCAAGTTATAACTGCTACTATTTTTTGCATTTATTTTTGTAACATGTACCTTCTTTTATTACACTCCCTCCTTATTTTACTTCATAACTGAAAAACCAAGCATGTGACATTCAGGGTTATCTGTTCAAAGGAATCGCAAGCACTGTGCTGTCCCACCAGGCAACACACAATTTGTTATGTCACTATAATCACACATCTCCCCAAGCTATAAAGTCAGAAATTTATTCCACATGCTAGAGTCCATTAGGAAATATTATCAGGAAAAGTCTGAGAGAAAATTTTGATTTTTGAAACCTGTTAGCAAGATGGAGTTTGGGACACAGAGCAAACTGTGGTCACATACCACAGTGACTGACAGCAATGAAAAATCATTTGATACTCACTTTGTCAGTTCAGGGCTATTATGGCCATATTTAGTAATTCAGCTCCAACTAAGCCTTTACTAATCAATTCAGCTCTTCTTTGTAGTTGTTTTTTTTTTGTTCAATTTAATGGCAACCTTCAGGGGCAAGTTGTTTTGGAAAAGGCACACAGGCAAATGCTGAGGGGACGTTTGCAGCAAACTCTTAAGAGGGAAACCTTAAAATAAGGACCCAAGTAAAACTGGGTATTTACAGACCAGACATATGCCGGCTGACCTGCCTAAGTATAGAACACTAGAGGAGCATTCAGATTTGTTTCCTGTATAAGTATCTGGAACTGATGAGGTGATGTTTACACAAATGTGAGTATGAGGTCACTGAGATATTTTTACCAGATATATAGATACATTACTAATTCTTTCCCCAACAGGTCTGAAGAACTACAGAATATATAAAATTTTATAATCCTTTTTCAGCTTATGCGCCACTGTGTTTCTCATTACAGAAAAAAAGAGCTAAAAATCAAACACCTTGCCTTGGTTTTACTTTTTGCGCTTTGGGAATGCAATAAGGAAGAAATACTATTTTTGCAGAATATCCTTACCCTATCCAATGATGGAGGAAGAATATAATATTGATGACCTTTCTCCTATGACATGACATGTGTAAGATACACTGCCACTTTCACAGTGACATTTTTGACTGTAAGTGCCCTTTCCTTCACTGTTGAGTCATCTTGTAGTGCAGTGGTCAGCGCTTATGAAAGTTTAGCACCATTCTGCTGTACAAGGCAAAGCAGCTACACAAAAATCTCAAGTTATATAGTACAGTGCTTGATTGTTATGTAAGCCAGCAAAGCAAGCAAATTATTTTTGTTGATTTAGTTGGAGCAGAAGAATGGATGGAGACAGAAAATACTAAAAATGAGTGACAGAAGAAAAAAATTCATGATATGTTGTGAAATACCCCCAGAAATGTGAGGACTAGAAGCACCACCAGCACCCTGAGAAGCCTTAAGTCAATTCAGAGTATTCTGAATAACCTTTGGAAGGCCCTCCCAAAAAATGTTAAGAAAATGAAGGAAGATAGAGAGAAACTGAATTGGAGAGGCGGGTCAATATATTTATGAGATACCATTATTTTCTTTTCAGTTTTAACATCGCTAAAATTAGTTGATTGATGTACAGTCATGCTGGGTTATACGTGAGTAAATGCAGGATAAACCATGTGATGTGATCCCCTCAGATTTCACAAGCAAAGCCGGGCTGAGTCAACAAAACACCCCAAGAGGAGACGTCCAAGGAACACCTTCATGAAATCTGAAGTCGTGCTGGAGAGTCAGCTCTAAAGGCTTAAATTCTGAGGGGTTGTCTACACTGTGTGCTGCTGCATAGTGTAGAGTTACCCACGTTTGCTTTAAACACCCTGTCTCAGGGCACGAGGCAGGCTAGCCCTGTCAGTCCAGAGCTTTGTGCAGGCCTAGAGGAGCAGCCCACTGAGAAGCAGGTTCCCACTGAGCTCTGTGCTGTCCCAGGTAGACTGCCTCCAATAGCTAAAAAGGGCAGTTCAAAGCTCAGCATGGTACTTGCACAGAGACATCTCAGGTCCTACGTGCATGTGGCTTTGACCTTGCTGGACACTTTTCCTAGTAGAGCTGTCCTTAAAGCTTAAAGCTTGTGCTTAGAGCTTGTGTGTAAAGCACAGCTGAGCCAAACTGCAGGTAAATTAATTACAGCATCTGTCTCTGGGGATAGGAAGAAGCTTACTCCTGAGAGCCCACAGTAATTGACAGAAGAAACGATGATGGCCTGACTCATACTAATGAGGAATAGAGTTTGCTTGCTTAGCCTCCTCTGAGAAGACCAGCCCTGACCTGATAAAATCTGTGCTTCCCCCTTCCTGATCCCAGCACCTCAGTCGGCTGCTTCCTGCCGCAGGGCAGCCACAGAGCCGAGCTGGGCCATGGATCCTGCCTCACAATCACAGAGTGCCTGTCCTTGCCTGCTTGGTAAACTCTGGGGGCTCACAGCGTGTTTTGAAGTCCTGCCCGGAAGGGTGCAAATTTTTGTGATGTCTTGATAAGCAGATGAGGGGTTTTTGGTGTTTAAATTCAAGAAGGTGACAACATTTAAGAAGAAAAAGAATGTCAGTAGGAAAGGTGATTGGTTGAGACTGAATAAACTGATCTAGAGATGCTGATCTTATATTACAGCTATTTCAGGGCCAGATCCTCAGCTACCATAAATTAATGAAGTTCCATTGAAACCAGTGGGGTGCCACCAATTTACACCAGCTAAGTAGCCAGCCTGAGATGTTACTAATTCTGGGTGACATAATCCTATATGATGTTTAGCACCTTCAGTATGGTAAGGTATTTAGAAGTCCAGCCACATTTGCTTTTTCTCAGTAATACCCTCCTGTTTTTCTCATACGTAGTCTCTCCTTTGTCACTGCTACACAATGTATGTGGCAGAAAACAAGAGACTGGCTGACTTACTGGCATGGATGAAAGATATACCCCACAGCGAACACATTTGAGAGAAACACTTGATGACATATCTTTGCTAAGGGTGAAAAAGGTGGCTATTGAACCTTGACTTCTTTACCTCAGCCACATTGGTTAGCTCAAGGAGATAATTCCTGTGTAGAAAGTATTTCCCTGATACCTGATGGCCACCTGGAGCTGGAGGTGCTGTGTTTCAGTTTCTGCACATAGCCAGTAAGAATATAAATAGAACAAATATATATCCGTTTTAATACTCCACTCTGTATTATGTATCAGTGGAGATATATCTGTGTTTCCTGCCTAATGAAGCATATGATCTTGCATGGTTTGAGGGTGACTCACTGAGCTTTGCTATTCTGTCAGACACTAAAGCTAAAAAAGCGAGAATTTTGTTCACCCTATATTTCCCCTGCTCTAATCTGCTTGTAGCATTGCCTTTCTTTTTATTTTAATATATTTTTAGAGACCTGTGGACTGAAATCTCCATGTGCAAGAAGCTGTCCTCATAATTACAGATATAAACCTTCTTACCTAGTTTATTAAAATTTAAAATATAAATACACAAGAAAAAAAAGAAAAAACAACAGTTCTGTATTTGTTGCAATGCAGTAAGGCTACACAAATAGGAAAGCACCCCCTTTCTCCAGGTTACTAAACAGGATTAATTTTACCGAGTTTTAACCACCCAGGTCTTACATGTCCAATTTAGGCTCCTTGCCTAGGCTGTCTTTACAGTCAACAGAGAAAGGAGAAATTAATCATTTCGTGGAGATGCTTAATCCACATCCTTGCCTTTACACATTAACATCCCCTGAATTTGCCTACAAGTCTGGTGACTGTCAAACAGCCTAGACACCCAGTGTAAATGCAGTTTTTATGTTTTAGTTGCCTATATCTATCCACATCCCTCTCCACAAATGTCAGCTCTTACAGTCTTATACCATCTGATTTTTTTCCCTCAGTCCACAGCAAAGTATTGGCATGACTTCACTTGCAGCATCATATGGCTCATGTGCACTCTCTGGAATCAAACACCATTTGTCTGGATTACAAATAAGAAATGATTACACCACCAAGTTCCCCTTTGCTTGCAGTGTTGTAACCACTCACTCTTTTTTGGAAGAAGCTTTTTCTCTGACCTCTGCTGGCTTTGGGTCAGCCACTCACTAAGCTAAGTGGGGAAGAGGATTACTGAATTTCAGAAAAATACAAAGGAGACTAGATACAAGGTTCTAAAAATGTCTCTTATCAACACATCTGCTTTAGAGAAGCTTCCGTTTGTCCAAGTGATTACTTTACGTTTAGAGAGGTGTGTGGAATAGTTTTCAAAAGGAGTTGGGTTTAGAAAAATAAACTGATGACTCTTACATGGGGAACAGAACAGAGCAGAAAACAGGTACTCAGCCAGTAGAGAGTGCAAACATATAATTAATGATGAAGTCGCTGATTCTAGCTTTTAATATCTAGTCCTCTCTGTGGAAAATTTTGCACAGAGAATTTTTAAAAATACAAGTTACAGTTTTAGCAAGTACCTGAACTGCTAAAAAAATTAATACACTGGCTTTGGAAAGAAAAATTTAAAAAAGAAACATTACAAAATTCTAACTCTTGTATCTTCCCACATTTTTCAAGCAATATCTCCAGTTTAGGGATTTAAAAACCATAGCTTTTAGGCCAAATATGTTTCCTTTCAGTCTTTAGTCTTTTATCCTGGATTTTCTCTGACTGCCTGGCATCTCCTCTTGCCAGAGGTGCCTCTTTTTCTGAGCAATTAGGCATCTTTTCCATATAGGTCCAAAAGGCATTATGAGGAGCAGCCCTGATAAGAATAGTCTTTCTGGGTCATAAAGGCAAGAAGTTGCTCCAGCTGCTTAATGCCCAGTTGTCTGATGTCGGGAAAGGCGTTTGCCAAATCAAACAGGTGTTTCCATTTGTAAAGGGGCACTTATGGGACCTGAAAAGCTATAGTGCTGTCTTATATGTGCAAATGTAAAATCTGATGTCTGAAAATAGATGGTCCGGTTATTTTTACAGCAATGGAGGGCTGTCCTTCTAGCATGCTGCACTTCTTGGAACCGAGGGAAGAACAGACTATCTTTCAGCAATGAATGGGAACTCTGGTGACAGGGCCTGTGCTCAGTAAATTCCCGTTGAATTCAAAACCCACCGGTGTCTCAGTCCTCCAGCTGGGTAGTGCTGCCCTCACTCAAACGAATATTGTTACTGCTACTTTAAGCCCACAATCAATGTCTTGGGAAAGCCTGTAAGAGCAAGAAAGAAAAACTCTAAACTGGTAGACCTTGGTCCTGAGTTTGCTTCCCTCCCTTCCAACCAGGAGGTGCTCAGGCATGTTTATTGACACTTGGTGCCTGCTTTAGAAGGGTAACTCTTGCAGTAAAACAGCATGTGCCCCTTTTGCCATCCTCATGCTATCCTGTTAGCATGCTGTCCACTAACAGACTGTTTGTATTGGTTTACCCACGATTGCCATGTCTGTGTCATACTGCACTAGAATTAAAATTATTGAGAAAATCTAACATTTTTTCAGCTCTCCCATTTATGAAAATCACTGACAGCATGTATGGACCTGCTAAAAGTGTGGCAACCCGTGTGTAGGTAAGACTTAACAGAATTTGGAAGATGTATGATTCCCTGTAAGGCTAAGTATCTTAGCTATTTTGAGGCATGTCATTTCACTTGGCTTGACATTTGTGTCTTTCTTTTGGAACTGGGTCACCTGGTGAGAGCAAGCATTTCTTGGCAGGACGCTCATGACTGGAGTTTCATTACACACAAAGGCCAATGACCGTGTAGCATTTTTGGAAAATGTTGTCCAGGACAATCCATCATGGAACAGTCTTTTGGATTATTTGTTTTGGCTGTCATCTTTCTACTACTACTATGAACACAAGAAATACTTCACTTAGTCCCAGCTAGAAACGAATACACACTTTAAAAATCACTTATTTATTATACAATGTGTTACAAATTAGAGGCTGAGACATATTCCATGCCCCAAACTGGTTTTGACAGGGTCATAGTGGAGCACACGTTTTAGTCTGGAAACTCAACTAGAACCTGAATGGCATTTTCTTGCTTAAAACAGTCTCACTTCTGGAGCCCATGTTTCACTGAATTCCACTGCATGAGAATTACATGGCAGGCAGAAAAACTGTCAAATTAATTCAGGGCTGGAGAGCTACAGAAAACTGACATGCATGTGTCCCTGATCAGATAATCCAGAAACATTAAGACATCACGAGGACTCGGCCTTCAGTCAAATATTCAGCATAACATTTTAATGGACTTATTAAGATTGTGCTTGGGGAAAGAGGGAGATGACCTACAGGTGAACTATAAACATACAAGAAAAATACAGGAAAAGAAGTACATGCATTATAGAGACATGCAAAGAGCTAATCAAGTGTTTAGTCTTTTACATACATTTAAATGGAAGTATGAAATGTAGATGAATAAAATTCAAGCTACCCTGTTTCCCAATGGTTATTTCCTATATGAAAATCACCAAATGAACCTGGGGAGAAGTTAAGAAGGACTTTTGAGAACTGAAGCATGAAAATATTGAATGGAAGCATGAAAATATTGAATGGAAGCATGAAAACATTGAATGGAAGCATGAAATCAGTTGGTTTGTCTTCTCCTCCCAATGCAGATCCAGCAATGAGTCTGGGGCAACAGCAGCTGGGCAGAACCTACGGAAAGGGAAGAATGTGGGGAAGCCAGAAGAGGGAACATGGCAGCTGGTGGGGAAGGGCCCAAGGCTCAGGAAGAGAGTGTGCCAAGCAGAAGCTCTGACGCCAAAGCTGTGCCTACACTGAACTGCCCTGCTTACCACAGTGGGCCAGATTTTACCAACTAAGTTACTATAAACAGGTTTAATGGAGTCTGATTTTTAAAGTGACTGCTGTCAACACATTCCCTGACTAAAGCATACGTTATAGAGTACTGCTATTATTAAGACCACCCTTAAAGTCCATTACACTACCACATTTTCTGCAGTAAATGGATTTTTTTCAAATTTTTATCCTTCACACTGACACTTTCCATGGAAGCTTCAGTCCATGTTTTCCTTTGCAACTTGGTAATTTCCAAGAATGCCACTTTTGTTCCTGGCAAACAAACAAAACAAAGGCTTTTTTTCTGTGACCTCTGCTGTGTGGCAGAACCCAAAATTTTGGCAAAATTATGTTTCTTACATGAAGAATATGTATTTGTCATTCTAATGAAAGTAATTATTTGCTTAGATTGAGTAAGTTAACAGCTGGAGAAAGATCAGGCTTACCTGACACATGCTAAGCAGAGACTTGCCCTGAAACTAAAATTCTTTCATGTTATATCAGTGCCAGACCTGATCTACCACAAACACAGTAACCTATATTCCAGCCTCTTTCCCCAACTCCTAGCAGCAGAAGAGCAAACTTCTCAAGAAATTTCAGCCCTGATAAAGATTTTGACAGATATTGATGTAATGCCACAAGAACTTCTTAACTCCATTAGTTTTCGTGTCTCTGTTGCCTGTGGAATTAGGGAACACAGAGAAGAGATGTCTAAACTAGGAAGCCAAACTAGCTCAGGAGTAGGTGCAAGCAGTTGAATCAGTAGAGCCCTGTGTCAAGTGGATGTTGTATCCCTGTAGCCATCTGAAAATTAAACATCTAGTCTGAGATTCTATAGTTGAGATGTTGTATTTTGGACACTATCCTGAGTAACGTGTTTGGGGGGACCCTGCTTGAGCAGGGATGTTGGACTGGGTGACTTTCAGTGGTCCCTTCCAATCTCATTCACCCTGTGATTCTATGATTCTGATTCTATGTGAACCAAATTAAATATGGCAAGTCCCCTAGATGCCAGCCATCATCAGTGAAGAGTAAGGAAAAAGGTGGCCCCTTTCCTGCTACGAAACACGCCTAAAAAGCAGGAGCTGTCACTTTCTGCTTCTGACTACAGAGCTACCTAGAAGAGTATCCTAGATGAGAGTCATAGCTTGCAGACAGCTGCATGTAGGTGAGATAAAGTCCGTCCAAAGTGTAAGGCCTATTAGCTCGGGCATAGTGCCTAATTAATTGGCTCTACTCCTTTCCTGAGCTAATGCCAGGCTTACATTTGTGCCAGACTAAGTATCTCTTTCATGAATGTCATTATTGAGAGCTAAGATACCCTTAAATAAACTAAAGAATTACACTTTATGCAAATTGATTTTCATTATAGAATAAGGGTGCAAAATCAGCTGTTAAAAAAGCATGAAATTACAGATTATCTGTGCTGGTCTCATCATGTCTTTATAAAGCTTTTTGTCGCATAATGTAAACATGCCATGAACAAACTTGATTTGACATAAAGACAAACCACAACGAAAATAAACTGATATTTGTAAAGCTTCACCAAATGATAAAGATTAGCAAAATATCAAATTAAGTGACAATTGAACAATGCCAGTGAGTTGAATATGGGTAGTATCCTGAAGAAAAATGTCGATGTAGTAGTGAAATTGAGTACCGTGTCATTCCTGGGATGGATCAGAGAGTTTTTAGGAAAACACAAAATACTGAGGTACCAAAACTGTTTGTGAATCAGGGTGAGTTCCTAGCTCACCAGCAACTTGTGAAGAAAAAACAAAGAGAATTTGAGGCAGTGACAAATGCAATGAAAAGCACCTAAGGAATCCCACTTTGCTCAGGGAAGAGGCACAAGAATAGCAGGTGCTGGCCCAGACTCACCTTCAAAAGCTTCATTGATGATGCCAATACATGCCTCTTTGTCTTCAAGGCAGTGGATGAAGGACAGTGGAGAGTGTCTTATCTCTTGCAGTTTGTCATGAATATAAGAGAAAGTAGGTCTGTTGTGAGGTTCTTGGGACCAGCATCTTGTCATTAAATCACATCTGGAAAAAAAAATTTAAATGCAAACAATTAAGATAATAGAATCATTCATCTCAACACTTACCATTAAACATCTGAGAAGCAAGCTTGGCCTGAAAACTTTTTGTGTGGTACAAAGATTATCCTCAGCTGCTGAGGGAAGGAAAAACAAATTAAAGACCAGGTGTCAGGAATAATCACTGTGAAACATTTTAATTTTTCAAAGATGGGTATTTCTGAGTTTGGGAGCAGATATAACATTAAAAAAAAAAAAAAAAGACACATTTGCTGTTAACATCTACTCTCACTGAAGAAGTCAGGAATGCTTTCTAAGTAAGCAGACAAGGAGGAAATTCTCTCACAGAAAAAAAAAAAGGAAGTGTAAAACCAGAAATGAACCTGAAGTTTTCAATTTATTTAATCCTCCTTCAACTCAAGCTACCTCACATTTAGGAGAAGTTCAAGGCAAACCCTCCAGCACAAGGAGAGTTAATTTTGACTTCTACCTCCAGACCAAAACAAATAGGAATAAGTTTTCCCATCAAAGGCAAAAACAGTATGAATTTCCTCTGAGTGCAGGGATTCGAGCCCACCTTGCACAACACTATCACTACCATTTAGCAGAAAACTTCACCCCTGTTTGTCTGAATGATAGGGTTGTTTTTTATTCCTTGCTCAAGGTAAATTTACGCCACACAAAACCAAATCCTACAAAAGCCAGGGGGAGACAGGCTGAAAACCAAAACACAGCCAACACCTGGACATGCTAAGTGTTGGGAGTGGAAAGAGGTCTTAGAGTCTCAAAGCCAGAGAGCAGCCAGTGAAAGGCTGGTTCAGGAAGCTGCATCTGGAATGCGGAGCATTTACCTCTAAGCCTTAAGTTCAAACCTTCCCCTGACAAACATCTTCCCAGACCTGCTGCTATGTGATACCAGGCGTTAATCTGTTATGTGAAATGAATTGGCTTGCTCAGATCCTTGCTTATCCATCTTAAAAAGATGACTGCTCTCCTTCACCACAACTGGGCATCTTAAAAAAAACCCTTAGTGACAGCTGGGAGGAATCTCTTGACTTCTGATTTTACAACTATATTTTTTATTAAAATATTAGTTGCATGAGAATGTGACTAGAAAAATCATTTCAAAACCACTTTTCATCAACCTGTCAACTTGTGGTTTTCAAGTTGAACAGAGTAATTCTGTTTTTTTCAAAAGGAGTCCATTAAATTTTGAAAATACATTTTTAAGACTCTAAAAAGTGGTAGTGGCTTCCTAACACTGAATCACTTCTTCTGCTTACTTTCAAGTGTACTGGTTATTGATGATGGTGGAAATATAGAAGTAAAAGGACTGAATAGGACTTAAAATAAGGTTAAATTACTGATTTTCCTTCTGCTGCCAGCAAACTGTCTGTCACAATGAATTCCACCCTTGGATACTAGAAGACAAACAATCTGCTTTCTGGTCATGCTTGTTGGTGGGATATCCAGCAAAAAACATGAGTTCAGGTGCTGTGCTTCACCAGGTTCACACTTGAGTGAACTTGGGCTCTCCTGAGCAGATCCTTGTGGAAGGAAGAGCCAGCCACAGACCAAGGAAGAAACAGGAAATTATACATAAGTCACAGACTCATAGAATGTTTTGGGTTGGAAGGCGCCTTCAAGGATCATCTAGTCCAACCTGCCAGCCATGTGCAAGGATACCTTATACTACATCAGGTTGCTCAAAGCTCCACCCAACCTGGCCTTGAACAGTTCCAGAGATGGGGTGTCCACAACTTCTCCGGGCAATCTTTTTCAGTGTTTCACCACCCTTATGGTAAAAGAACTCTTTCTTATATACAATCTAAATTAACCCTCTTTTCATTTATGAAACAAGAACATCACGAGTGTGGATGATGAATATTTTTGTTTTGCTACCTATGACCAATCTCTGTCTTTCTAAATAACTATTTTTTTAATTGGAAAATCTGCTTTATAACACCGTTCAGTTTTGCTGTGGAGTAAGGATATTCACTTCTCCCAAAACTGTAATTCAGTACTGTAATTTTGTCATTTTAATTATATTCCATATTTTTATTTCCTAAATCAAATTACTTGGTGCTTGGCTTAAAATATCGGTACTGGTATTTTTCACTAAGTGTCTAATTCAGATAGGCTTTAAAACTTTCATGCTCTCTCAGAATATATCTGCAAATTTTACATGTACAGCTATTTGTGGCATGACATTTAGCTTCTGAGGCATGCTGTGGCATCCGAAGTTTTAACTTATATGGCACAAACTTTCACTAGCTCAGAAGTGCATGAGCATGAGACCAGTCAAGACGGTGAAAGCCAGCTTAACATGCCAAGATACATGTAAGTGACAGATTCAGCATATTCCTGTATTTTTTGGCAGCCAAACATGGGCTAGCAAATAGTGCATCACTTCAGCATGAGAAATCGACACAGAGGATTCCCCTACTTCTTGGGGAAAACCTTTCAGGGAAAAAATGAAAAATGACAGTTCCAAACACAACATCAGCTAAAGGTTTATGTTAGGTTTAAGAACTAACATTTACACTAGATGTACATCTACACACCTACACTTCACATCTGAGTTTTATCTGGGGGCAACAACCAAATGTCCAACCGAGCTGCTTATGTGGGGCTAGTTAGACTTTGAGAGCCTGGAAAAGCAAAGAATTAATATTCAGTGTCTGATACCGGAGGCAGAAGGTGAACATTCCTGAAATGCACTATAGTGCACAGAAGCTACAGGCATTACCAATTTTTTCTCACATGAAATGGGAAATACAACAGATGTCTGATTTTCTTAGAAAAGGAGAAAATATATCATGATGAAGAGCCCTTGATTTCATCTGATGCATTCTATGCAAGGCCTTCTCTCTCACTCTTTTAATCCCTCCAGGGGATCATTCCCAGAAACAAATAATAAAAAGCTTTTAGTTATTAAACTAAAATTTCTTCATCAAAGTCCGTTGTGTAAGTTTGCATTGAGCATTTGGTGAAACTGCAAATCAGCAAATGTCCTGGTGTTTGTACAAATTCTCTAGACTGTAATCCATGGCCTTTGAAGATCTACATTAAATTAACTCAGTTCAGTCCAAACCTTGACATTCTCTTGTGTGCAAGCCTCATACCGAGGTGGCTGTGCCAGATGTAGATCTCTGACTGCAAATGTAGATCCATTCGTAGATCTAATTCATGTTTCAATAAATGTGTCTCATTTATACATCCCCAAGCCCCTTTTGCAATTCATTACCAAGTTTTACCTAGCCACAGTTCTCTGGGGAAAAGTAGATTATTAGCCCCCGGAGTAAAAACTTTTGGAGGCAAGGGGAAGAATTTCTCCCCCTGCAAAAAACCAAAAAAACAAACCCCAGATCAAACCAACAATCCCACTTCCTTCGTGCTTTTACACCCCAAGGTTTCTGTGCCAGCCCTACTTGCACTTGCAGTGTAAGCCTACCACAGATTCCTAAACACTTCTCAGCTGAAGTACTTTGGCCTTTGAACTCTCTTCCTATCAGTGATGGTTTGTTTTGTCAAATGACAATGAGCAAGCCAAAGTGCCAAGGAGACAATTACTGACTGCTGATGTTCTGATGCAGGTTCAAAACCACAAGGAGGGAAGCAGGAATGTCAAGAATCCCGGCATGCCATTAATGACCTAGCAAAGCAGCAAAAAGCTGTTTACGCTACTGACAGAAGCTGCATGCAGGTGCTGAGTGTTCACCAAATGAGATAAAAGACGGTACAAGAGTCTAAGCTCATCAGCTCTTTGGCTTTCAAAAACTACTATTAGGCACTGATCCTACAAGTTACAACAGGCAGACCAGTACTTAAGTCCTATCTGCTATGCTAAGTTCAAGATCTGGGACCTTAAAAATTATATCAAGCAAAGTTGTCTTGACTTTTCTGAAGATCTGGTCACTCATTTGAAGACAATTTATGAGCCTTTGCTTAAGTTTGAATGTCAGACTAGTACATGCATATAGCTGTCTCCTATGCTTTTTTGTTCACAGGAGAACTGTCAGAATTTTTTTAAGGAAACCTTTCTCAGCAGAAGATATTGAAATTAAAATTTCTTTGGACTTTCATTAGTTCTGTGACTTTGAGTTCTCCCTCTGTTACTAAAACAAAATTCTAATTTCTTCAGTTATTCAGTTCCTCCAAGTGCTAAAGCTTGGTTTGGGGAGTTTTTGTGTTTCCTATTGTTAATATGGTATTTCAGCCATATCTACATAATGATAAATAATCACCTTCTCTTAAACTCTGAGCATGGTAATTGGTGTAAGATCTATTACACAGATGCTGGCTTGCCAATCACAGAATTATTCTCAAGCCTTTTCCTAAGCCCCGGGAGTCAGAATTGTTCACTTTCAGTAGCCTCTCCTTCTATTTGCAGCTGTCATGTGCATTGCTGTGACTGCTTATGCAGAGTCGGGGATAAAGAAATTGAGACATGAAATTAGACAATACTGAGTGATTGTTAAGTTCATGTTCTGCTTCCTCCTGTATACACCTCTGGCCAGTATGGGTTTGACCCACTTGATGTATTTATTTTATTGTGTTAATTGCAAGAATTTTGCAATTAAACCTAAGTTTTGCGCTCAAGATACAAACAGAAATTGAAGGATTTGCTTATCCAGTCCAGCTGAAGGCTAACCAGAAGTGCAGACTTCCCTTTTCCTGTACCGCTTCAGCTTTTCTTATTGGCTTTTTTGAGTTCTCTCTGCAAAGGGCAGAGTTTATTTTTCACATAGGTTCCAATACTAGCCTAATTCCTGCAGCTACCATTGAGAAAGAGAGTTTTGTCCACAATTGCAGACACATGGTGTACAGAGACCGGTAAAATCTTTCTTAGAGCCACCTTAACTTCTAACAAATACCTTCAGGTACTCTCAGCCTGTTCTCACAATACTACCAGATCCATGCCTTAAATTCTCATTCACAGGCTGGACTACTGGATGAATTAGTAGTAGGTTGGCCAGTTTTATTGGAAACAAAAGTGGAGGATGCTGGGCTCTGCATGGGCATGACTAACCTTCAACTGGCAAAAAGCCTCTTGCTTCTTATAAATATTATCAACAACATTTAAACAAAATTAACTTACAAGTCATCAGGACAATTGTTTGGAGATTCCAGCCTTCCTCCTGATCGTACATGGTGTAAAACTTCTGTATTGGAGAAACCTGGGTATGGCTGTTGACCCAAAGTTAATGTTTCCCACACTAGTACTCCAAAAGCCCTGAGAAACACCATGAAAAAATAGAAGAATTAGTAACCATAGTCATCATGTAATCTCCCTATTAACAGTTAGATCATGTCTAACCTAAGAATAAGACTCAGAAAAAATCGGAGTAAGAAGACTTAATTTGGTTTTGTCCCTAAGCCAGACTCTGGAATAGCTAAAATAAATGTGTAGAACTGAGACACTTTCCCAGACTCACTGAGATGCAGATCAGAAGACACTGAGCGTTCACACCTTCCCCGGGCAACACTCCGGTTGATCGTGTCCTCATATAAACAAGTGTTTAGAAATCTCTAGATGTGTGGTTTAAAATGGAGAGAGACAAGTTCTTCTAAGCACCACTTGTGGAGCAATCAGCACCTCATTTGGTTTGGCACAGAGTACTAAACTACTTTCTTAGATAAGTGCAAGAGTAGCAGTGAAATAGATGGGTGAAGGTGCTGGGGACTTGGACAAAACCCGGGGGCTGAGTACCTGTGGCCACTGGCATCTAAACTTGTGTGAATATCAGGTTTCATGAATCTGGTTTAGTCTGGGGTTTTTTTCCATGTCTCCTGACAGTGGGTCTCTGCTTCTTCACCATAAACTCAAAGCCCTCAAATACACACTTTTAGCAAACCTCCACAGCAAAGTACTGTGACCTTTCCCTGACAACACTGAAAAGTCTGGTCTTCAAAATAAAGAAGTCTCTAGAAGAGGGTGAAACTGTAAGGGCAAAGTATTTGGCTGTAGGAAGGAAATGTCAATAAGCCTAATGGAAAACAAAATGGAACAGCATGCAGGCAGTCAGTTCACTGCCCAGTCAAGCAAACACCACACTGTGTGCCTCCTACAACTGTAAAATTGTTTGAGTGGCACTAGCTCCTTCCAGCCAAAGGGAAGGAACCCAAAGCTAGAGCTCAACACGTAAAGGAATATATCCATGAAATACACTGTTGTGGTGTCAATTTTTTCACTAGATCCTTAAAATTTCACTTAGGAGGAAATCTGCTCGAGCCTAAAAATTATTAGAGATGACAATATACAACCCTGTAATTCCTCCTATAAACCAATATTTGCTTGCTGTGGGATTTCATATGGTTATCCCCACAGCTGTGTGGCTGCTATAACTCACCAGACATCAGAACGGCTTGTAAAGACACCATCAATAAGGCTTTCAGGAGCCATCCATCTAACAGGGAGTAGACCTTCTCCTCTTTTCCTGTAATAATCATTTTTATAGACATCTCTGGCAAGTCCAAAATCACCGATCTTTACTATGCGGGATGAGGTCTCATATTCCTTCTCAGACACAAGGCAGTTGCGAGCAGCCAAGTCCCTGATTTGTAAGGCAGAGAAAAGAGGATGGAGTTAGCATTGCAGAATATCTCAGTTCTGTTTGTCATCTGCTTCAACACTCTCTTCAGAGCAGTGCCAAACCTAAGTTTGGATCAAGTAATTTAGGGCCTCACCCAGTTAGGTTTGGCATATATTCAAGACTGGAGGTGACACAGCCCCTCTGGACAAGCTGTTTCAGTGATTGATCTTGGATGTTGTGAACAATATTATCTAATTTCCTTTTCTGTAAGTTGTGCCTGTTGCTTCTCATCTTTTCCCTGTACCTCTCTGAGAAAAGTCTGGGTCTGCGAGCTCTAAAGCTACCCATTAGGCAGACAAAGACAGTACATGGATCTTCCACTTGCCCTTCTCTCTGTTGCACGGGATGTGATTCTTGCCTAGGGTTCAGGTCTTAGAGCAGCCCATCATTTTGTGTGAGAACTGTGAGTGATATTTAGCAGAAAAGCATAGTATTAGATTTTCCTCCAGCGCTCTCATCTTTCCAGTAACATTATGACATCTTTCAAGGCATTTTTTCCTGGATAAAATAATGAGCCCCGATACTGTGGGTAAACCCGGGAGGACTAAGGAAATAAGTTCTGTACCTGTGTATAAAATGCATTTTCTCTAAATAGACACAGCCTTTGCAAACGTCCAAACATATATCCAAGAGGTCAGTGACTCTCAGTAAAGGGCTCTGGAGCTACAAGAAAGAAAACCAGAAGTCAGTTATGTCTTCCAGCTTTACCAACTCAGAATGACAACCTCCCTGTGCAAGATTTCCCCATTGAAATGTACTTCCCCATTTGAAATGTATAGCATTTTTCTAAAACAGCCAAAGCACAGGTGGAATATCTCTGTATGTCAATTGAGTGAATGTTAATTTGAAGCAGGGTAAATTGCCAAATCACTGCACTGTCAGGAAGGTGAACACATCCTGTTTGGTTTGCAGCTAAGAATACCGTAGGATCTTCAGAGTTGTGGAAGAAATGGGACCCTGAAAATTTCTTCCCACTATCAGATCAGGTTTGCTTATTGCTGTATTAATCAGTGTAATATATTATTCTAGTAGAACACGTGTATACGCATGTCAGTATGATTCAATACTGACTTTGGATTTGACCTGATTAAGTAAATGAACAATACAATTGCTATAATGCTATAAAATCTCATTGTTGACTCCTTTTGACCTCCAGTCATACCATCCATATTCCTAATCTGCACACCAACTAGAGAAAAATTTACTTGAAGTTGTTTATTCTTTATTCTTTTCTCTTCTTTCCTTCTAAAGAATTTGAGGACACAGGCACAGGGACAGTATATTCTTATATGCTTGGACTATGCTTCTCATATTATTGTATATTGTTGTTATTCAAAGACAAAAAAAAGACCCCTATGATGCCTAATAGACCACATACATAACCACCATTATTTATTATAATTTTCAAAAGGACAGTTTATGATTTTCACAGTGAGAAATCCAGCCAACATCTCATGACTGAACCAAAGATTTTGGTCAGTGACCTAATGACATTCAATCTTCTTCATACCGTCATTGGTTGCAAGGTCAGCACTCAACACTGAGGTCCCAGGGTATTAAGGAAAAGCCAGGTCAGACCATGCAAGTACAGAAACAGCTGAACATCAGCATGGACTTTTAGAAAGGGAAAAACTGAGAAATTGTGGGCAGTTACAGGTTAAAAATATGAGTCTCATGGTCTTTACCTTTTTCTTTCTGGCTCCTCGTAAATAGCTAAGTAGATCCCCTCCTTCCATCAGCTCCAGTATAAGATACTGAGGTTCATTTATCAGACACACACCAAGTAACTTCAGAATGTGGGGATGATCAAATTTACTAAAGAGAAAGAAACAACGGTGAGATTATGTATAAGAAATCCAGCTGGTTGATAGCTAATGGAGTGTTTACAGTTGCAAGCAATGAATGATGAGTTTGGCTTTTATGATATTGCCTCTATGAACAACATGATTCGGTAGCTCACAGTGCCTGGGTTTGCCCAGTCATAGGGAGAGTTCAGGGACATCCTTTCAAAACACAGGCTTATGCTATCTTTGACAGGCACTCTAATGCATGCACACATTAAAAAGCACATTTCATCGTTTTTCCAGGAAGCAAAGAAAAGTAGCCAAATGGCAATTTCTTCTAGGAATAAGGTGATTCGTCATCCGTACATTAAAGGTGTCTATATTATTTTAATAGAGTTTTTTTTACTACTATATGCACAGTAGAACTGCTGATTCAGAGAAATACACAAAGGTAAAAGCACAAGGTGCAATATATTATTTTCAAAGTTCAGCGTGGAACAATTTTTCACAGTACTTTTCAAAAGAAACAAAATACATATGAGGAATATTTCTAAGTATACTCATAATTGTCTGTGTGTGTCTAAACCAGGGATTATCGCAGAGCAATCACTACTCTCAGTACTGTAAGTATTCTTCAAAGAATGAAGAATATTTATTGCCTCTGTCAGTGCCTGTGTTTTTTCAATCACTTTACTTGTGTTAGAAAATGATTTTCCCTTCTCACTGCTGTGTGAAAGCACTTGCACAAGTAGTCAGAGAAACTTGACTCTGTTGGGAGGATTGATGGTGTCCAAAATGCTGTCAAATGCAGCAGTGTAAACAAACAAATAAGAAAGGGACATTTTCCTTCCATTCTCTTTCAATTCACCTAATCTCAGGTGTGGGCAAAGACTCTTGCAACAAGCGTGATTTAGAATTTGACAGCTCCCCCGGCCCCTAGCACATACCTCTCCATCAGACAAACTTTGGCACTTTCAGGAACAAAAAGAAGGGAAGGAACACCTGGCACTTTCCTTGAACCCAGTGCAGACCTTTCCCAACTGAACCATCATTTCTTGCTTCCCAAGTGGAAGACACAAGAATTTCCTACATGTATTTGCACCCAAATGACTCACCAATAACCAATATCATACGACTTTTTGAAATACAGGCAACTCAATTTTCCCTTTGCTGCATAGCAATAAGAAGGAACAAATAGTTCTGGCTCAACTGAGCCAGTGTGCATAACATTACAATCCAAATTTTACTGAACATCACAAAAAGGCAAGCAAAATAAAAGTTGTACTTATATATCTTACAACTTACATCTTATATATGTTATCTGTTTGTAAGCACCCAGATGCACTTTTTCTCCTTTCTACCCTTGGTTTCATTTATGACACCTTACAGATAATTGTCGAATAAAATCATTAAACTCTCCATGAGGGAATTAAATAATTACTTTTTTAATATTAAAAAAAAATTTAAAAATATACATTATTATTGTTTTTGTTGTCATTGTTGTTGTTTTTGCTGTTGTTCAATGACTAGTGGGATTATATAATACTTAAACTTTTCTCTTCTCTTCATTTCTGATTCATTATATTTGTATATATATGGGCCCATATCAATGCTTACATTTAAATGCAAAAAAATTTCAATTAGGTACTCTTCCAGGATTTTTGGGTGTGGATTATTATCTGCAATGAGAATTGGGGGAGCTTCAGAAACTTTAATTGTGGGTTAATATAATTTCCATACTACACAGAAAAAAAGACCTTAACTGTGTTTATGACTGCTAGGTAGACTGAAGATGGATTATAAGGAGTTTACACACAACTCTCACTCTTTAACATTCATTTTCACTTTATTGACATGGTCGAATTTCGGTTTTAACAAGCCTTTTACCTCATTTATCTCATTTACCTCATATGACAGTGTATCATATAAGACTAAAAATGCAATATACATATTTTTAAATGTGTAACCACAAAAAAAATCTGAATGCTGTGAAAATCAATTTCCAGTTTGATAACACCACGTTTTCTGAACAGAAACAAATCCTTCATTTAAAAAAAATGCTCCTACTTCTGCACTCATGAAATAAAAGTCAAAGAAGTATAAAACTGCATCTGAAAACTAAACTACACTCTCAGTCTTATGCTACCAGTTGAAAAGTTCAGTTGAACTTCTACTTATTTCTGAGGACACTCTAGAAAACCAGATTTCTAGCTGAAACACAAACCTCATTATGTGAAATTCTTCCAGAGGTGACAGATGCATAATTTAATACCACCTAAATAGAAGAGGCATGTGGCAGCCCCTAGTGGCACGTTTTAAAAATATATTTTCCACTGTGAATTACAACTTTAAGGGATCAGTTTGTTTTGATTTGTTTCTTTCAGTAAAATGGGATTAGCCAAATGTTGTCCAATTGCCTTTAGCAACTAACTTGATTTCAGGGGAGCAAAGATACTGAAACACACCGGTACAAACCCAAATAAATCCATGATATGAGCATACTGAACTTGCTGTCTATATATCTGAAATTTTGCTTAACAGATTTACAGCTTTAGTTCCGTGATATTCATCAGTAGTGATTTACTTGTTTGGCAGAAACACGAGAACATCCCAAAAATGCCATAATAATCTGTTTAGAGGAAAGTGCTGCTTTCATTCCTCTGGAAGGCCACCACCCTCACAGGATACTGGCTTTGAAGGGCGCCCAGTGACAAAGCTGTCCCTACCTCATTAAGTGTGCCTCCTTCAGGAACTCACTCTTCTCGTGGTCTGTTGCACCCTTCTTCAAAGTCTACTCAACAGAAAGCAGAAGTGTAGTAACACTTTGGTCATCCTCACCCTTATCACATGGCACTTAAGTAAAACAATCATAGATGTGGCCTTAAATACACATTATTTTCCAGAAATCATTACAAGGAGATAGGCTCTGCTTTGAGTGACTTGCAAGAAATATTGCAAGGACATACCCAGATCAGCCAACACCCATTTCTCTGGTAAAGCCTCTGAGACAGATCTCTCTGCCCATCCCATTCTGTTGCCAGAGAAATACACAGCTGTGATTACCTTGACTGCTACTTTGGATTCTCCACTTCCATCTGCCAGGATATCTACTGCAGTCCCTTCATATACCTCTCCGAATGCTCCACTTCCTAGCAGTTTGTGTAAGTTGAGTTTGTCCCGAGGGAAAGCTGGCAGTGATTCAATCTCTGCTTGAGAAGGAAGAGTGCTACAAAACAGCAATACTAGTCAATTGTTCATACCTAAGAATGTCTGAGATTTTATTAAAATTCTTCTTCAAATGAAGCTGGTACTATTTGTCTCATCAGGTACATTTAAGGGGAGCTCAGGTGAGGCCTGGATGTTTTGCAAGTTATTGGAAAACACCAGGTCTTCTTCCTTCCCTGTGCACTTGTGTTTCTTGCCAGAGTGACATGAAGGGTGGGCTGGTGGTGGTCCAGGCCAGGCTGTGTGCCAGGGGGGCAACACGGTAGGGTGTCCTTTGGAGCAGACCTGCCCTGCAGCACACATGCAGCCCTTAATTCTGCCTTGGGGTTTCAGGGATCAGTGCCCTGATGAGAGCTGGTCCAGGGGAGACCTCTTAGATGTTTTTGTCCTGAAAATACATTTGCTCTGAGGACATACCGTACAGCATAACAGGCATTGGCTAGTCCCACTGTCTCAGCCATCCCCCTGAGTTGAGCTAGTTCTTTATCTTCTGTGATAAACACTATCTGTCCAGGCAAGGCCCGTTTTCCAGATTTCAGTCGTTGCTTCCATACTGGAATAGAAAAGGAGAACATTGGGTGTTTCACTCTGAGAGCATCCCAGTGTGTGAGCAGGCTAAAAGGCTACAGCTTTTATGTTATTTTGTTCAACATCACCCCACAACAGCTCATGTAAGCAAGTCATTTCCATCTGGCCATTTTTTTCCCACAAAACACAGACAACTTCTCTTTGAGCTGGGAACTCAGTCAGGTATCCATTTCTCTGTATGACAAGACCCCAGGGAAAGGATGAGGAGTGAAAGGACTGGACCATCACATGTGGGCATTTGCATCTCAGGGTAGTAATTACAGCCTTTCTTCAGGAACAAAGCTTAAGAGAAAGAAAATGGAACCCTTTGGTGAATAAATGTAGTACCAAACTTGAGAATTGTAAGGTACAAGGATACACACAAGCATTAGAGTTCCTTAAGCACTCCTGTGCTCTCCCTGAAGGTAATCAACAACAAGAAATACCTGACGATGGAGTGAATTTCTATCCTGTCCTTGACACCAAAAATATAATCAGCCATCTCTAGGGCCTCAAAGAATGAGAATATACAAACTCCTGCCAGCTCCCATCCTAGGGGCTGTTCAACATTTCCCTAAATCTGGAGGCCAACCATTTCCCAACCATCTGAACTGCCATTCACTCTGGCCTGGCAAACCAAGGGTAAACAAAAAACTCAGTCACATACCAAAACCAAATAGCACAACCACAGCCAAACACAGCACAATAACTCCAATCACAGAAGCAATGGCAATGATGGTGCCCATGGAGATCATCTTAGCTGTTAAGGAGAAAGGGAAAATTGCTTAATTACTGTGTATGCCTGCAATGTCAATCCCATGGAGTGGAGCACACCTGAGAGAAACCTCCAGCTGCCTGCTATGTAAAAGCCATCCACTGCACAAAGCTCTCTTGTAGGCTGTATGTGGATGTGCATTTGGTCAGACTAATCCTTCTCCCCCAAATCTAGGCCATTCCTGTGGGAATGACCTAATGTATATCAAGGAATAGAAAATGCTAATCTGTTTGACTACTAAAGGTGGGATTTCCAACAGCACCCACAAAGTGTAAGTCTAACATTCTGAAGGCTGAAGGCAAGAAGTAATTCTGATATCTTCACCCAGTGTGTGAGCTTGCCTTTTTTCAAGAATCACATCATAAATCAGAGTGGCAGAGCCACAGATACAAAGTGGTATAAATGAGCAGAAGCACTTTACAGGCCCACTGTTTTGAGCAAAAGAGCCTAGATGAACACTAACAGTGGGGGGTCACCACATAAACTTCACCATTTATTACCTATTAGACACATTACTTCACCTTTGCAGAAATATCATTATTAAAATAGCCAGTCTCTGTTCATAAATTAGCATGACTATTTAGAATAACAAGAAAAAGATTAACGAAATACAGAAGTACAAGACATACCTTCACTCAAAATTATATCCAGGCTAATGTCACTGTATTCACCAAGTCCCAGCACATTTGCAGCTGCTGCTCTGAACTGGAAAGTTCCTTCTAAGTTCTTGGCTTTCCATGTGCAAATACTGCCACAGGAGCCATTGTAAACCACCTCCCACGTGGACTTCACATCGCTGCTGTTGCCAGACTGTTTCCTGCAATATGCACAGCACGACACAGGAATGTCATTAATGCCATGAGGGCAGTTTACTACTTCACCCTCTCTCCATTTTTTGCTTTAGTTTCATGGTTTTCACAGCATTTCTCTGCCTGCATGAAAGCTCAATCTGGTCATGGGATTTTGGCTATAGAGAAGAAAATTGTGCCATGCCATTTCAGCAATGCTAGGAATCAAACATCTTTATCTTGGCATTGGAAATTAAATACTAGAACATTTTAGACACAAAAAATTGTTCAGTATATGCCTGATTCACCTGTTTCAGTATATGCCTCACAGCCAAGGTTTCAAAACTGTCTTATTTAGCCACCTGGAAAAAAAAAAAATTATTTTTTTCTACTGTGCTTGAGCTTTTTGCTCTCCCAGACTCAGAGTAATTTAGTGTCTCTTGCGCATTAGGATTCACAAGCTAAACAGGAAGAAAGTCATTGGCAGTTAAGATACCATTCTTTAGCTAGCCACTTTCCCATAGTATCTGCTGACTGCTGGGTGTATTTCTTCCTTTCCCCATCGGACTGATTGCTCACAATAAATTCAGAGCTGATTATTCACCAACCAAAAAAAGACTACATACTTAAACTTGAAAGGCCATATTTGAAATATGATTTCATGTCAAACAAGACTGTAATACATCATGTGGAATGACCTTCATGAGCGTGTCACTTATTCTCCCAACACACTTTAATGAAGAAAAAAAGTCAAACACTTTTAAACCAGCAAAGCATGGGAAAACTCTATGTTCATGTCCTTGGTGTGTACATGTTGCCCCTAGAACTGTATGGAAAACAGAGGTTGCTTAAAAGGGCTAGGCAAACATTTTCTAGAATACTGTGCAACTGACCTAACATTTTTCTACCTGATGTGAAATTCAGTCAAAAACATCTGCATATATACATTCAAACTGCAAGAGAAAAACTTGTGTCATTAAAAGACCACCTCACTGATGCATTATGATTCCAGAGATGAGTAAGAAGCTGGAGTCTGGAGAACATAGCAGCTAATGCACAACCCTGGCACAGGCCAAGGGACTGACCTTTCCTTACTCATCTGCAAAACATCAGGGACAGACTGTCTGTTGGCATATCAAAATTATTGTTTTCTCAGAGCATGCAGGTCAGTGCTCCTGCATGCTCACAGAACTGTAGGAAGCTTACAGCACCAGGAAAATATGTCTGGGTGAAAACTTATATAGGTAAAGCATTTCCAGCTCCAGAGTGCTGTCAGTCCTTAGCTTTCACAAGCACAGAGAAAGAAATAATGGCTGAGTTTAGAAAATTGCTTCCCTCCATCAGTAATGACTTCAAACAATCACTGGAATATCTCCAAAGATGGACTTTCCTAATTTTTAAATAATACATCAATTAAGCTTTGCACTGACTGTTTAAAAGAAATCTCCCCAGAGTCACGGTCAAAAAAATTGGAAGTTCAAAGTCCCTGCCCACAGCAATATACTCTAACCTGCCCAGTCAGCCCTTCCAATGCCAGTGCAGGAATAAGAGTGAGCTGGCATTCTAGTGTGACATGTATAGCCCAGGCAATCAGTATTTGATGACAGAGCACTTTAAAAATTATACAGTCATCCTGCATGGGTGGGAATATTTTATTTCTGGCAATGTTACATCTTCTTTGAGTCCTCTGAACACCAATATATTTATAGATATATTTTAGCCAAAAAATACATACTACATGTAAGTTGAGATTTATGATTTGAAATTATCTTTAAATCTTCTAATTCACTGACATAGATGCAAATATATAATTGTATTTCAAGATTGCTCTGAAAATGTTGTTAGTGTTTATTTTCCTTCTATATTACCCAGAATTTCTGGAAATTATGGGTGCTTGGTTTATCTAAGAAAGAGATCCCAATGGGAAGGGCCTTTTGCATCATATATATTTCATTCTTTCCATCAGAGCCAACCTGAAAACCCCTGCACACCCAGAATTGTTCTGGACTGCTGCCTATGGGAAGAGTGCCTCATGCATTGCTTACCTGCTTTCTAAGATGTAGTAGGTCAGTTTGCTTCCATTGTCATCAGCCTTTTCCCACTGCAGAGAGTTTTTAGAGTCTTCTGCTCTTTTAGGGACTCCTGGCTTGCTGGGAACACCAGCTTAAGCCAAACAGAAGAAGAAACAGAACCCTTAAAAAGTATTTGTAGCAAGACAAAGGGCTAACAGGCACAGAGAAAAATCTGATGTGCACATGGGTGTTTACATATACAAAAGGAAGGAGGATCTACGCTAATAATCCTCATAGAGAATGAATCCTTGGCCTTTTCTTTGCAATGCATAAATTCCAAAATTTTTACTCACATGCAGCCTTTCACCAGTAATGAGTTCACTTGCCTTATAGGCATTTCATTTCAGTGCCCCTCACTCTTTCCTCTACTCCACTTGGAAATTAACCTTATTTCTTTCTCCCTATTACTTTTGAAGGTATAGTATTGTGTTAATAATTTTTCAAACACACAGAACTATTGGGTCTTAATATAAGAAAATGGCCTGATAAATTTTAGAAAATAGTCTTAAAATCTTGTTATCGTGCATTAAGTGCTCACCTGTAGTTTTAAAGCTTGTTGATGAGGAAGTGCTTTTCACTCCTGTAACATAAGCTACTGTTACTCTTACAAAGTAGTTGGTCCAAGGAAGAGTTCCTGTGAGGTTGCATGTGTAAACAAGATTTCCTATGCACATAGTGTTTGCAGGAGAAAACCAGTCACTTTTTGTTGGCCACTAGAAAAATAAAATATCATTATGGTCAACTTTCTTGCTCTGCTGAAAGTGTGTCACAGTTCTATTCCTGGGTAGATTAACTACTTTGCCATCTCTTAATATCATAGTGGAAATATGACGCAGGTGCTCTTTCGACCATGGGATTTTGTCCTCTCAGAGGCCAAGGACACAAATCCTAATTTTCTTCTTTGTTTTCAGGAGACCTACAAGTCTTGGCAGTAACAAAGAACAACAGATTAAGTGCCTGCTTTACACAGCCAAAAGGAGCTGTGGATATAAGGATCCCTTATATTTCTGGATCATCGTGACATGCCCATGAGTTCAGCTTGCCATGATGCAATTGAAAGGAGGTGGGTTAGTGGAATTGTGATGTGACATTTGTTTTAGGGCCGGGAAATGTTTGGTGTAGGCCTAATGAATCTGATTCTCTATAGTAAAGAATCTGCGTGATCCAGTTTAGCACATGACTTTTTCTGCGTCCAGTGGTTCTGGTGTTGAAGTTTGAAGTTTCCATGCATGCTGCTCTCACTGCAGTGCTTACTTCTTACTCCTTGGATCTGGTCTTGTCTCCGGCATTTTCTCCTAACCTCTATCACAGGCAAGTAAAATCCAGATACTAGGTTGTAGCTAATATTTATTGCTGAATTCTTCTTTGTCTTGTGCAGGGCAGACGTAGGATTTGCAACCGCAAACCCAGTTGGGGCAGGGCAGTGAGGAAACAGGGATAGGACTGCTGAAACAGGAGACTCAGGAGGAATTCTGGTGAGGTCATCCAGGATGTCCTTTGACACTATGGAGTACCAAATGCTACAGCTGCACTCCTCCTTGTTCCTGGCAAACACTGACTCCATCCTGCCCCTGCTGAGCAGCTAAGACTGACATCACCATGCCCAAATTATCTACTGGGACTCTTCATGTACATCCTGCCACCCACCCCGTCCTGCTTACCAGGACAGAGTAGGTTAAATTTTCTCTGATCTGAAAAACCCCATCCCAAAATTCAGAGGTGTTTTTACCTTACGTAGCTCAAACCAGAAGCTGGTTTCATTGACGTGCAGAGGAGCTCTCCATTCTAGCTGGAAACTGGTATTTCTGGGGACTATATTGATAGGTGCAGCTGGAGTCTCAAAAGTTTTTGCAATCACAGGGACACTTTCAGAAAACCAGTTCTCATCAGGATGAAAAGCAAGAACCTAGTAAGGAACAGACGAACTGTACAATACCAGAGCAGTTGGAAAGACAGCTTTGCTTTAGCTGCACCAAGTGTTTGGAAGACTAACTTTTCAAACAAGACAGTATTTAGGCAATACAGATATAGGTGTAGAAAGATTTTGAGCCTCATAGGTGCAGGGTTATACACCTTCAGGCTGAAAGTTCATGTCCAGGAGTACCCTTCCTCAGAGACTCTTCTTAGTTGCTCATCTCAGCTTTCTACCAAGTCCCTTCTCTTTCCAGACCTTTCTTAAATGCCACACACTCTTACTCAGACATGCAGATGTCACATCACATATTAAGCAGTGTTTTAGAACTACAGAAACAAAAGGTCAAGAAGTGCCTTAGCACATTGCTTTTCACTAAGTCACAGGCAAATATGACCTATGTTTGGGTATGCATACTTGCACACACACATAGAAGTATTTAGGTATGTGTGTATGTATATTCCCCATTATACCATCCAAATCATTAACAAAAGCCCAAAATCAAATTAAGACCTACAGATCCCCTCCTGCCATCATCTGAATGTTCTCCCAACTGTGTAAATCACTCTATTTGTGATACCCAGTGCACATTCTGCAGACAACCTGTTTACTTGGTTACATCCAAAATGTCACTCTGATCATAGACCTGCTGTCCAGATACATCATTTACTATTTTTTTTTAAGCCTTCATCTGTAAAGGGAGAAGAAGTACATTTTGTTTTTATGAATCCACATTGGACATTTTTGTCTGCTTTACAGAAGAGCAGTCTAAAGATTTGCAGGTTGAATAAAACTACTTGCAATTATACCTTGAATGAATTATTTGTTCCAGGTTGGAGCCCACTGACAGACCAGGCAAGCGTCCCATTTGAAAATTCACTTTTTCGTAAAGGTGTCACTGGGACAGGAGGCAATAAATTGACAGAGATTTGATAGCGGATGGATTCAAGAGGTCCATTTGGCTTCAGAGGTTCAAGCCAGGATATGTTGATGGTGGTGTCAGACAAAACTAATGTTTTAATAGTGTCAACTGCCTCTGGTACTGAAACAGAAAAAAAAAATTGATCTCCCTTTTAGAGAAGTCAAGAAATGTCACCAAGGAAAGAAAAGAAGGTTCTAAGTGTATGAATATGATTCATTTACAGGACTGAAACTCTACACATGTAAAACTCGTATTCTTGTATAGTCACACAGCTGCAGACAAGTTGAAAATATTTTGAGAGCGTTTCAGTATTTTCTTGGCTATTCTACTATGCAAGCAGACAAAAAACCCCAAAAAACCGAACAACAGAAAAACAGCTGCTGTCCTGTACCTCTACATTTCTAGTCAAATCACTGAATTCCTGCTCTGTCTTAGTTTCCTAATCAGGGTCTCGGATGTGAGTTTAATATGGTGCTTACTTGGATATGCACACAAAAAAAGAAAAAAAACCTGTGCACTATTCCAATTGGAAAGTCTTTTCTTGAACAGAAAATTATGAAGGAAGAAAATCCAAAATTAAGCATAATTTCCCATCATTTACAATTTTGCTCAGAAATACACAGTCTGGCTGAGCCACATAAGGAAGAAACTGGGTGGCTGGTCAGATATCCATACCAGTTGGTTACTCACTAGTTTTTCTGGAAAAATCAACTCTTCCTTTGAAGCTTTAAGATCACGTACTTTGTGATGGTATATGGCATGTCCCTACTCTGCATAAAAAATTCTTTATTTCCTATTGAGCTGTCCACACAGGTTCAAAGTTAACAAGTCATTACACTATTTCTGTGTTCAACATATCAGAATGATGAGTTTGTATGTTCTAATACATATTCTAGTAGCAAGACCACAGATTATTTAATGAAAAATACAGAAACTAGACTAGGAAAGAAGACAAATTTCTCATTTATCTAGCTAAAACATATGTGGAGTAAGAGTGACACTCTGTGGCAAGAGCAATGTATTGATTGTCTTCCTCTCTTTTTCATTCCCTCTGTCTTGCTATTTGATGGAAAACAGAAATTATTCCAAGCTTCTTTCACTTCATTAGAGAATTGAGAGAAAGGCAAAGGGAATTCACACCGCTTCAGAGGTGGTAAATAGTGTACACACTTCAAGAGGCTCTAGCAGCATCTGATTACAATTTAAACTAGCAGTTACATTCATGAAATTGAGAACATAAGTGTCAGGACACATATACCTTCTATTTACAGCTGGCTGGAAGTTTTTCAACAAATTGTGTAAAGCTCTGAATGTTGATACATATACCTATTCTCCGGGTTTGTAGGCTGGGGTGGGGTAAGGGGCTTTTTGTCGGTTTTGTTTGCTTTTTGTCTAAGATTTGATTTTCATCCAGATTTTTTGTTTTGTCCCGGCTGGAGAAGCCTGTTCTGAGTCTCATGTTTCATTTTAACATGAGACTGAAAAATTCCATTTGACTGGAGCAATCCAGTCTCTTATTTCATGTGCTACCTTTATGTTTCATCACTCAAAGAGTGTTCATTGCTGCAGGATGGCACAGTTCATGATACAAAGATGTAACTGTGTCAATTCTTGCCACATCCCAACAGTATTTTATCATATTCAATCAATGTGTCACACAAATTTTGTATTACAGATGTGGAATCCCATGCAAAAAATATAAATCTACTGATCAAAGTATAGAGTTGTTGGGTGTTTTGTGGGTTTTTTTGGTTTGTTTGTTTTTCTCCACAGAATCCATAGGAAGGTAGAATCATCAAGATTGGAAGAGAGCTTTCAGATCATTAAGTTCAAGCGTCAACCAGTACCACCACTGTAACCCCTAAACCACTAAACCACATCACCCAACACCAGGTGCCTCTTAAACACCTCCAGGGATGGTGACTCCACCACCTCCCTGGGAAACCTATTCCAGTGCCTGACCACCCAAACACTGTAAACATTTTTTCTAATATCTAATCTGACTCTCCCATCTCAGCTAAAGGCCATTGCCTCTAGTCCTCTCACTGCAGGCATGGTAGAAGAGACTGGCTCACAATATTCAGAGATCCACATAGGATGGGAGCTTATTTGCTTGATGGTGCAGGTGCTAAGAGATCTGACTGTTGAGAGAAAATAACTCAGCACAGTTGAACTAGAGAACTTCCAAAGTATAGCATGTCTGGATTCCACAAGAAGGGTAGCAATATGCCTACACCTCTTGTTTCACTTTCATTTCAAAGATGAAAAGATGTTCACCTCAAACTGAGGGTTTTTAAGGGGAAAAATGTGACTGTTCCCAGGACAAAAAACAGGGAATGATCTGTGCATAAGAGGTGCAGCTCACAGGTGATGCTCTCCTCTGGACAATGGTGACTTAAAGAGAGGCTGATTATTCTATGGATGAACCTTTAAAGAAACCACAGTGTTCATCTGTAAGGAAAGAAGAAAGGAAATCAGGACTCCTGGCATGTACTTGTTACCAGGTATTCTGCATAAAGTGTTTTCTTGGGCACAGTTGATCACTGGGGGGAAGAGACATTGAAGAAAGTAAGAAAAACACAGTGGTGGCTGTCCTTGCTTCAATTCCAGTTATTTCATCACCTTCTGAAGTAGCCAAAAGCCAAGGAGAGGTAAAAAGAGGTAAGGGGAAACCTTAGGAGTCCTGCTGTGGCTCCCTGACTGCATGTCACAGCAAAATGTGCATGCCCAGCTGTGCAGTCTGCACGGCTCTGTGTCAGCCACAGCGAGCCCTGATGCAGCCGGGCTAAGGGAGACAGTGCCCAAGGGCCAGGGGCTGCTCTGCCTCTCAGTTCCACTCCCTTACCCTCCTCTCAAAGAAGAACTGCTCCAACTCTGCAGGACAAGAGCCAGGCAGGAAAACTAGTGAAAATTGGAGACGTGGCATTCCCACATCCCAGTGAGTTCAACACCAAGTATCCCTAGGTACCACCTCCCCAGTCTTTCTGCAAAACACAGACATGCTGTCATGTAGACTTGGCTATAATTGTGACTCGCTGACTTAGGAATTAACAGAGGTGCCTGATGGCTTTGCAAGTGAAGGGTTTATGTGGATCAAGCTGACACAGGCTGGTGACACCAGGCACAATAAATGGATCACAGCTACAGAGAAAATCTGGCACAACAGAACAGCAAGCTCTATGTATACTATGGGGAGTAGGTACCTCTTGTAATGGCTCCCCACATTTTTAGCAGGTGAGTTAAGCAGAAGCACTGAGAAAATTACCTGAAGAGAAGCCCAAAGGCAGCTCCTCATGAAGACAAGTACAAGTGTGCACGTACAAAAATACACATGCAAAACAAAAAAAAAGGCACTGAGCAAGGTAGTCCTATTGGGTTGGGTTGTAACACGTGCAAAAGCATAACGTGCACCTTTTGCATGATCTTTGTCTTTCTGGAGGATGTCGAGAGCTTCAAGGAAACTGACACAGTAGCTGCCCCACAGCTGCAAACAGGTAGAGTGAAGCAGGGCATGAGTAGAAGCATCTTCCTGCCTGAAGTGGGGTATGTACAAGCACGGGAAGCATCTAGCTCAGACTGTAGTATTCTCAAAGAACAAGGACTGAAAGGGCACATCAAAATTCTTGAAATCAACTGAAAATTGTCACTCAGGTCAAAAGTAAAAATGAAGCGATGTCTTTTCAGCCTGGTTGACAACAACACAAATCTGCATTACTCTTAGAAACAGCGATTATGAGAATGACGTCAAGCCAAGGGAAAAAATCTTAACATTGAATGAATACATAACACAGACATTTAAACATACATAACCACATATACATTCAAATACAACTTATTTAAAGATGTGGTCCAAGGCAGAAACTGCAACTGTTTAGTCACTTTTAAACATAATTTATCTTTCCTCAGGAAGCCAATGAGCCAAAGCATTAAATAATGTATAGCTGTCTTACGAATCTTAAAAATTCATCAAGTCTGCTTGCCAAAACCTTGATCTACACAGGTTACATTTTAAGCAGACTATTTGTCTGCTTTCTGATTTACAACCCAAACTTGCATACACCTTTCTCTAACTGAGATGAGACCTCTGTTCAAAATCAGAATAAAATATGGAACAAACCTCCATATAGAGTTGTGCCAACTGTGCCTTCTCCCACAGGCAGCACTTCCTCATCTGAATAGTAGTTTTTCACTGCAACTTGTATGGTATAACTCGAAAATGGCTGTAGGTTGTCTAAGACAGCAATAGGAACCTGATATTCCTGTAAGTCAAAATCAGATAATAAACACACATTCTTAGAAAAGAGAGTCATATGTCAAGCCAATCATCTGTCAATGAAATGTGTGTTTAAAAAGTAATACAGCAGTGTTTTTGCATTGTAATACGCCTTATTGTTTAAAAAAAGAATGTTAAAATCACAGATTCAATTATAGGTCCCTACAGAAAAGAGAGCACATACCAGAAAACAAGTCAAAAAGTAGCGAGGTACTTGCACAAAGGAAAGCTAAGGAATCTACAACCTACCAAATACCAGAGAGAAAGGACAGTTACTGTTGGGATGTAGAAATGGAAAAACTTGCTGACAGAAAGCTACAGAATGGTTCACAAAATTACTAGAAGTGGTTCATAAAATTACTATAACTATTCCCTGTTTATATGTGATATCACATGCACTTCTGTGTGAAATAGCCATACCAATGTTTTTTGCTGTGGAACAGACAAACAGTTTCTTGAGTTCCTGCAGATGTTTGTCAATTGTCTGGAAAATACCAGGTACGTTGGCGTAGGCTGGGATATGCCAGGGCATAGCTGCTGTGGTGTGACAGATGGCAAGCTTAATGTAAAACTGGTGTTAGTCGTAGCAAGGATAGTAGGTTTCTCAGTGTCTGGCAAGAGAATCAGGCATCTTTTATCTAGGAAAGACATCAAAAGATTTTTAAAAAGTTAATTATGGCTGGACCAATTCAAACTTGCATGGGATTCTACCACCATTCTTATGAGAAAGCATAACTACAAAGTATTCTTTCTGTTTTCACAAAGAAACAGAAGAAAATCCCCCCTGAAAGTACTTTGTTTGATTACTTTCATGGATACAAAAATAGTGGTCATCAAAGGAACTCTCATTTATCTTTTATAAGATACAACTTCCATAAAGAATTTAGATTCTTCTTGAAGTAGAAGATGGAAATGCAAATTGTAGTTGCTGTGCTGTCAGGGAAGTACATATTGATGGGCCCAAACTTGCCTGTTACAGGAAAGACAGATGCAGAATAGACAGTGCCTTTCTCTAGCAATTAAAAGTTATCTATTTTTCCTTCCAAACAGCTTTCCATGTGTAACGTGGCAAGGAGAGGCAAATTTGGTAGGTAGAAAAGGAGTCTGAAGGGAGAAAACAATAGAAAACTACACTGACAGTTACGAAAAAGTAACAAAAGAAAATTCCTCATCACTTGATGTACTTTCAGAAACAAAATAAAAATATTTTAAATGGACTTCCTGCTAAGAAGGAAGAAATTTAGGCATGTGCAGAGGCAGGAAGGTACAAGGACCAATGCTTGCCCTTAGGCCAGAACAACAGACCTCATAGCCAAGATCTTTTCTCCCAAAGTGAGCAACCCTGCCAATCCTACCAAAGTCAGGTTCATGCATATTCCTCCAAATATAAGTGCAGCAGTCAATGTAAATTAGAAAATCTCTGTGGGATCTCTGGATTTGGACTGAAATTTGGTTCTTCCCTTTCTGTACCAGCTAAGCCTGCGGTTCTTGCAGGAAACCCTATCCCTGGGGGTAGGGATTGGCACATTCTGTACCAGGGCCAAACCAAGCTCCTGAACCAATGCCAAGCCCACACAGATCTCATGGGAATAAACATGCCCAAAGTGCTGGCAAGAATAGCCTGAGCATTGGTCAGAGCAGCTTCAGGCAGGAATGACTGTACCAGCTACCCAAAAGAATGTGAGATTTTTATATTCTAAAGAAGTCCATCTTGTTATATTGTCTCTTGGGTATTTGCCAGTTTTTTATGCAAAACTGGAGTTCAAGAATTTTTTTGAATATATTCATCCTGCTAGTAGCTGTTCTAAACTTCTGCATTTACAAAGATAATCCCTGTAGGTACCATGAATCCTAATCTTCTATTAAAACTAATGTTTTATTTCTTTCATTGTCATTCTACAATGGTTTGTTTAAAATATAAGGAGTTGTAAGTGAAGCCTCGGTCTACTTTAATGTAGACCTGTAATTGTCTCTTGGGTACTTCTTCATAAATCACTTTAATAAGTAGTCCATATCTCTCTGTCTTTGGAAAAACACCATTTTTTCCAGTTTTACTTATTTGTGAACAAACTCAGAAATCTGTCATAACAGGGATCACTGTCAAACTCTTGCTACAACACTGTAGAACACATTTGCTCTTTTTCTGTGCTGTAATGTTGCACCACCTTTTCTCCATCTCCAGATCTGACACAACTTTGAAAATAGGCATAGTTTGGCATTAACAAACGGGCAATATTCACTATGATAACCTTCCATCATATCCACCAGAAGGCCAGCCCTTACATATATCTTTTCAAAAATGTGCAAATTGTTTCTCTGTAGAAGGTACCTGAATCCATGAAGCATACTTTACGTAAATACACATAGCACAACCTGCAACTTAAATACATACTCTGAAATAAATTGGTTACGTTTACAAAACAAGCCAGAATCCCTCTACCTGGATATGATTGCGCTGCTGAGCTGTAAGCTAAGATTTTCAGTGCATGGTTTGCTCTCTTGTGAAGAAAGTGTCTTCTAGTTTCTTTATTTGTTAGCCAAATTTCAGTGTATTCCTTTGTTTCAGCGGTCCAGTATATAAATTTCTTGTCTGCAGTCACACTGCCAATTTTATTACCTGTAGGAAAACATTGCATAGTTAAGTTTTATAATCAACCCTGAGCTGATGATTTTACAACAGCAGGCAGGTGCTTGTATTCACAGTGAGTCATTGTAGGTATCTTGGCCATACCATATCCTTGAAGACTTCCCCTTGAGAAGAGACTTCTGATATTTTCCAGTGGGTCTCATGAAGCTGAGACACTGTTATTCCAGTTTAGAAATGTAGATCTGAAGGTGTTTTATTATCCATAAGTATGAGAACTGCTATTCAATTAACAAACACAAGAAATAAAACACAAAAGCAAGAGCTGTCTGAAGAAATTTTTCTCTTTTTTCCGAGATGGAAACCACCTTGATCTGCCTTCTCCCAGGAACAATTAAGACAGCTTCTCTGGTAACAGAGCAGCTTTACCAGCACACCTCCAGAACTGAGCAACCACAAGTAAGTGTTATTATCACAAGAAGTGAAACATGGATAATTTGTTGTACAAGACCCTACCTGTGTGAAGTACCTTCCCCACATATTGAAGTCTGCAATGCCATTTTCAGGCATAAGATGTTACTGTATCTTTTCATTGAGATGGACTGCAATAGGTGTAGCTAATACAAAAGCCTAGCAAAATAATGTGTTAATATTCTAAGTGAAATCTATTGACAAGTAGCACTTGAGGCCGTAGCATCCCTTTTGATTTACATCTTACTAGAATACATACATGCATCAGTAAATATCCTCACACTGCTCTTTCTCCTAGTTTGTATAACAGGGTACACAACTGGAAACACAGAACACAAACATTTTGTCCATATTGACTATAGATGAATCAGTTTCATAAGCGAAGTGCTTCATGAAGGCTATTTTCGGAAATGAATGTTGTTTGAAGTAAGAGACAGCAAGAATCACAAACTCTCTAGAAAAATAAAAGAGTGCTCAGACCTTGAATACTTGGTATTTTGGTAATTCTCCAGCAGTGGCAACCGTCCACATCTGAGGCCCATATTTCCTCTCTTCCTCTGATAAAAAGCAGCTGGGGATTTTCGGAGTCAGACAAATCTATACTCAGAGGTCTTCCTAGCTCTGCTTCTGCTACGTTACAGGTGCAGTAGTTCCTCATCTGTTTTTCTACCAATCTATGTCCCAGGATGTGGTGCACGGTGTTATTTAGAATATCATAATAAAACATGCGGCTGCCATTATCAAGCTCCTCCATCCAGTACAAGCGGCTATCAAAGAAAATGCACGGCTTTCAGTAGAAAAACTTCAACCTGAGCAACCTGCCCTAAATGCAATCTAGTCTGAGTAACTGAGTAACTAGTCACAAATCTCCCAAACATTTAAAACCAGGCAACTACAGCAGCACAATTGCGAAGTTATTCTAAGTGCCAAAAGATTATTTTTGTATGGAAGGCTATATATAACTGACTCTTCTGGATAAAAGGGTTACTGTAAAATAATTATTGTCTGGTGCTGACTTTCATTTGCATTACTTATATAGAAGAACCTGTCAGTATTTAAGCATAATTTGAAATCTTTACTCAAACACAGACATCTTTTTGAAATTAGATACATCCAAGCTCAACCAGCAGTACCAAAGTGTTCTTACATCCAAAAGTTTCTGAGATTTACGTACTGACAAAACTCATTTATTTTAAAAAGTCCTTTTTGGTCCTTAACACTTCAAGTTTTAATGAAAATCATGTCTAAATTTGCTTTTAAAAAGTTATTAGTAATATACACCTTACCTTAAGAAAGGATAGGACAGCAGAGATGATATAGTTGAATTACTTTTGTCTAGCTGCATGTTCAAGGCTTTTAGAGATTTTTTCTTGAGTTCAAGATCGATAACAAATATTTGAGTTTCATTCTGCGGTGTTTTCAGGGCAACAAAGAGATGTCTTGCAATCCAGTCAACTGTGATGGCTGTGACATTGTGAAGATACACGTCTTTGAAAAACTTAAGAAAAAAATAAAAAAGGATGGAATTTTCCATTCTGATATTAAGACATTATGAAATTCAATTTGTTTCTGAAATAAAAATGTTTACTTGGGAAGTAGAAGTCAAAATACAAAGATGTGTCATGGACTGACAATATTTTTAGACAAATCAAAGCTATTGTTTGAGAAATATCAATTTTTGCTTCCATATTCTTGAAACTGGAATGAAGTAAATTAAATTAAATTAAATTAAATTAAATGTGATACAAAATATAAACTTCTTGTATTTACTAGTGTGAATTTCAAATTAAACATCTAATAAAACATCTTATCAGCAAAGCAGGTGTCAGTAAAACCATTTATGATTAATAGGACAACTTTAATTATGGCATACTCTGGTCATTTTAACTTTTTCAAAAACATAGTTGGCCATAAAATAATGACAATGATGGCCATGTACTTTCCTAGATTCTCTCAAGTAAGGGAGTGAACAAGGAATACCTGAAACATTGAAGCATTCTGTATATTCAGAATAAAAAGAGAATCTTCAGTGATATGGTATGCTTTGTCATCATTAGCAGTATAACAGATGTCCTTTACATTAGTCTTTGCTGAAAGTTCCCATACGGTGTGACCACTGTCTATGTCAGTAAGAAACAACTTGTTGACAGAAATAATTATTAGAGCTGGGACAGGGAAAAGATCTGGAAGGAAAAGGGCACAGCAGAATTTACAAAAAAGTCCATCCTAGATGATCACAGTCATTCATAAGGAAAGCAAGTACGAGATACAAATAAATGATGGGTCTGAACTTATTGTATTTGGGTGTATGTCACAGTAAATAAATAATGAGATGCCCTCTTGCCATCACAACCAAACTACTAAGATATTTTCAGTGGCATTGTGAATGCTTACCTAACAAATTTAAGCATAGTAAAACAGATTTGCTCATCTGTTCGTTTAATTACCTTTAACAGCCAAAACAGAGATAGCCTATGGTCTCTAGCATATCTCTCACTCTGCTGGTTAACTTTGACAGCCTAATTAGAAATATTTTATGATCTCTAGCAGTACACAGGCTACAGTGAAAACCTACTGTTCCATGCTAACCTGGAGTTGCACAAAAAAGCTAATTAAGCATAGTTTTGAGGAAAGACTTGAAATTTCCAAAACTTAATGTGATGATAAGGAGTGTGTTAATCTTTCATATCAGAGGATGTAACCATTTCTTCTGTTGTGTCTGCTGTGTGTCACATAAAATATTGGAGGCTATTTATCAGATTGCCAAATTCTTGTACTGTCATTTTCACCAGCTGCTGCACACAAACCATGAGATGGCAACTAAGTCATCCATACCTGATGAATTCCTCTCTGCCATATCAGACAAAGGTCCTGGACCTACAGAGGTGAAGGCTTGCACCTGTGGGACAGGAGAGTGATACTTAGGTTAAGTAATAGCATAAAGGACTGACTGCATTTGAGATCCTGGAGAGTCTAGAGAGACAAAACCCCTGTCGGCTCATTTAGGAACATAAGTGTGTGCTCTGTTAGACATAAGGCCGTGCTGGTCTCTTCAAAGGCTACATTCAGGTTGGGACCGTGGCTATGAAGAGAATTTTAAGCAGTGGCCCAGAGATTGACAATCCATGCTGCATCTAACAATTAGAGTTCACAGGACTCCAGACACTCTTTTTGTTTCCTTTTCCAGCTTGGAACAGTTCCTGCTATTTGTTGACCTCGCAACCAACATGGTGTTCTCCCCTACCAGTATCTGGTCCATTACATGCTCTCTATTACAAGCTTTTAACTTGTCTTTCAAGCACACGTTCTGTATGTTCCAAAACTTATATCACAATGAAAATATGACTTCTGGACAAGTTTTGAGCTGGAAGCCTCTTTCCATGGAAGCCACATGAGTCCTTGCATTTCTCAAACTGTGGCTCTGTTCAAAAGCCCTGTCACTCTCCACCAGATCACTTGAATCTGTGTTCAACTTGCAGTTTTTAGCAGTGGCTTGGTGAAACCTCTAGAAAAGTTTTTTTTTGCCTTCAGCATTTAGCAAACAATATGATACACAGAAAGGTTGAGCCAGGTATCCATGGGTGAGTCAGCACATCAGCAGTTCTGCAAGCAGAAACCCCAAGCCAAAAAAACATCTCCCAGGCAAACACACCAGACAGCTCAGATAACATCTACCATCTAGCACGAGACAAGCTTAGTAATTTTTCATACCTGAAACCTTACTGTGAGGCTGGGAAGCACATCCTTGAGTGAAAACTGCATCTGGGTGGGTTTAACATTGCTTTCAATCCACTCTGTGAAGGTGCCAGCAGTGCTGCTCTGATTCAACAGTTGATGGTAAATCCTGAACTGCATTAATATTCCATTTTCCCTTTCAGGTCTGTCCCACCTGAACTCCACAAGGACTTTCCCATCACTGTCATGTAGGTTATTTTGTAGCACATATATTCTAGGGTTCCTAGGGGCTGAAGGAACTGTATAAAAAAATAAAATCCACAGAATGAAATATTCCTATTAGAACACAAACCCTGCCTCATAGCTAAATCTTTTAGTTTTGAGCCTGAGCTTTACATCCCCAATGCTGACAGAGACATATAGCAATTTGTGAGGTGCAAAGTGCAGAAGATTGTCTAAAACTTCATGGTAATTCCTTTCTGTTTTTCATTGGTGCGTGGATATCTTATTTTAACTTGCCTAGCCAAAAGAAAGAGCTATATAAACAGGAAAAACGCACTGAGATTTGGACATATTTATTTAGCCAAGTCCTGTATGTAACTATGGGACTCTAAAAATTTTCACAGCACAGACCATATTCTATCCCCTCTGCTATTCACTTCAAAATCTACTGTATCTCATAAGCTTTGTCAGTGTGTCATTCACTCAACACTATATTTTAGCTATGCATTTTGACATGCACAAGAGCAAAAATAAACTGAAACAAGAGTAAAATGTGCATAACATTTATTAAAAAGTGATTAAGATACTGCATGCCGACTTTGGTGTTCATTGTAACAAATTGAGTTTCTCTTTCTTGCTCGTAGTCACAGGCACATGGGGGTTATATTGTCCTGCATTTTCTGTTCTGAGTTCTATTACTTCAATTGTCTGCATTTAGGTTTACAATAGATAATTGCCAAAGATTCTCAGAAATATGTCCTTGCAACTCTGCCTGCAGCTGACTAGCTCTGAAAGCTGCTCATCCTTCTCCAGGGTTTCACTTGCTGACATTGAGCTGCTCCCAGTACCCATTGCACATGAGGAAAAAGACTTAAAATTTTAGTACCTCCTTCAGGGGCTCGAAGAGATACAGATGTCACTGGTGCCTTGCCCCAGTATGTGTATGGAGTGACAGTAAAATCAAAGAGTGCAAACGGTTCCAGCCAATCCACTCGGTAGGATGGCACTGTCAGGTTATGGGGATGGAGGCATCCTTCACTCTCCAGAGACTGCAAATGAAACAAAACAGAACAAAATAAAGCAAGACTTTTTCCTGCTCAGAAAGGCCAGCAGTTTCCCAAGATTCCCTTATCAAGCCGGTCAACTAAATCAAAACACAGCTTCTCTTCCTGTGAATGGTTGTTGTTTTACCAGCTCCTGTGGCACTGTAGTGATGTGTAGCAATGTGCCAGCAATCTGCCCTTTGAATTTAAAATAAAGCTTGCCAAATGCACTAAAGTTAAGGGTGGACGAAGGCTAGATTTCACATTCAGGCAAACGCTGTCCCACTGTCATCTCAGAGGACCTTTCTGTCTCCAAGTTACTGTGAGAGGCTTTCTCATTAATCTTTGATCACTGTGAACTCCTCACCTGGCTCCTCACCCCCCCAGCCCCTAGCCCAGAGCCACTGCTGGCTGCAGTGGTGGAGAAACTGGACAACTTGCACTCTGTTTGCCATTTAGTTTGGTTCTTGACCAATTTGTAAATGCTGGAGAAGAAACAAACTCTATTTCTTTTTAAAAATAGATATATCAGCAAGTAGATGCAGTAATACATGTAGATAATAGGAAGAGATTGCATCAATGTCCTCACTTGCAGAGCTTTTGATCCCACGCAGTAAAAGACAGTTCCCCACTCCACCTTTGTGGGACTCCACGTGACGTGGAAACTTGAGGAATTTCCTTTAATTCTGAAAGAAGACTCTGGCACTGAATCTGGAATCACTTTTGGCATAGAAAGAAAGTTTCCTGTCCATAAATGGAAGAAACAGTAATAATCTAAAGAATGTGAGGAATAGGTAGACTATTCAAACGTGACTTAAAACATTAAAGTAAATTCTGTAAACCATCATTAAATAGAAACAAGAAATAACAACACCATGAATTGTTTTTATCTGTACTCATACCATCAGCTTTTATAATTGCACATTACCCTGATATATTTATCAGGTTATATATATATATATATATGTATATATCAAATGTATCCTCATATATTTATTAATAAGTTGCTCTTGTCCTTATCTTTTGTCAAATGACTAAAGAATTTCAAGAATGAAGAATTCAGGCTGACACTGAATACCTTTATTGAGGAGTTTAGATAAAGAAAATAACGTACCTGGCAAAGGTTTAAGTGATGTGTGACCAAGGGTAAAGGCTGTAAACTCTGCTGGTTGTGAGAAGGGAATGCTAAGGCTCTGATTGACTTCCTGGACTGTAATGAACTGAAGCCTATTAATCCAGAACAGACGTCCACTGTAGTATTCCAGTGTACCCTGAGATATTTCTGAAGTACTCCATGCTGCAAATTCTGTGATGATGACATTACCACAACTGTGGAAATATATGAAATCAGCAAAATTATAGCATACACGTAGAGGGAATAGATTTATGCTATGTTTGACATATTGGTAATTTTCTTTTAATTCAAATTCTTAGTACTCATGTAGGCGTCAGGAAAACAAATCAAAAAGTTTTATTTAAGCACTTTAAAGCAAAACATTTTTCAGAATATAAAACGTTGCAGAAAGAACAAAAAGGCCTTCATTCTCTTTATTTCATTGGTAAACAATAAAATGGTTTAATATTCTGTTGCATAGATGCAGAAAAACTAGTATTTGGAAAAATCAGCCCACCTTCTCTCAGCAATTCCACCGAAACAGTGAAGTCTACTTCAGAGCATGAGATTCATACTACTTCATTACATCAGGAACCCAGATTTATTTGAACCTGCTAGTTTCCTTCCATTATTTATTAAGCTCTATTTATGTTTTTCTTTACTGGGATCACTGGTGATTCAATCTGCCTTGTATATTGTATGTCAAAACTTACAGGCCTTTTTAGGTGCCAATTTATCTACTGGGTAAGAGATTAAGTCTGCTGTGAGAGGCATCATTTTGCCATCTCAGAAATGTCTTTAAGCTTAGACACATGCAATGCAAAACACATTTGGAAAAGCTTTGACACACCATCAGGTCCATTAGGATGGATTACTTCTAATCTCTGGATTCTGGCATGGCAGGGACAAGGATTTATGGCTGCCAATTGGTTCACAATGGAGCTGCATGCTCCAGCTAAAACTAATCAACATATTTTAATTCCTTAAGTGTTTACTATTAATCATAGCAAGTCTAAAATCAGTCAGAAAATTCAGCTGATTCCACACAAAGCCAGCCTGCAATATTATGAGCACATGTAAATACAGATGCTGCCCAATTAAGTGTAAGAAGTTTATTCTGATGCTTCAAACAAAATAAGTAATGGCATTCCCCACAATGAAGAGAGCAAAAACTTAATTTCACAAACTACTATGCATTGTACACTTGGCAGTTAGAGAACAAACCACAGATTTCTCAAGGTTTTAGTATAAAATAAAGCTAACCCATAAATATGGCTTGTTATGGTTTGTCTTTTTAAACTTTGGCTTTCGGAAGTAATGCAGCCATTTCATGTTGAGGATGATCAAGAGGAAAGCCTGCTGAGTACTGTTTGCTCAGGTGAGAAAGAGGTGTCAGTTCAAGTCCTGAGCTTCCTGAAAGATGAGCAAGTTACAGAGCTCCAGGCACTTGGAAACTGTCAATTGTTGTAAACGCCAAGATAAAATACACAATAAGCAGCAATTATTTCCTAAAGCTGAATCTAAAAATTGATGAGCATGACCTTAGTTCAGTTGAAGTTCCAGACTGTGTTTCTCTCACTGCAAAATCCTGTTACCAACCATCACAACACATAGTTTGCTATCAGCTAGCCATGATCATTAGCTCTTCTTTTTGTTAAATTAGTAGATAGCATGCCCAGCACTGGACAACATTTTCTTCTTAAAGAGTATTCCAAAAACTAGAAAATACAGACTCTCTTACCTCTGCTATACATTTACTTACCCTTCTTTGCAGAGAGAAGCTCTGTATAGGTTTAGACATAGACCATCTTTCACAAGCCAGTAAAGAAAACCATAGGTGAGATCCAAAGTTACACCAACCACCTAAGAAAAAACAGTCCAAATAGCAATTTGAACACATCTCCACTTCTAAGGTAAGAGCCCTTAGGCATAACAGTTGTCTAGACAACATCAGAGTAGCTCATTATTGGCAAAAATAGCATTACTACCATGAATGTTCATTCTAACACAAAAAGAGACAGCACTAGAAAATAATCAGGTCATTGGTGGACACCTATTTATAGAAGCTGATGATTTTCTAGATAACATTTTATTAACACCTGTCACAGTGTTCATCCCTGGAGTATCTGAGTACCTCAGATATGATGGCAATAGTGTATCAAGTGATTAGTGGAACCACTTATCAAAATCTGCAGAATACCCCTGGTATTTTAACATTCCTTGTCTGAAACAGGTGGGTGATAACCAGTCTGAAAATCAGAATCACATTTTGAAAAAAGTATTTTAAATCTTTTGTCTTTGTTTTCCAGCTTTGATTTTATACAAAAAGCATTTAATGTGTTGCATTACTTATGGAAAACAGATGCAAAAACTTAATTTATTTATTTGATTAAGCAGGAAATTTGAATATTTAAATTTTTGTAAATAATTTATTATTAAATAAGGGGGGCAGAAAATTAAACAATCTTCTTGTTGATTACTTTAGTGTTTCATCTTCCTTTAAATGAGGTAAAAGATTTGTTGTTTCTTTTAATAGGAGCTAATATTCAAAATAGATATTTCTTGTTTCTGCAGTAAACAACAGATTCAATACCATATGGAACAGTAATAAAAATCAGACATTTAATAATCTGTTCTGTGAATAAAAAAGAATTTGCTTCCATAAGTTAATCTGCTAAATGTTATCAAGTTTAGTCTATTTTATATCATTAGCACTGCTTACAAGTTGTTTGGGGCCTCTCTGAACATGTTTTCCAGCAGCTCTCAAACTTCTCATGCAAACACTAATCGTAACTATTCTTTATAAGCTTAAATTTCCATTATGTATGTAAGTGGAACAGCCTTTTTTTTTTCCTAACTCTTCATTAATAAACTGCAGAAGATGATGACAGGAAAGCAAATGCTATATCACTTAGTTGTCTGCTGCTCCTTATGTAATCACATTCTTGACATATTTCTGTTGACATTGTATGTCAGAAAATCAAGGTTTGAATGATTGCTCCTGTAGGTTGTTCTGTTAAAAATATCTCACAGCGTGTATGTGCCCAAGTGTATATTTAGTCAGCCGTGCTATATTTTATCCCATTTACCTATTCTCCCTCCCATGTTCAACACCAAAAGACATCTTCCTGAATTTATGTTGCTTTTTTAAATATTTGGGTCCTTCTTCCTTGCCCCACTTTTTTTCTGCAAATATTGCATTTTCCTATAGATGTGTCCGTCTACTTTATCCTGATCCCTGTACCACCATTAAAAGGCAAATAAATATTTGTACTATTCATTTTCAGGAGTTAGGCAGTAATTTAACACCTCCCTTCTGTTATGCTTCAAAAACAGGCAAACATTTCCCAGCTCATGGGAGGTATTAGTCTCTGGTCATAACATGTAGTTGTGATGGTGCAATGTAACTGAACATCATAAGACGCAGGATAAACTTAGCTATTTGAAATACCTTTTGGCTAGAAATATTGAAACCACACCTAAAGGGTCCTGGCCCCACCTACATACAATGAACTTTGCTGCTACCCTATAAATTACTTCTGTTCTAGTCATATTGTACAGTGTAAACAACTTACTAAGGGCTTTGGAAATTCTGTGCCAGATCCTAAGCTGGAATGGATCAGAGTAGCTCTACTAAAATCAAGCAAGCTCTGCCAATACACACCAGCTGAGCTAAACAACTGATCAGAAAATAAAGTAATTGCCATAAAAGGATCTAGTTCCTGCCAAAGAAATTAGACTTTCAAAGTTCTGCCTTTGTATTTGTTTTGGAAACCCGTCATTTTCACAGTAGTCTCTTCTATTCCTATTCCTAGCATTCAGATTTCAAGCTAAAAGGACATATAGCTACAAACTGCTGAAGATCCAGCTGAACAGCAATTTTTTATTAGAAAAACAGATGGTAAATACCAGTAAGAACCACTTATGTGGAGAACATGCTTTAACTGTTGGATAACAGCAATTAACTATTACATCTGTGTTTTAACACAGAGGTGAGACATGCTCTTTTCAGGACTTCATTGTGCAAGGAAGATACATATTAGTACCTGTCCAAACATACTGCCTCTTGATATTGAGACAATAATGACCAGCTCAGCGATTTAACCATTAAAGAACATTGTGCTGTCCTTTTTTTCTGGTAGTTTTATTCTGGGTTTTATTTTAATAAAGAAACACCTGTCAGCTATAACTGGTCACTTCTCAATCTAGACATTTTTACTTGGCTTTTTGCCTGTGTGCATCACAGCAGGAGGCTGAGTTCAGGAAGTCAGTGCATAGATTAGGGCAGCAGAGAAGCAGGAGAGGAGATGTTTGTTTGTAGGAGGTGTGAATAAGTGAATGGTTGAAGGCTGGTATCACTGACATAGCGAAAGGTGCAGAAAAAATGACAGGACCAGACAAGCAGTCTTACTGCTGCCAAGGTTCTTGAAAGCAAGAACAAGAAGTTTGAGGTTAGCATGAGGCGATCCAGAGAAGCAAGTAGTGAATCAAAAGAGAGGGGCAAGGAAGTTGAAGATTGCCACTTAGAATAAACTGGAACTTGCCGGTCCTTTGCAACAGATCATCCAGAAGTTACGTGCTAAATCCAAGTGTGCCACTGAGCTTGGACAACAGATATCTTTCCACGGAGACAGTCCACACCAGCCAGCTTCCACGTAAGGAGGGAGGCTGGTACTGGAAGATACACTGATCCTTGGAGCACAGACATTTCTCTCATGTACAAAAGTTTTGCAGTTTTTCTGCATGCAGGTTTACAAGTATAGTAGGTGCCACACCAGAACCTGTCTTCCTTCTTCCCAAGCCCTTATGAATTTAACACACCTGTGAAATTAGCTAGCCTTTCTGAATATTAATTCCCTTTCATGGACTAAACTAGGCCTGACTTTATTTTTATAATCAGAGAAATGCCAAATTCTTTTAGTTTGGGAAAGGAAAGTAAAATGTTCTGGGGAATGATGCAAAGCTAACCAAGAGAGATAGAATGCTAAAACTGGAAAGGGTCTTTAATAGAGAACCTAGCTTCAGGTAAAATGGGAGCACAATTTGTATGACAGATGGAATAAAAGCAGAGGCTTGTTTAGCAAGAGCTGTGCTTTAAAGTAAGCTGTTGCAGCAAATGATTTTCCCGTGCTGACCTGTTCTGTGGCAGTCAAACTATGCCTCACTCCAGCACTCAGGACAGAAGGTACAATCCCACAAAGGCTGTACTTTCAGCCATGCAGCATTCAGCTCTTCTTACAGAGAGACTCCACAGACTAAGAGCAGTCCAATGGACTACATGGTCCCTCAGCCTGACCTGCTCAGCACACAGCCTGGAAAAAGGAAAGGCAGGAAGGAAGGCAGGAAGGCAGGAAGCAAGGCAGGAAGGAAGGCAGGAAGGCAGGATGGAAGGAAGGAAGCAAGGAAGGAAGCAAGGGAGGAAGGCATATGCAGCTGCTAAGACCCTGGCAGATCTTTTTGTGAGGAGAATATTCAGTCTCAGGGTTCTTCCACTGTGTAGGCAGCACCAAATTCCACCTACCGAGAATGAGGTCAAATCTTGCGTGGTGGCAGAGGCAGGATGGATTTGGAGAAGACAACAATGATCTATGAGGAGCCAGCAGAGAACCAAGTTTTTAAGAGACTTGATGGGACATCAGAGCGGGGTGAATGGAGAAGAAAGGCAGAGGAGAGGTCAGCAGAGATACAGAGGTTGTCTATGCAGGCCTCAGAGCACAACAGAATGTCTCCAGGTAGGGAAAGGGAGCTAATGAGCTTCCACATACTACAGGATCTTTGGTGAGCTGTAAGTGGAAATAGCATCTCTATTTTCCCTCTTCTTTCTACTTTTGCGTGGGACCCATTCTACACCCTAATACAGCTAAAACAATAATCGCCTGTCACTTTTTTCCCCGTATGCTTGTCCAGTGTCTTTGCTCACTCTTTCAAGAAGCCCCCTTCTCCCTGAGGGCCTGCTCTGCTCAGCACCAGCCTCTTCACAGCCTTCTGGAGCTCCTTGTGAGCCTGGAGCAAAGCAAGGGGGCCAGGCTGGGACCAGGCTTCTGTCTGACTTGGGCAAAAGATAAAGAGAGGATGGGGAAGGCAAGGGGTGGGCTGGGGAAGGAGAGCCTTGACAATCCTCAAAAAGTGGGACTTGCTGTTCCTGCCACCACACGAGGGACAGGATCAGGCAAGACGGAGACAGTGGCAGGTGTGGCACCCTCAGCAGCACTGTGGTAGCAGTGGCAGTAGCAAGCTGTGCTGGGCTGCAGCAGAGGCAGATGCCATACCCCCCTTCTCCCATCACCACAGGGAAAGCCTGTTTCTGCAGCCTGAAGTGCAACTCTGGTGCTCCTGTCAAGTGATAAGACTCAAAACTGGCCCTGTCACATCCTGCAAGCTGGGGAACACCACAATCTTCTGGCAGGATGCTGTGAAGCTCTGGTTCCATATTTTGATGTGAAAGCCAGAAGTGACCATTAGACTTCAATCATTTGGAAAAAAGGGAACACCTTTCACATGTGGGAAAGGAGCAGCATTACAACCACAATTTTGACAGCTATGAACACTGACTATATTCAAGAGATCTAAATACTAAAACACACACCACCCCTCCAACCCATCACTCCAAAAAGAAAGACAAGTAAAAAATCAGTCACCTGTTTACCAGAAAACTGCAGCTGCTCTTGTAACATGAGATACTCCTCTCCGTTCAATCTTGTGCTCTCCACTGAATACATTGTGGCCCAGTACAAATAGCCATTTACTGAATCCACTACTAGATCCTTCACTGGGAACACAACATGAGCCACAACATCTATATGGCCTCCCCACAGTGATTTTCTGTAGATCTAGGGACAAAAGAATTGACTTTAGCATCATATATAAATCATCAGCTATGATCAGCTGAGTGTACCTTGGTGACTTTTCCACAGCTGTTTATCAAAAGACTGTGCAAGCCTTAGGCTTTCAAAGCCTAAACCTTTTGCATTCAAAGTAAAAGGATGAAGACTAATGCAAAATTATTAGTTCATTTTTGCCGGAAAGTAACAAAAGAAAAAAGCTGAAATAGCTTTTTCCCTTCGCTTTCCCAGTTCTGGCAGCCTTCTGTCTGACAGAATTTCTCACCCACTTCATATTCACTATTCACAAGTGTAAATGAGGGTGCAAGGCAGTGTGAAATCTGGCCTCCTAGCTCCAGTTTTTAAAACAGCTTCTGACTTTGCACTTACAAGAAATGAAAGGCATAATTTGACAGCACTGCATAAATTAGCACTACAATTTTGAAGTCAGATACCTTTTAAATAATTCACATGTCAATGTTCCTGATATGAGAGTGTACAAAGTGCAATTGTAATTATTTTTTAACTGCAGTGATCTGCAAAATATCACAGAACAGAGGTCAATCTTGAAAATCTCTGTGTAAACAAATAGTGCCAAATTTGATTAAAATAAAGTCCATCTACTTCTTGGCTGAGATCAACAGGGCAACTTCCATTTTCACTATCTTCACTTATTTTTAGAATGTTAAATCCAACAAAACTGTTGATCGCATGTTTGATTTGCCTGTTTTGCACCTGGTGAATTCCGTATCCTGCATTAGTAAATGTTGGTGAACATTTTACTCCAAACTTTTGTATAACTGTAGAAAATCACTTAAGGAAAGAAAGGCCTTCTTGTTCTACACTGTAATAGCAAAGGTCCAAATGTATCTCAGGTTGCAAGAAGTAGGGAATATTTTCCCAAGTACTGCCTTACAGTCTTTACTGTTGACCTAAGGGATTTTTATATTTTAAGAAGTGCATCTATACCCACCGTATTTGCTTTGCCAGCCCAATACAAGCATTGACCCAACCAATCAAAGGCCAACATCCTTGCATTTCTGATGTCAGATACATAAGTGCTCGCAGTGGTGTCCTTTCTTTTGTTCAATGTCCAGGTCTGAACTTCCCCCATGGAATTAATCCAATAAAGAGTGTTGTTATACCAATCGAGGTCTTGGGGAAAAAAAAGGAAGATGTTAAGCATTACACAAACATGTAAATTAAAAAAAAACATTTTTTAAAGAATAAAAAGCAGCCAGGCACTTCAGTTTTTTAAAAATCGATACAAATGCATAGTAAGGCTCAGGTAACATAAGGGTAGATTCTTCTTTATAGGAAATAATGTACATGTATAGTACATATATAGCTCTGATTACTATAAATGTATGACATATATTGGGATGCTGGAGACAGAACGATCTAGTTCAGAGAATTGATTTTAGCTCTGCTGTAACTGTGGTGGTGTCAGAAGGGTTTCACTAAGGATTAATTTGACTCATAAAATAGAAGAAAGGGGATGAACCCAAAGGGTTGGCTCAGTGAAGCTGCTGCACTGCACTGCATGACATTCAAGTCTAGAGAACTCTTGTCTTTCAGTTCTGTTGGTGAAATTTATGGAGAGCTAATAAATGCCAAAAAGCCTGGAGCAGCAGCATGAAATTTGTTTAGTATGTACCTGAAATATTTCTTATATGAGGATAGAGGAGTTCTCCTGGCCCATAGCTATCCAATTGCTGCTTCCAGAGACCTTTAGACCCCACCGCAAAAATATATGGTTCTTCTTTGGCTGCAAAGGAAGAAAACTGCAGTTGTGCACACCAACAAGCAATTTATGTACAATATTTCTATTTCAATAGTAGTGGTTCCTGTTTCTGGAAAGTTCTTTAAGACTGCCCCTGTCCTAAGGAATAAAGGACAAAGAAGAAATGCACGAAAATATCATAATTTGAGAAACTCAGAGATTCAGGGCAGGTTCAGATCCAGAACAATAAGGCAATTTGGAATCCTGTTAGATGCTTAAAAACCACTGTGGGTTTGGACCTGTCCTTACCAAAGTTAGGCAGAAGTCACCCCTACGCCAGTCCAGCACCTAAAGCTGGAAGCTGTTTTCCCCTCAGACATAGGTTAATTCAGGTGAACTAGGTTTCAAAAAACATTCCAAAGACATGCAAATCTCAGATGTTTAGCACACATCCATTTCCCCTTATTATCTCTGCTCAAACCAAGGATTTTCAGCATTTGGTGAGCTGCACTTTTCCATGAACTGTCATTAACCCCCAGGGCACTGCACAAACTATTCATCATAGAAAGTTCTTTACAGAGCACTGGAAAGGGATAACACATCTTGCACCATATCAAATAATGTTTTTGATAGAATATTTACATTAGAAAAATGTAGATAAGTACTAATATTAATGCATAAATAATATTTAATATTATTATTCTAGTTTGAGAATCTTACTACTTTACTAAAAGCAAATTTACTTATATCCTGTATTCTTTAATATTTCTAAGAAAAACCTTTTTGAGCCCCTTATTTTGCAGTCTGCCCAAAGTGTGTGCCTCACCAGGTGGAAAGATTTATACACAATTCGTTCTTCATTTTTCCTGTATGACAAAGCAATTCTCACCTTCTTCTAAAGTTGTACCTCTAAATGACTCTGACCATGGCCCTGCACCAGCAGGAGACACAGCTCTGACTGACACCTCATACACTGTGAAGCTGGTCAGCCCCTTCACTGTAAACCTCGTGTCACTAATATTTGAGACAACCCATTCCTCCTCAAATGGGTGCTGAGGTGACACTTTCACATCGTAGGTCCAGTTCTGCCAAGCAGATGAACCTGTGCGAAGCAAATAATTGTGTTATTACAGAGTAGAGGGTTGTAACTGGTGATACTCATTCTTTGAGAAAGATGTATATTGGAGACTCCTTTCAAAAATGCCACTATCAGTGGAATTAGGAAAGGGATACATTAAAAATTTACACTCTTCACCTCAAGGACCAACCAAGAATAGTGCTTCAATTCCCCATGAAGAATGAAATCAGAAGAACAAAAATTTTCCCTAGCCAGGTAATTTTCTGCTATTCAAAGACACATGCACAGAGGATAGACACCATACCCCAGTCACTGATTGAAAGTCTCTGCCATGTTTTTTTTGTGTGATATCAGCACCCAACATTACTGCTACTCCATACCATACTCAAGATCAAGCTTTGCTTAAAATTCTTGCAGGGGACGTATGATTTACCAATATGAACTTGCATTAATTTAGACAGAAAATTTAGCTATTTTACTGGCAAATTATGGGCTAAATTTTTCAAACAGAGGTAATTCCATAATTTCCATCAGGATCTTCTCTTGAAGTCACTGAAGCCCAAATCAAGAAAAGGGAAGCCAGAAAGTTACTTCTCTAGAAAGAAAAGAAGTGGACTTCCAGGGAGAATCAACTGAACTTACTGGTTCCAATAGTGTGTTCAGGTGGTCTCCAGCCGATCACAGCTCGGTCCAACCCAAACAGAGCCGTGACAAGACGAGGAGCAGTTGGTAAAGGAAAAGGCTGAGTTGATGCCCCATAGAAAACCAAGTTGCCAATGCCAAAGTATTCTGGGTACACCAAATTGCAGTCCACAATGTACTCATTGAAGCTAGAACTTCCCACTGGAGAGACCTCCTCATGGAAAACTGCCGAGCCATCTGTGACTGTAAATGTGTTATCTTCATAAACAAAGCTCTCCATGTCATTAAATGGCACGTGCGATCGCAGCGTGTGAAACTCTGAACCATCAAGAAAACCTGACACAAAGGCCTGCTCTGTTTTGTTGAAGAAAATGAGTCTCTTCGATTGGAAGTTGACCACGAAGGCTCTCAGAGCACTGGATCTCACCACTGGTGAAGCTGTGGAGGCAGTGCCAGGAAAGAGTGGAAGGTTTGCTCTGTATATGCCATCCTCCAGGAGACAGAAAATATAACTGGCCATAGAGCAAAACAAACCCAAATAACTAAGGTGCAAGAAGTCTGCAGGTGAGCTACAAATATTTTAGCAGCTAAGAGATGTGCCTGTCTTTATGCACAATAGAAAAATGCTTTTGGCACTATTAATGAATATATACTGGGAGAAGTAGGCACATCAGTTTTTACCTTCTGGAAATTTAGACAGCAGATTATTGGAGAATATTCTTCCATAATACCTTAAATGTTAAGCATGAAAATTTAAAATTCATAGAGCTTCATATTTATAAGAGCATGAAATTTCTGAAACCCAAATTTCTATACTGGAAAAGCTTTATCTCTTCTGCTAATGCCCTAAAGAAGAAATTGCAGAAAACAACTGCATGGCACCACTCTTGTTCCAATTGTTTTGCAGTTTGTTATTTGTTGCCAATTGCACTTTCGTTTTGTTAACTTAAGTGCCTGAAACAGGAACCTAGATGACCAATGAAGTGGAGAAAATTAGAGAGGAGCTTTATAGCTCCTTTGGCACAAAGTGCTCAAAGGAGTTCACTTACCCATTATAGGGATCAGCTATAACCTTCCTAGGGGATGTCACATAAAGAGGAGTGATGTCTTCAGCTACCATGCAGTTCTCTAAATGGCAGGCATGTATCTGGGGAATGAGAAGAAAAACGGGTGATGCATTCATAGAGTGTTTGCAAATGAGCAGACAAGCTGACCTGAGATTCCTCCAGGGGACTGAGGAGACAGTGACACACCTCTCTCACAGTCCTAGGTCCTTCTGGGCTCCTGAGCTGTCAGTCAGCCAAGAATAACCCCTGTACACAAAGCCATGGCAGCTCACCCTGAAAGAGCCGTCAGCCACACCTCTAAGCTGGAGGGAAAATTGTGTATATCCAACTGCCTGTACTCAGTTTGGAGCGTATAGGCAAACTGTATTTTGACGATGATCTGGCAGGTAAGGGAAGTGCTTTTCTGGTCCTGGAAGCAATACCATGGAATTCAGAAATCTCTGCCATCAGTCTGTTCATCTACAACTCATTTGTATGTTTTCATCACTACTGCTTTTCCTGCTCCCTGTTTCCTGAGCACTAAGCAAAAAATCAGACATGGTAAGATAATTAAAGAAAAAAAAATCCCCCACTAACCATTTAGGGTAAGTTTCTAGTCCTTTGTACATTAGAGGACTATATAGATACATGCAAAGTCTGACCATTACTGTAAATGATGTTTTATGAGTAAGAAATTCAGTGCAGGGTTGCCATCTCCATTTTTACTTCAAACTGAAGCAGCTGTAATCTGAGCTGTTGCCATTGTATGAAACACTTCACATATTTTGTCAATTAGGACAGACATTATAATCACTAGCTAGGTATCTGACCACCTTCCTGAGGCAGAGTAGGAAATGAACAGGCTAGATGGGTAACCAAGTGAGAGAAACAGTGTGTCTGTACTGGGTATGAGGAGGGTGTGAAGTCAGTCTCAAAACTAAATTAAAACCAAAACAGTTATGTCCTAAGGAGAAAAATAAGGCAAGGAGACAGAGTTCCATGTAAGGTGTTTGCTTTATGAACTGATAGTCAAGCCTTTCTTCTTTTCTAAAGTATGAAATATGTGAATATTAATGTCATGTTAAAATATATTTTTGTAATCATATTTTGTGCATACATATCTATACATAAATAATATTTTCTCATGTAAAATTAATCACGTGATGGTTCAAATTAAGTAAGAAATTAATTTAGCACTAGAGCATTACCTTTTCATTCATGACAAAGTATATCCTCTGGTAAAGCCAGTCTACTGAGATGGACGTAATACTCCCCCAGCCAGCATAAAAGAGCATTAGATCAGATACATCGGACATATTTGCAACTCCTTTCACCCAGATAGAATTCCCTTCAGAAAAATAGACAACTTGCTGATAAATATTCACAGAAATTCCTAAAAATATAAAGATATGTGCACTCAGATAATAGAAGAAAAGCTTCCGTTTTTCAGTTAATTTTTCTACTTGCCTTAAAAATATGTATTTTTCAGTGTGCAACCCATCATCATCAGAGAAAGTTAAGTGTTTTTTCTCCTCACTTCTAGTCTTCTTTCAGATAATAAGGAAACATTCCCATTTGCTATGTAATTGACATTATTATAGAGAATTGCCCTTCAGAAAGGTAATCAGACAAAGAGAGGACATGTAATATGCAAACCAACACTGATTGCCCCTCTACAGGTCAAACAGATGCAATTGGCATCTCTTCACAAAGCACCATTCACTCTAGAATTCAAGCTTGAGATAATCTGTGCCACCTCTGCACTATCAAAGGCTATATAGTCAGGGGCAACATTCTTTCTCTGGAGTCTTTGTGGCTAGTGAAATTTGGTAGATATACTTGGATTTCCACACTGTCACCAAGGACCAGTGTAGATAAGGAACTTTAGAGTGGTGAGTAATTCAAGATAAGATGGTTGTCTGGTGACTTCGGCTACTAAATGCCTCATTAGTATGCTGACACACCAGCACAATCTTTTAACACTTGGCATTATTTTATTCAGAAATTTGAACCACTTCATTTCCCCATATTCATGTTGAGAAAAAATATGTATTAATCACAGGGAAATGTGGATTCATCTTACCTCAATTTAGATACCTAAAATGTAAAAAATGAACCCCAGCTGCCCAGATACAGTGAAGAAAAAGTTGCACTGGGGGGAACAATTAATCTCTTCCTAGTGCCTGTCACTTCAAATAGGTCAAATCATGTCCTGAAAGTTCCTATTTCTCCTGACTGACTGTAAAGGGAGACTAGATACTGTCTCAAGCTAAGTGAGGTGCATTCTCTCCTTGGTGAAAAGAGGTCTTAGGTGCACTTGACAAGAAACGGGAAAGCCCAATCTGATTTTACCTGTAATGTTGTGGTGTATAGTACCATTTGGCAGGCACTGAGCAGCTTCGAGGAAATGCTCTGTGGATCTTTTCCTTAAAGACTCTTTTCTGGATAGGAAGAGCCATGCTGCTTTTTCCCTCACTGGGAAACAGAGAAATTCAGAATTTAGATGACCTCAACACGTTGCTAAGTCAGATACATGGTTAATAGACATGCATATGGGTGTGTACACGAACGTATGTATGTATGAATATATTCTTACATTAGCAGTGACAGACCAAAACTTAAACTCCTTGAGTGTTGAAAGTGTATGGAGTGTATTCACCATTACACTTGATTCTGGCTCCTCACACAGGGTGAGAACACGCCATGTGAATTTCACACCATCATTTCCTGCAAAAATAGTCAGTTCCCTAGTGAGGGAAAGTAAGCTGGAGCAAATACTCTGACTCCAGGAAATGAAGGCACTAAGACATTCACGTGACTTCAAGATCCAGCAGAAATAGTATATTTAACCCCTCCAGATTTCTTTGAAAACCCCAGTCAAACTAGAATATTATCCCACACACAGAGCTGGAGAAAAGCAAGGCAAGTACATTTATTCCATGTGTTTCATTGTAATGCTTAGTGACTTATTCAAGAAACAAGTACCTTTCACAGATAAAGATGATAATGGGATAATATCATCTGCTTCAAAGATTATAAACTCAGTAATTTTTTTTTTTTTTTTTTCCTAATAAAGTCACAGAATTTAAAGTCAACAAGGATAGTTTTGGTCACATAAACTGACTTCACTCTTATAAAGGCCCAAGTAATTTACAGCAAAACCTCAGCAGTAAATCTGTGCCTCCTGTCTGGGCTAAGCATAGCTCTGGGAGAGATAGCTTGCCTGGCTTCTGAATCTCAGGTCGTTGAAAATGTAGCACATGCCCTGCTAAACTGATTGTTACCTTCATTTTTAAAGATGGTGTATTATTTCGAGTATGATTTTGGCTAATTTCCATCAGCAAACAATCCTTCCCTTTTTTTTTCTCCACTCCAGTTTAAGCAGCTGTCTGCAATCAGATACCATTTCCTCATTGGGGTATCACAAAACTGTGATCAAATGCTATCTTAATTTATTCCCAGATAATCTGCATAGATTGAGCTGCATGTATTTCTCACGTGATGCATACACTGTGAGTAATTTCAATAATGATGCCTTCAGAGTAGAGTACAAGAGGCCAATATTACCTCTTTATCTCTTTTCAAGTAACATTACTTGCAATCTACAGCAGCAATCAGATTCTTTTCCCGACTCTTCTCGGGGCTCAGATCTACACAGCTCAGTACCTGATGCAGTAACACCATTTCTGGACGTGATAACATGAGGAAGGGTTGTTCCTGTTTGCGTTAGCACAGAGAGAAAGCAGGTGCCTGTGCAATTTAGGGGGTAAAAACTGAAATTTTATGTGGTGACTAGTAAGGGGAGTGGGGTGGTTCCCCACCCCCATAAGGTGGGGGTCTTGAGGGGATAGGGTGTGTCTGTTTGTTTGTTTTCTACCTCAAATTAATTGCTTGACAATTGGATTGACATAATTTACACAGCTCAGGCTTTTCAAAAATGGCACAAATACTTACGTCTCAGGGTGGGCCAACCCTAGAGCAAACCTCTGTGGAGTCATCAAGTAAGGACATGTCAGTGTGTCTGAGCTATTACACACAAAAAAGTCACATTTTAAAAAGCACTAGAGAAGCAAGTTCAGTTTTTGTAACCAATAGCAGAAAGCTGGCAATTCAGAGACAGTCTTGAAGTGTTTTCATAGAGCTGAAGCATTTCCAGGTGTTTGACAACTGAATCTTTTCATGAGAAGGGAAGAGTCTTTTATTTTCTTTTCTAAAAGAACATTTTGGTGACATCGATTTCACTCTTATTTGTGTTCTATCTCAACATGTATCTTTCTCTGCCAATTAATTAATAATTCTGCAATTCTTTGAGTAATAGCTATAGTGCATCATTACTTTCAATATTAATTAGTTGATATGGTAAAATAAATACCTCCATGACAGAGCAGAACAAATTGGTATGATTTCACATATTTGGCTCGAGATAACTGAGAATTTTTGACAAAAGAGTTTCTTGTTAATATTTAGTATTATTAGAAGAAATACATTTCTTTAACAACTGTTAAAATCTCATCTAGTAAATGGAATCAGGTTTTTTTTCAGTCGCCGCCTCAGACCACTGTGGTGTTTTTCATTTGTAACACAATTCAGATCTGTTTGGGCCCACCAGCTCCACAGGCCACTCCCATGCTGTGCAACCATATAACATCTACAGCTGAAGAACAGGACCCTCTCTGATGTGCTATTGACTCCTCAGAGTACAACTTCCCGACGTGTTCACAGCCTAAATATTCATCTCTTCTGCCAGGTACGTGGCAGGCCAAGGAACATGAGTTTGTCCCCAGGAACAGACAGTGATAAGGACTCTGCTACTCTCTTACCTTTGGATGGCGGGGTCGTGATGTTGGCTTCGGCAGGGGGTCCAGCACCAGCCTCATTTACTGCCACAATACTGAACCTATGGGACACCAAAGACACAGGTTTTGGTTGGCAGGTATCTTCTGAAAGATTGCCTGAGAAAAATTTTATCAAGTAAGGAAGCTGCTACAGTAGTGCTTGACTTTCAGATAATGCCCATTTAAATATAATGCTCTGGGAAAATTTAGAATAAAAACAAAACCAACCAAAGTCTGAAATGCCTGAAGTCCTAGATTTAAATTCAAAATAAATTTTCAGACTCAGAAGAACAACTCAACTTCATTTCAAAGGAAGATCTGTATTTACCAGTGCAAGCAGAATGCAGATCTTTGCATTTAATAAAAATGAAGGAATTTTTCCAGATGCTTAAAGGACTAGAGAAGACTGCACTATCTTTCTCCTGCTATACTAAAAACATGCCACACAAACTTAAAAAAAATTAAAAAGAGCAGCTAAGAAAATGCAGCCTCCCACCCCTATATCAAATTGCTTCTCCTTTCTCACCATCTGACTTCCGCAAAAGCAGCCAAGTTATCTGGGATAACTCTGTTACCTCAAGGAAGGTGCCCTTGTTTTTGGCAAGAATGTAATTACATAGCATAATTGTGCAGAAGTGGTACTAAGGCATACTCTGTGCAATCTGGGCAAGAATTGTGACAGCATTCTTGGCCACGTTGGCTATCTTTTCTTTTCGTACCTGTAAGTGGTGTTCGGGAAGGTGGAGTAGAACTGAAAGCTGTGCCCTCCCGAGGCTCTCAACAGCTCATGATTCTCACTGGTCAGGAGCAAGTTATATCCAATAATCAATCCGTTCGGAAAAAGTGGTGGAGACCAACTAACTTCAACAGTGTTTGGACTTGAACTCTGAATGTCATTAATGACAGGAGCTGTTGCAGGAACTGCAAGACAGAAATATCTGACTCCAGTATCTGACTAAAACGTTAATTGTTTTTAATTTTTAAATACATTGTTACGTTTCACACCTGTTGAGTCATTTATACACCAATAAATATTAATAGGGACAGTTAAAATTTCAGCAACAGTTCACTTTTTTTTTAATGTCCAGGAAAATGGAACTGTGTTTCAATCAAATACATGCATAATTATGTCCAAAAGTATCCCATGTGCCCTCACAATTTCGACCATGTACTTTTCTGTGCTTGCTTTTAAAACCAAAAGCAGGGCGAAGCCCTAAATCTTCCAGGTCAAACAAAAAGAACCTGTAGTTTTTTCGTTTGGTCTTCTGCAGCTACCCAAGAGACAAAATACCTGTGGTTCTGAAGATTAGGCACCAATGTTGTCTGCCAAAGAAACAACAGTGAAACCCAAATATTTCTCTTAAGGTCCTGAAAGATGCAATTAATAGTGCAATTCATTACCTCCAAAAGCACGTGTCCGATAGCTGGGACTAGGCGGAGAACGGAGCTGCAGCTGAGATGTAATGATCCAAACTACTTGGAACACGTATTCTGTGAAGGCCTGAAGGTCTTTGACGGTATATGCTGTTTCAGATACTACCTAGATAAATGCACAGACACAACCGGGTTTTTTCCCTTCCTCCAGCTGCAGCTACTCTGTAGGATGTTATGAGGGCAAAAGAGGTCTCATACATATTTCAGGATAAAAAAGGGCAGCATCCTAAGTTTAATTAAGAGGAAATTCTGAAAGTTATTTTCGACATAGGCTTTGATTCTTCATCTTTTCAGAGTATTTTCTCTTCCCTTTCTTCAGAACACGGCACCAAATCTCAGCAATGAGCAGGTGGATCAAAAGACTGATGCAATATAATAGCAAATTCTAAGAAAAAAGTAGAAAAACCAGCTAGAATAGTAGCATATTACAAGCAATGTATTTTAAACACATACCACAGGTTTAAGATACAAAGGATCCTTGTTACACTGAAATATTTATTGTCTGAAGTAATTGCTCCCTATTATTTCATCAATGATTCATTCAGAAGAACTTCCTGCTTAGCAAATTATCTTCACCTTTGATTTGTGGCACCAACTTGTCATGCCCTGTAAATTGGTCCAATAGAGATGATGGAAAGATAACAAGTGTACAGCTGACGTAAAAGAACAAATTATGAGAATAACTCTACTGAGTCAGAACAAAGGTCTTTCTCACCAAGTATTGTGCTTTGACAAAAACCAAAAAAAATTTCTCTAGGGAAAGGTATTTAAAAAAAAAAAAGAAGAAGAAAGCCTACAGCCATACTTCTGAATATTCTCATTGGCATTTCACAAGCATGGCTCAACATGAAACAATGGGAATATTTGCATTTAGTAGAACTCGATGTTTTCTTTCACTAATTTTTGCAGTCACTTTTCAAACCCTATTGAGTAATTTTAGCAATTTTAATATTCAGGAGTTTAAATTTAGCAGTTTAACATCCACATGCGCCAGGAAGCAGCTGAACATTTCAACTACTCATTCAATGAGGAAATACATTTAGCTAGTTTTGAACCTGCTACCTGCTAGTTTTCATCAAGGTCCCTAGTTCCTATGTTGGAAGAAATGGGGAATAATCGGCCACTTCTCAGCTTCTCCATGCCACTCATGATTTTGAAAATCTCTTTCATGTACCTAGCATATTATCCAACATTTTTCTAAAAAGAAGCAAACAAAAAAAACTAAGAGCAGAGAAGAAACAATTTCCTTGCAAAGTAAAAGTGTCCTCCTTTACCTCTGTGTACCTCCAGTCACCAGGGAGCTTACTGAACTTCCACTGGACAATATATTTCACCCCAGAGATGTTAGCTGCCTTCCACCCTAATGTGACACTGTGGTTCCCAATGGCTGATGCAAATGGTGCACTAGGTTTGTTCAAGTAGTCTGAGGGGAAAATACAATAAAACAGTAAGAAAAAACCTTTTACCTCACACACCTGAAAGCTGTGAAGCCCATAAAAACACATAAAAGAACATATTGAAAATGTTGCTGAGTAACTTGCATGGCATTTTAAAGATAGTTTGATAAGTCAGATGGAAATGGGCCAGTTTCAAGTTGAGCAGTTGTGACTACAACTCCATACTTATGTAAATGCATTTCTAGTTACAGCTACTTTGTAAAATTTTTCTGAATAGAAACATAGAGAAGGCGTGGGAGACTTCCAAAAAGATTTTCAAGGGGACTATTTCAAAAGACAGTATCGGCTCAAGGTAACCTCTTGAGACTGGATTCAAAAAATCTCATGTTCATGAAAGGGAGGGAAAATTGTTTTACTCCAAGATAAACTTAAGTGTATTTGTTAAAAGAAAAAAGAAGAGTGGGAGTTTTCTGATTAATGAAAATACTCAAGACATTCCTATTTTTTAAATAAACCCAGATCATAGAACAAGACTATGAATTTATCAGACTGTCAATTGGACACAGAACTCTATTCAGACTTACTTAGTGCTTCAACTCCATATGCATCCTCTGCACGGCTGCAGCCAAACTTACAGGAAACTGTCTGCTTAGGACAGAGAAGTCACTTGTTAGCTTTGTGTAAAGGCAGACTTCCTTCCAGAATCATGCAGACACTTTTTAAATACATACAATTTCTGTGGACATTTTGCATATACACAAATCCTGTGGAAATAATTACATTAAATCTAAAACGTAGCAGTACCATGAACTCACTCCAAAGATTTTCTTGAGAGCCTTTTCGTCAATTCACCAGGCCCTGAATTAAAGGTTTCCTCTTTACACACTGTCCCTTTGTGGAAAACATAAATATGGGACTTCATTGAAGTTGGAAATAGACTTCAGTGATGAGCACGGAGTTACGAAGACAAGGTTTTTACTAGTTAGTAATATATTCCACATGTTGCATTTCACCCTTTCCTGCTTCATGTACCCCCTATTAAGGAGGCACAGTCTTACAATGTATTTCCAGTGAATTTTCAAAATAGCTGAAAACGGCAATTTTTAAGAGCAGCCATGCCTAACTCACACTTCCTTTTCAGCAGCTACTCCTTCTGTTACAGTTGTGCCTACAAGCTGCAAACATAACAAGCACCCCAGGGCAGTGAGCTCCACACTCACATCCTAAGAACAGAAAATTCCTGAGTTTTCACTTCAGTAGGGAAGGTAGATGTAGTCTCATCCTGCTTTTTATGCAGAGAACTTAAGAAGAAGTAGAAACATGTTTTAGGTGGGTCTCAGTAGCTTTAAAATTACATGTAAGACTGAGTCTCCCGGAAATACAAAACTTTTGAGAAGTGGTGATTTGAGCTTTTCTAGGCAGGACATTTATTTGGGCTCATTTTATTCTTGCAAGTTCATTCAGCCTTTAAAATCTTGACGTTTGCTCCACACAGAAGCAACCTTTCATGTGATAATTAACCTTTAGATCATTCAGAAGCAATTAACTATGGCAAGCGAGGAAAGTTTTTTAGTCACTCTTCCTATGATTTGATGAAACACACTTCCAGCACCCTATGGAAACTGATTAGACATGTTATTTCAGACAACACAGTTGCAACTGAGACAGATTTGAAAACTTGCTTAGCAATATATTCCTATATACATTATCTCACATCTAGACATTCAGTGCCAAGTGCAAGCATTTAAAATTTTTTTCCAGTGTTTTCATACTCAGAGAAATAAAATACTTTCAGGTAAATTATCACCACTGTTAGCAGGCAAAGATTCGGGTGTTAGCAGACATAAGTTATCAACTGTACACTGGAGCTTTCATATATGACTAATATATATATATTTCAAGGGGTAGTACTCAGATTACATGCTGATTCATAGTGCCTTCTGCCTCATTTAACACAGACATTTTTGAACACTTGTTTTTTGTTATTATTCTTTCTTCTTCTGATTTTTGTCTGAACCTGAACCATAAATTCAATTTTTGCTTGAGGTAAGAGGATTGCTAAAGCCTTAAATTTTGAGGGAAATTTGCTATCTGCTCTATTTGAAAACAATAAACCCTCATATATTCTCCATCCATCAGCAGTGTACTTGTGTAAGACAGAGTCTGATGCCTTCTCTTGTGAATATTCCCATTAAATTCATGGCAATCCCCTGTTCCTAGGTGGAAGGAGAAATACTACCGGATTTCAGTCCCAAGGTGTGTTAACACAACAGAACTGAGCAAATGCCAAAGAAAAAGTCCCACTCTTACTCCCACTCCTTTGCCCTGCAGACTGCAATGACCTGATGGATGCAGTGACACAGTGCGTGCCTGACATGAGGGTAGTCAAGTCAGTCAGCTGACCTGGTGGAAAGATAATCCCAAAAAAGCCCTTGCAGAGTCAGCACATTTAACTGGCATGTTAGGTGACCAGACAGGCAAAAAAAAAACCCCAACCCAAAAGCAACAAAACCCCCACACTCATTTTATGCTTCTACAAAAGAAATTTGGTTACTTCTTGGACTGTTCCTACACTCCAAAACCACCATTTAGTGCATTAGTAAACCTTTGTCACCATCACAATTTCATAGACTAAACAGCATTAAAAAAAGAAAAAATAAAAAAGAATAAAAAGAAAAAGATAACCCTTTCAATCAAATTTCCAGGTTGCCAATGGGTTTGAATTCTACTCATGACTCTCTCCAGTTCCTCCATCACCTGCTTGAAATCTGTTGCGCCCATTTGGGAACAACCTTCATCCCGAGGTCTCAACAGTGCCAAACACAATTTTTCCATCATCTCATCCCCATCCTATCCTATCCTGCACTCCATGTTCATGCTGAAAGGGCCCATCTCTTTAGCAGCACATTGTTGACCCATACTCATCACTGTGAACACCAATCCATCCGCAGCACAGACAGGCACTCCCCACCTGAGATCTCTTTTTGAAGGGCCACATGTTGCCCTTTACTGAACTGCATTTTATTTCATTTTGTTCTTCTATCCAGTCAAGAGTTTTGTCTTCTAGGTCCCACTCTTCGTTTCCACTTCTCGCCAAGGTGGTATCATACCAGCCTTAACAAGCATTCTCTCTGGGTAGTCTTTGATGGAATTAATGAAAAACTGGATGAACAACGATCTTGTGAGAGCAGAGAACATGGTTCACATAGGTCTGTCCTGTTTCATAATGCTGATTTTAGTCAGCTTTCTTTATAGCAATGTTCTTTGTCACACAGCAGTTTTTAATGCAAACCTGTCCTTAGTCACCATGCTGAAAAGGTATGTAACTCATTCTTCAGCTTTAGGGATTACAAAACAATTAGACCCGAATTGATAAGTTTGTGTATCTACATTGTATTTCTTCACACTCTGAGGACATAGCAATCACTGAAATAGTGGGTTTTTTGTATTGCTCTGATGGCATTTAACTTACCTCACATGCTCTAGTGTATGTCTCGTTCTGCCAAGAAACAAATTAATAAAATGGGGGGTTAGCATAAATATAATAACGGGGTATTTCAAACAGATTATAACAATTAATTAGAATTTCTTACAGTGAAAGTACATTACAAAACCTAATCACTGGCAAATAATGAAAGAAGGAAAATCCACACTTGAAAAAAGAGCAAGTTAACATTAGAATGATGTTAAGGTTGAATGAGATTCAGGTGTTCAAGTGATGCAGAAAAATGAGCAGTTTAAAAGCTATCATTGCAGGTGTCCCAGACCAATGTTAGTTCTCATCTACCTGGTTTAGTAAAAACAAGAAACCAATCTACTGATGGCCATGTGCTTCATTTGCATCTGCATGCAACGCTGAGACAGCCCCAGCAGAGTAAAATCCTGAAAAGCACTAGTGCATTATTACTGTCTAAAAATCTGTGTTGAGCTTAATGAACTGTAAAATGCCCATACATTCTGACAAATGCAACGAAAACTTTTGATATTACAGGCAACTTGCATAGCAAGAATTATTAACTTCCCAAAACAGAATTTATAAGGAACTAAGAGAAAATATAGACATTACATCTTTTCATAGAAACACTGCTCTGAGTGGATTTTGATTGTCTTCCATTGGATAAGGTACTTGATGGACTGGAGACAAGTGCTATAGAGCCAAAGCTTGGGTAATACTCACACATTTCAGTGGACAGTCAGATTGCAGGGTTACATTCCAAAACTGACATCCTTGTGTGCACTGCAAAGACAGAGAAGGTCTTTAAAAACTACTTTGAGAGCACAGTTCTAAAAGGAAGGGATACTCCAGCACTGGAGGTACATTATAGGTGTATATGGGTATTATAGATACTCATATCTTACAGTAAGAGAGTTATGCTGTATAGTGCCCTTCTCAATGTATAACCAAATAGATAGCAAAATAAATTCAGTCTTGTTCTGAGAATAAGTTTACTCAGCTGGCTATGATGTGGCCAGCGCTCCCACCCTCCCAGCTTTATTTTACCACTTGTTCTCTGTGCAGAAGCAGCAGATATGCAGTGTGCAGGACAGCAAAGCACAGGGGAAAGATGTTCAGCACAAACCCTCCCACACGTGCTCTCCAATAGGCATTGGTTTTAAAACCATGAGTTTTCAGAGAAGTAATAAATATTATGTCACTCAGTTTTGATGTTGCACCTTTCTCGTTTATACTGTCCTGTCTACTTCTTAAAGGTCATGAAGGTTTTCCTTTTTAAAGGAAAGCTGGAACAACTTCAGAAGCAGAAGACTCTGATACTGAGTGTTGCAAAGCCCCATGAAAAATATAGTGAAGACTTGATAATGCTGAGCAAAGTAACCTAAACAGGTGAGTCAACCTGGCTATGTATTGTCATGACAACACAGACTTTTATGGTCCCGGCATCATAAATGGCCCAGCCTCACTAGATACCAGGTGCTGAGAGGCTGCTTGCCACCAGTCTCTGGTAAATATTGAAGACTGAATTCTCCACCACTCTTCAAAGAATATGTATAATCACTGATACAGAAATTAGCCAGAATAAACTTTCCAACATAATTTGAAGCATTAGAAAGCTGGCATTCTTTATCTGTGCAGGACACACAGGAGGACATCTCCTTATTTCCGTGTGTATTGTGAGACTTTACAACGAAGTCTTTATCCACTATAATCATACATATTCATTAAAATGTGTTTCTTATCTAATACATAAACATCTTTCCTAGAACTAGTTTCCTAGACCTAATTTCCATGCATCTGCCTCCTACTGGAAGTCCTGTTATGGTCCTGAAAGTTTATCAAGAGGGGTCTCTGGTGGCCGTATTCACTGAATGCTTCAATATTTAAGGTGACCTTTCCTTGAACTTTATCTTTGAGCATGCGCTGTTGCTTCTTGTTACATAACTTGCAAAAACCCCACCGTAGTCCTCTTTATCTGTTTCTCCACTGGTTCCAGCCATGCTTACCATCCTGCATGCATACCTTTACATCCTTTTATCTTTTTTTTTTTTTTTTTTTTTTTTTTTTTTTTTTGTTTTCCAGTTAGTCTTTAAGCTCTATTCAGCAACTTCAGGGAAGCTGAAAAATTTTATTTGCCATGTTATTTATCACCACCGGCTTGAATTGCATTTGCAATCTGAGCTAAGAAGTCAGCTAAAGTCCTCCAAGAATGCTCCTACGGAAAGCTCAGGTTAGACTCCCATGACAGACACAACCATTTAAAGTCCTAGAGAACTCTAAATGTTCAACAATTATAAGTTTTCTTACATTGAATCACTGAGAAAATGAAACAAACTACTTAACTGAACAGAGGTAACTGAATAAGACAGTCTTTATGATTTGCATGTTGGAGGCAACACTATTTTTGACTTATTGTTTTAAAAATGAGAGATTATGAACTTTGTAGATCACAAAATGTGAACATGACTCACAGCAGAGATCAACACCGTTTACATATTTTCTTTAAATAAAAATTATAACCCTGTCTCTAATAATTTGAACCAAATCTACCCACTCAACTTAGTGACTTGCTAGACAGGCAACTGTGCACATTTACATGAAGTTTTTGAAAATCTGATCATTGCACCCATTGTATTTAAATAACAGGAACATAAAATGTCAGTAATTAACAAAGTAAACCATTACTCACCGCTCCAGTGATGTCACTAACATTGCAAAGGTTAGTAATTCCAAGTTCTCCTTCCTATAGGAAAATACGTCATTTTTTAAATGAATCAAAATACTTCCCCAAAATTATTTGATTAAAATACATTAAAGCATTGGTTTCTTGTAAACCAAATTTTCTTTGGCTGATGTTTTCTCATCTGGAGAAATTTATTGTTGACACACCTCTTCTCACCTGAGACTAATTTCAGAGATACCATCAAACAAAGACATTTGCAGAATCAGTTGGTGTTAATCAAATGATCTGAGGTAGGAATTTGGCTCTTACCTCCCCATTCTGGTTCATTGAGTCAATAACAAATGCTCCACAAATATGTTGGGCTTAAATGACAAAGCCAAGTGGCTTTGACCTCTTGGGAGCGAAAAGACCTTCCTGCGAGCTAAATGCCTTTTGTCTGGCCACCTTTTGAAGGAGTTTTACGCAGCCATATGGTGACCGCCAGCACCCTTCCTCTCCTGCCAGGAGTGCTCTCCAGTGAACGTGCCTGTTTCTTCACATCATTCAAAGTGTGCAATCGCTGCCTCTGTCACTGAAGTGCAAATGAATTGAGGATGTATGCAACAATTTTAGAGAAGCTGAACAGCAGCTCTTAAATTTTTGACCTGAAACCAGGTAAGAGCAGCCTTAATAAAACAATTATCAGGAAGAAATTTTCAGCACACTGGGCATACCGTGAGAATAGACAAAATCAAAGTTGTCACCAAAACAAATCGAATACAACAAGTAGAACAAAGGAGAAAAATAAGATTTACAGCTCTCAGACTCAAAGATTACATTTCTCTTATCTGAATCAATATATTCAATATATTCACCGAACACAGATGTGATTTTCCTGTCTTTTAAAGCTAAAAGGAAGAGCAACTTATTTCTTATTCTGAATTAATTTAAACTCAAATTAAAGGATCTCCATTAAGGTTATCATTGCATGATATGCTTCCATCAGGGAAGGCAATTAACTTTTTCACTGGTGCAAGAGTTCCAAATAGTTTTAAGGGAACTGTCAGGCAAGCATATGAAATAGATTAGAGCAGGTGAAAGTTCTCTGCAGCAGGTTTCCACAGTTAGCACCAAGGCACAAAATGTCCTTTTTACAAAGCAAAGATACACAGTGCTCTAAACCACATCAACATTTCTGGCAAATAGAAGTAAGGAGGCAACTCCTGAAGGTAGATTGTCTGGATTTCAGAGGTTTTGCTTATCTTTGTCTTGCATTCATAGAAGGAAAATAATAAATTCTACATGCTATTCAAAGGAATATTAAGAAAGTATAAAACTAAGGATCTGACCACTAATTTTAATACTTACAGAAATACCCACAATTTAAACCAGCTAACTTAGAAATTAAGCTGCAACTAAGTTCAGGATAGCTGTGTGTGCCACAGATTCCCAGAAAATTTCTTGTGACTTTACAGTTTTCCTTGATTCTGTAAGAAAAGCCCTGGACTAGACCAAAATGAATAAGTAAAGTGAATAAACTGAAAGAATAAATGTTTATCTTCCCCACCCTCCAGGGACTTTAGCATTTATAGTAATTGTATGCAGTCAGAGTAGTGGGATTTGTTCCTTACCAGATTCCACAAATTCAAATGTTAAGCATTAGTTCTCAAACTCTGTTCTTAGTAAAACACATTCCTTAGAATAATTTTGAAAATGCTGATATGTAATATGAAGTTCTTACAGTGCTAACAACAATCTGTATTTCAAAAGAAGATTAGGTACAGCTTTTGAAAACTTACCAGGTTACTTGTACACAAGTTTTGACAATTCCTTGAGAAAGCACAGTACACTGCAGAAATCCACAGACAATAAAAAACAATGAGCCTTTTTAGCGGGAAAACCCACAGGCAAGCGTTCCTCATAATTTCAACAATTTCATCTGTTAATCTTACTCTTCCCTTGACTTGGCCATACAAACTCCTTTTAGTCTAGATGACGGAGATGAGACTGTGAAATTTCTGCATGTCAGATTACTAAAATATTTTTTGAACCCTTGTTTACACTTCGCTCCTCCAACAACTTCTCAGCTTCCCGGAGCACTTGTCTTGAACTTACGCAACCTCTATTTCATAGTTTCTTATTAAGCCACTGAAACAAAAGAGCTGACCAATGAAAGTCAGTGTATCCACTTGCACAAATATCATTAACGTAAAAAGGAAACTAAATGCCATGCTTTTAATCAGGTGCTCCGAGCAACAAGGAAACAGGGAAACGGTGGGAAAAAAAATGGCCTAATGTTAATTTTGACGAGATTAGGCTATTTCTAAATATTTTTACATGGATGCAACTAAGAAAATTTGTTGGTGACGATGAATAACTTTGTTAGAACACCACTGGTCATACCAGATATGGCAAAACTTTTAATTAATTCTTTATTTGAATGACTGTTTCTAAATGTTCCATTTCCACACCAAAATACCACTCAGAACAGAGTCTGCCTTCCGATGCAATCTAGACACAAACTAACCATAATCTGCTAGGGGCTCTCTAGATGAGGAGGCATAACTGTACTAGTAAGTTTGTACCCATATCATGGAAGAAAAATGAAGCTGGTAGATAAATCATGTGTCTGATTTGAAGAGTGGTGAAGAGTCTTACATAAAATTGAAGACTCACATTAAAAAGGTCTGTGGAAAGTCTGGCTTAAGACACATCCAGGTCCTGGTCTGTGGCACATCTGTGCTGTACCAGCAGAGGTATCCACAGAGTAATTTCATAGTAGAAAACACACTAGTAGTAGTGTGTAGCTTACACACAGGCACACACACACACACACACATATATTTATATGTATATATAAGCAAATTCTATGTCATTTTGTGCATGTGTATTACTTTATAAATAATATAGGATTTTGATGATCAGTTGAGGCTGGCACATCCTGTTATTGCTGCTTGGAAAGGGCATCTGCTTTTCTACCATACCTTTCCAAACCCCATTCATTTGCCAAGGAAACATTTCTGCAGTCATACAATAAAACAGGCTGAGAACCTAGTTAACACCAACCCAGCAACAGCAGAAGTGAATGGGTTGGCATCAACCTGATGCTGTTTTTTTCTGGCTCAGGCTCTACTACAATCCCCTGTGCTGTTCTGTCCGTGCAGTGAAAGGAGTAAATGCACTAAGGCAGGAGGAAAGGGAAAGCCAGGCTGGAGACAGACAATGAATATTGGGAAGAACATGGCTCAAAGATAGTCTGAGGAAGGAAAGGCTTTTAGGATCAGGTTTCTTCCTTTTCTTGCAGTTGCCCTGGGAAGTATTTGGGGGTTTCCTTGTCCATTATCTCAGACTCCTCACCACTATTCAAGGGTACATCCAGATGAGAGTAAGGCTCATCTAGGAAGAGATTTGCTTTCAGCTAAGGGTTTTCAGCTACACAGGTGTAGGAGAATTACTGCCCAATTTTCTTGTCACTTCTCCACTCCAGAAGGTTGCTGCCCCCACTCCAGCCCATGATGAAAGCTGCTCAAGACAGAGCTCCTTAGATCCAGCCAAAATAAGCCAGTCTAGTCTGACTGCTTAAACAGTAGCTCTCTGCTAATCCAGCTCATCTTGGCTGAAGAAGTTTCATCAGAGCTCACATGCCCAGCAACACTGAAGAGGAAGCTGGTGACAGGCAGATGGAGGCGGCAATTTCTTCCTGAGGCAAAGAATTTTGGCTTTGGATAGTTAGGACATTTAGGACCCTCAGGATTTTGTCTGTGGGACCATTAGGTCTATACTAGTAAATTTAATGTACCCACATCCATACCCTAGCAGGGAATGGTATAACCCATATCCACATTTTAAAAGCCTCTCATAATCCAAAAGAGGATAGGCACAGCTGAAATACCTATGGGCAATGGCTCTTAAATTTACTGTACCCCAAACTGTTCCTTGATATTATCTGGGCTAGTGCTGATGCGGATCAAAATCAGACAGCGTTCAACAATTGATCTATGTACTAGGACTAAGGACTGAAGGACTATGTACTGAGGACTAAGAATGCTGGCTGGAATGGATTTAAATTACTAACTTAGATATATTGTAGGTAAAAAAAATATGCCTAAGTTCAAACTTTTAAAAAAAAATCTTTTAATGACATTTAAATATTAAAACTATTTTAAAATGTATTTTGGAGGTTTTATAGGAACTAATTGACTATTAGGATGTCTAGGGTCTTTTTTGTGGATGTATAGGGAGATGCACTGGGAGATGAGAAACACAGAAGCATAGAATCATTATAGCTGGGAAAGACTTCCAAGATCATTAAGTCCAACCTTTCACCGCACACCACCCTCCATGCCAACTAAACCATAGCACTAAATGCCATATCCCGTGGTTTCTTGAATGCTTTCAGAGACAATGACTCCACCAGGTTAAGGACCTGGTGAGGAATGTAATCAAGGTGCATCTTAAAATCTGAAGAAAAAGTCCACAGCACCATAACAATAACAATAACAATAACAAAACAGTATTTGGCTTTTTGGACAAGGAAATCCGGTTACTATCAAATACGCGTAACTAACCCTGTGTAACTGGAAAGCTTGGCTATTACTGATGAGGGTAATTCTTGTCAGTCAGCATTTGCACACTCATATAAGGGCAGTGCATACATGGCTTGGACAAATGGGCTCTAACCATTACAGTCAGTTAACAAAATAGTAACATTAAGGACATTGTTCAAACGAACTACTCAAATGGTCCAGAAATTTTTCTTAAACTTCCAGCACTGATTTCCACCAGGTGTCACTGTAACATCCCATAAACCATGACTTTCAAAGAAAAAAAAAGCACTGAAATATCTCCTTTCTTGTTTACCTTCCTTCTCCCCTTTGAATTGGGAGAACAAATACTAACAGTAACTTGAATCTTTGGATTTTTAACCTGAATTTCAGGAATTCTAGAAAAGAGAGGGCTTATGGGCTTTAGAAGCTGAACTTTGAAAGGACTGTTTGCGATATCTGTAAATGACAAAGCATTAAGTGTAATTTTTAAGTACATCCCTTGCATAACACTGCACCCTGACATGGAACCAGGGATCCAAATTTTGTGAGATATCTTAAATAAACCTTGTCCTTTATATTATAGATCTCCTTACAGAATATAATTTCCTTTATCCCAAAGACCAGCACAACGAAGATATGCCTGCAGACCAGCACATCTGCAAGGGAGAAGACTGTGAATGAAGAGAAAAATAGAGAAAACTTGATCACAGTTCCCTACCTGAACAGCAGTATATATCAGAGCTCTTCACAAACTATGGATTCATCTTTCAAGTTCTTTTGACCCTTTCTTAAGAGAACTAGAACTATGTACAGGCAAGTGATTAGCTCTGATAGCAATGAATAAGGGCTATCATACCTTGAGGAGAAGCATGTACATTGTTACTGCCAGGAAAGCAAGAAACTAACACCTTCCTTATACCTGAAATTATCATGATCCATAAAGACAAACCTTTCCTATGTGTGAACATGCACACAGCTGTGCATATGTATACACAAAAGGTATAACATAAGCAGAATAAGGATGGAAGACACAGAGATTTAGTGCTTTGCTGCACTTACAGCAGAAGATTAAAATTACTGGCTCAAGGTGGGTTGGCAGCCTGCTCTAGCATTCACCCCAGTGCACAGACACAGGCTGTTGCACATACAGCCAGAAAGATCAGCTGGGAAATACCTTCTGGGCTGCCAAAAGGTTACAGCCCAACACATTAACATAAACTGATGAGAATTTCAGCTTATTTTAATAGTACAGGACAAAAGCTCTCACGGTCAGCTCCAAGCTTACCCATACCTGGAGCTATGCCATCATTCCTGCCCTTGTGGCAGCAGCCTCCATCACAAAGGTAGGCCAAGCAACTCAACGTAATACCCACTCCAGCAATCTAATTTTAATCTCCTCCCACGTTTGAGTCAGGCACCTAAAATCTCATCAAATGAAACAATTGTGTATGTGCTGCTACTTAAACACATCTATGCACAGTTTCACAAAACAGCACACAGCAGGAATCTGCAGGACAACAAAAACTGAACACAGGATGGCTGAGGAGGCAGGCAGGGGGACACCCAAAGCCCGCAGATGTTTGTGCCTGATCTGGGCTGTTTGTGTCCGGTTACAGAGCACTAAAATTCCTTGAAGATAGACCACCGTTCCTGAGTCCTATCTTGACGGGAAGGAAAGTCGGGAGAGGTGAGAAAGGAAAGAGTGTCAATCCCTCAACCAGCCTACAGGCCAGAGCAGTGAAAAGGAAAATCTCAGCTTTTACTTATCAGTTTCTACCTCCTTTGTCTTGGGAAGGTCATCTTGAAAAGATATGCTGATGTGAATCACTCACTAGTGATGATGGATTTTCACTCTTTTCCGAAGATCATAGATTAGTCTCATTTTCCCTCCAGCAATGTGCCCCCATTTGATTTTGAATTTCTTAGTAAAGTAAGTGAACAAGGACCCTAAGGGCAAAAAGCTTCCCTCCACTGCCCTGGCCTCCCTCCTTCCCTTTTTATTTGTTAGTGCAACTGCAAAGACAGCTGTTTGTCTGGCAATAGCAGCCAGTCGGTCAGGGAGTGCTGTGCACAAACAGAGGGAAGGCCATACAAGAGAAACCCCCTGGAGTCTGGCTCAAGATTTATATCTATCTCTGCAGATTAGAGAAGTGGGGTTGAGGAGGGGGAGAGAAACAGACTGTTAAACTGGATCAAATTGGAAAGACAGTCATGCATGAGATATTTAGCTAAACCTGTCAGGAGACAGGGATTTGCTTCTATTGATCTGCAGTAATGATGACTGGAGAAATGTCTCATTAAACGATGTACAATGATGGATTTCAGACTAGGCAAATTTGAGCGGTGGAGATTACCAGGAAGAGATGTAAAAGCTAGGCCAGGATAGAAAATATAAGGAATGTTAAAGTGTAACATGGATCTATAAATACACTGCTAAAAGATTCAAATCCAAACGAAAAATAATGTATTAGGGCTTATTAAACTATGTTTGTGTAATCATCATGCACAACATTAGGAGAGACAGTGAGCACAAAGTGACAATAAAAACCTAGCTGTTAAGTATGTAAATCTCGTACTTCTTTTTGTATTGCTTTAAAGAGGATAAGTTTGCAAGGTATTTGCAAAGCTTTTTAGTGATTTGTTCAGCTGTGTTATCTATTAGATATTTCCTGATTATTACTAATCAAATGTTCTGTCTGAAATGTGAAGAAAACTAAATTTCAACATACACAAGTAGTAGGCAGTGCAACAGTGTAAGTGTAAAATGGCCTGATGCAGGATGTCTGAAGAGGATTGCATGAAAAAAATGTGCAAAGGGTTTTAGAGATAAACAGAAGGAAAGAAGATTGCATACCACACAGGGAGTGACTTATTGCTCTGAGCAGGTAGATCAGTGCATAAGAAGATATAAAATCAAGATTAGGAGAAAAAGACAAAAGGTGCAGGAGCAGTAGTGTAGGTTACACAATCTTGATAAAGATCTTCAGAACAGTCAGATGTTCAGTTTGCATAAACATCTCCCATAAAAGTCTCTACTTCTAACACCTCCTGGTTTCCATGGCATTCCCAAATACCTGAAGATTTCATCTCCCATAGTAGCTCCATAAAAAGAAATTGCTTATCCAGCAATCCAGGAGAGAGCCCATCTGCATAGAGTTTCTTACAGATTAAGAGGCAACAGTGCCCACTATGGAGACAGGAATTAACAGGGACTGTATTTGACCATTTCAATCATCAGCCTGGGAAAGTGTGTTGCTGGACTGCTGTTTGAATGTTCTGCTCATTAACCTCCTGGTAGGTATCTAGAGTTTCAGTCCTTCTCCCCCAGAAATTCCCATCCTGAGCACAGCTTCACAGCCCCCAGATTCAGATCAACCTGACGAGGGCCTGCCCCTGCTGAGCTCCTCAACCGTGTGCCCACTCCCCTCTTCTGGGGAACCTGGGACTTGGTCCCATTCCCCAAACGCAGGTCCCTAGTGACACCCTCCCTGTTTCAGGGTGTCCCAGATGTTCACCCGGGGCTGGCAGTGTTTAGGCACCATGGCAGGGGGCTCCTAGGGCAGTGCCCATCCCACCCCCAGCCAAGAGCAGGGCAGCCAGGGCCATCATCAGGCACCTTCCTGGGGACAGAGAAGCCAAGGTTGGGATGTGGGCCTAGGGCTAGAGAGTGGCCCTGATGTTGCACCACGGGGGCAGGGGCTGACGGCTTCAGGGGCTGGCATGGGGCCCAGTCCCTGGGTGGATGGGGAGCCCAGTGGGGCTGGGCAGAGACAGCCGATCCCAGGCATGCCCTCAGGGCCCAGCTGGCAGGTGTCACCCTGGAACAAGGGAGCTCTGCCCTTCTGGACCAGTAGCTGAGAGCCAGAGGGATCATCCAATCATCTCAAAAGGCCACTGAACTGCGTCTGCGAACTCCATTGGCTGCAGCAGCAGTCACTTGAATTTAGATATATTGATTTTAAATTAATTGCAATGCTTTTAAACAGCCTAAGTATTATCTGCCCACAGCCATATGTGCTGACCCTCAAGCTGGCACAGACATGTTGTCAGACTCACAGCTAGGTGGTGGTTTGGGTGTTCAACCAGCTTTTTATTTTCTTTTGCTGAGGAAATTTCCTTCCAGCTGAGGGAAGTTTCCTTCCTGAGGAAGTTTTCTTCACCGAGAATCAGGCAGATGCCAGAGCAAGGAGGGGACAGGCACAGAGAACTAAACCCACACACTGCCAGTGAGGGTGCACCCCAATGCAGTAAGGATTCATCACCTGTGAAGGACATCAGCCCTGACATTCCGTGTCATGTTCCCAGACCTGTTTTCCTACCCTGTCCTAGCAGGGTGGTCACTCCCCCTTGCACCAGCTCCAGTGCTGTTTTGATCCTCTACTGAGCTAATTCAGGTCCCTAGCACAGCGGAAAGCCATTCACCTTGTTGTCAAGAGAATGTTCTGCTACCTCAGCAAATTGAATTAGCTCAACACAACATCAGGTGAGCTCCAGGAAGAGGGGGAAGTAAGGCAAAGAAAGGAACCCTTTGACCCAGCTGGTTTGAGCCTTCACTCTAACAGCTGCTATTGTTTACTAAATTTAGGTCTGATGCATCATTGTCCCTTAATAGAGGGAAGCCTGGGGAGCAGGGTCTGCTGCTCATGACATGTTTGAATGTGATCTTGCACAACAGTGCAGTGACCTCTCTTTGCATTATGATAACACAAATAGTAAGAGGTGGCCTTTAATTGTGAGTGCATCTGGACTCCTGAAAGATTTGCAGAACAATGACATGCTTAAGCTGTAATGACAAACACTACCTCAATGTAAAGCAGGCTAAGACAGGAGAAACATTAAACACGGGATGTCATACAGGTTCGTATGCTTATGCTCCCAAGAGTAAAGATATAAATTGGTTTATGAAAAGTATGTTGTTTTTTCCAGTATAACTTACATGCACAAACACAAATATGTCCTTTCTAAGGCTGAAAAAAGTCAGTGGAGCTCAGAGAAGAAAGGGATGCACTAAAAAGAGGAAATCTCTGTATCAAAATGTATATAAGAGAATGAATTATTTTAAAACAATAACTAAAACAATGATTTCTGAGAAGATTCTTCTGGCTTGGTTGGGGTTTTTTTTTTTTTTTTTTTTTTTTTTTTTTTTTTTCCAGACATGTTTCGGATTTCTACTAAATTACAAACCAGAGAAAGACTATTCTCTGAAAAAAGGTGCCCTTTTGTGGTAATCCACAGATTAAGTAAAGACCATATCCTTCAACCTCCCTGGGCATTTGTGTTCTCAGTCCAGTGTACTGGCGGATACCAATCCTAACAGCAATTTAAGTGAAGTTTGAACAGTTGAGGTGCAGACACATGCTTTCTTCCATTGTTCTGCAAGCTGCAGATTTTGAGCAGAGTGAAGAGCTATGGATACGGCAATATCTTGAAATATTACAGCATCAGAATCTAGAGAGCAAAGGAGCACTTGGCACTGCTGTCAACACAGGCTCCCCCAAATAACTTCAAGGCACTTTAGATTAGGCCCAAGAACTAATCTGAAGAAAGAGACTCTGCCCTCGGAGGACTACTAAGCAGTAATGTTTCATTTAGTGGACTTTCCAGGTGCACAAAGAGTGCCCAAGTAGATGTACTTCACTGTCTGTATGCCAGCAAAAATAGTTTACTGCATTTTCACACAAGTTTTTCAGATAAATATAATCCACATGAGAAATTGTCTATCATTGTGTTTTTATAAGACTAGTGAAACAAAACAGCTATAAAGATTTCCTTTATGTAGCAACAAGTTAGCCTTCACTTCGTAGAATGGCTGTCTGCAAATGTTCAAATGTTATCGTTATTTTCTGACTGTGGTATCTCTGTCATGCTGGTTTTGTCTCCTTTGCTTCAGTGTTTGCTATTTTATTACATTAATGTAATTCCACAGATCAAAGCAACAACAACAAAAAAAAATTCCCAGGACAGTAACCTAGAACAAGGAACATCAAGAAAAAATACTGGGTATAAGATGCAAGGAAGTAAGCAAAGGTTCATGGTCCACCAAATCCAGGCTGCAACCAGCAGAAGCCAATCTGAAATTACCTACATTTTCTCCAGAGTGGTTTGTGACTGAGAGAAGGCTGAAGAGCAGCCGGGTTTCCTGCTCCTGCTCGTTTAGAGGACAGGATTTGCCTCTCTAGATCCCTCGTAATAGGAGCATATTGGTGGGAGTGTGGGAGAGGAAACAGATAATGGCATAAGAATGAATAAAAATCCATTTGATCGTTCTCTTTTCCAAGTAAAGGCTACAAAACAGTAGAACAGTTTCAGCTAGAAAACAGTTCCACATGCTAACATGAATCCTAATGATTGATTAATATACCATGCTCATCTTTATTGAAACAGTAAGTCAAATACCTATAAATGCCTAGATGGTATTCAAATGTAGACAGCAGAATTCTGAGCCTCAAAGGTTATGGTAACCCCTGAAGAGGTGCTGAGTGCTCGTAAATCCCCCATGAGCAGGGTGCTGCATGAGAAAGTCAGAAACTGCAGGGACTCAGGTCTTCTCTCAAGAGAAGAGGTAACTGCAGAACTAGAGCAGGAAATTATCACCAGGGTTAGTTTTGGCCTGCTTGGAGCAGCCAACAACAGAGTCTTAGTTGTGGCTGACTGCACCAACACCGTGCTCACCATTTGGCATTCTGGGTGTGCATCCAGCATCCTTCTGTGCCAAACGAATCCAAACCTTCCCCAGGCATCTTCTCTGTGAGGCTGTCTGTTTCTCTGGGCACATGAGGAACTGTGGCTGGGTGGTGGGGATTGTTACAGGGACTTTGGCCACATACAGGTGTTCTCTGTCGTGGTTGGTCATGCCAGATAAAAATTTTCTTGTTTCCAGATGCTCAACACTGTTTATCCACTGGAGAATGAAGCCATGAAGGGTTCACTCACACTTTTTAAGCTATTGCAGACAAATGCGTCTGAAATAGACAACGCTTAGAGTGGGAACTCAACATGCCCAGGCAGCAGGAGCTAGAAACTAAGGTTAGGCAGCAGAGCTACTCTTCACATGGTGAATGCCTGGTCCTGGCCCTAACGTCTCTCACCTGTGCAGGCGAGCAGCCCACAGGAGGTGAATGCCTGGGCTGAATCCACATGGACAACCAATGCCACCCTGCACCAAAACCATCATCATGCTCAAGGGAAGGAGGGCAAAGAACATCTGATTTTGGTGGACAACTGCCATATTGGATATAGGGCTAAAAAATTAAAATACAGGCTGAATTTAAGTCTCGGAGGCAGACCTAACTCAAGCTCAACTATGAATATACCACATTTGGAAAAAGGCATTTAGGACCATTTATGAAGCCCAGGACCAAGAACAACTACCAGTATGTATGTCTGACATAACTAATAATACAGTATCTTTAATGAAAAGAAGTAGACAGAAGAAAGCTTAAACTTCTTGCTTTGGGAAGGAATATCTGAGAAATTATGCCATCTACACAAACCTAGCTTTAGGTGATAACAAATCTCAATTATTGATCTTTTACTGTCTTATGAGGAAGGAATATTCAAAACTGATCTGAGTGTTCACCAACATGCTATATTTACTTTCTGTTGTGCAGTTGTCTTTGACAAGGACCCTAAAGCACGCTTTAATTTTTTGTATTTCATAAACAGGCACAATAGTACATTAAAATTAATGTAATTAAAGTAATTAAAATATGATAAAATATCCACTCAAGCCCACTTTTTAAAAAAACTATTTGCAGAAAGGTTTTTACAAAGACAGATTACATTTGATCAGGCTTTTATATTTAATAAATAGCCTGGCTTCAAAAGCAATTCACAGTGAATCCTTAAACTATATATACAGTTGTAATCCACAGCTGTGACAGTTATGAATTACAAGAATTTGACCTTGTGATTCACTGGTGTAGTGGCCCAATGCTATGTAGAAAAGTTGCACAAGGAGCTTTTTCTCCATACATAATGATTATTGCAGACTTATGAGCTATGCTTCCACTGTGCATAACTGGCTTACTTCTGTGCAGACTTCCACAGGGCCTGAACAGAGCACAGGGAAGGGGGGAGGGAGCACAGTCCCACACAGCATAATTGCTAAATTAATAAGCATGATTCCCATCCCTCTCTCTTGAAACAAATGAACTGAAGAGAAAGGTCTTACTTTTAAACTCCTGAGACTTTCAGCCTGAGTCCACATCATACCCTGCAAGAAAACTGCAACCTGGCATGCACGCTTAAATTAGGAAGACGAGCTAGATCTGGAGTAGACTGGATGATTTCTTTTAAACCGAGCAGTCACTCAGCTGATACTTATATTTGCTTTCAGCTCTCTTACTCTTACTTATACAGCCAGGGATATAATGATCAATAAACCAGCACATAAACTGCCCTCTCCAGTCTACATAAGTGCCACACTGTCTATATTAGAAATGATCAAGCCCTGCTTACTTGCATTCATCTTCCATTACTCCACACCATTTGGGAAAGAACATAACTAGATCAATTGCTAACTTTATTTAAAAGACATGTGATTCAAACAAAATTGGTTGTTCCTGGAAGTGACCGCTGGATTGCTTCATATTTTGCACAAGTAATTTCTTAGGTCCTACTTGGATGCAACCTCATAAACATGAGTAAATGATTAAGACTACTTGTTTCCCACGGAAAAAAAGAAATGCATATTGTGCAAATTCAAACACCCTCTTGAAAATCCCAAACATGCTACAGCTAAAAATTACATCCTACCTATGTGTTAATGGGCAAAATTTGACATTTTTTAAAAGCGTGAAGACTAATACCTTGCAGAAACACAAAAACTCTTTAAAACCTATAAAAAACAATGAGAGCTTTGTCACTGACAATGATCAAGGATGCTGCCAACAAGTAAGTTATAAAATGGTAGGTTCTGTTTTGACAAAGAGTGTCATGAATCTCTAGATCATAATGTTTTTCAAGGCAACCCTAAAACAATATGTTTAAATGAAAAGGAGCATTCTGCCCCATATTTCTTGACAGCAGTATAGCATGTTTGGTTGATTGTCTTCAAAATCCAGATGATTAGCAATTTTATTTCTTTTTCCTTGAAAGTATGAAAAATTATGACCTAAGACTACCAAGCAGCTTGGAGAAATTGCAAAATATGTAGCAGTGGGACAAATTATTAGTCTTCAACTTGATCTCATAATTACATCATAATAGGTGACATGATTGGATAGGTTACAGCAATTAAAGTGATGAAAAGTGCACATTCATCCCCTATATGACTCTCATTAGAGTTACACCCAACGACTGATGTTGCCGTCAATGAGGTTGACTATCTCTTAGCTTCCAATTATCCCATAGACATTCCCTACCAGTGCTGGGAAGAGCCCTGCTATCACTCCCACCCAGACAAGACCTATAGTTCTCTGCTGCTGAAAAGACAAAGTCTTGAAGCCTGCTGCTGTTTAGTTTTCTGTCCCAGAATTTATTGCCTGTAATTTCTTCTTCCATGTTCTTAAGGTCTAAGAATATTTATGGTCTCTCCCCCCTGGGGATTTTTGTTACCAGTGTAATTGCATAATGCCACTAGATGGTTCCAACTCATCCATATGGGTGCAGGCAGTGACCTTGCTAGTGCAAGTTTTTTTCTGTCTAATTCTTGCCTCATGCTTGCCTTAAAGTAGTAAGGAAGCACTCGGTCATGATAGCCTCTTAGCTACTTGCTCAGAACTACTTGAAAACAGGAAAAGTTATTTTACTGACTCCTTCCCTCCTGGGCATTTTTGCACCTGGAGAGGGATGCTTACATTAAGCAGGAAGGGAAGATGCTAACATGTACTTCTGAAGAACCCAAGCTGAGCAGGAGAGCAGAGTCCCACAGTCTACTACAAATGGGTAAGGTTTTTTTTGCAACAGTAGTTAGGCAAAAATCCAGAGGAGTCCTGGAGATCAGTGGGTCTCCTGCTGTTTTAATGGTATGCAGACCTTAGTGGAAGGTGGTGTTACACAGGCTAAAATGTCTTTGCTGCTCCGTGGGCAAGACCTTAGATTCCAATGATAAAAACAAAGCATAGAGCACTGTGTCCATAAAATACTCTACATACACAGAATAATTCATGTATATCTCAAGGAATTTCCTAAATTTCCTAAGCCACATCACAACCTTGCAGCAGCACTCACTTTGCTGTAGTCTAATCATTTTTAACAGAGAAGACTCCGCACAAAGCATATACAAAGGTTGCATCTAGACACATCTCAGGCTTTTAGTTTATATGTTTTATTTTCTGAATTTTTTATATAACTACTACATACCCTTCTGGCAGAACACAGTCCCTGAATACACAGAGATCAGCAACCAGAGCACTTTGTTCTCAGCTTTATCCTGTAAATCCACTATACCATTTGCTTTCGCCCCAGTGAAAATGCAAAACCTGGCCCATGTGTAAAGACTGCTAAAAGGCCTCTCAATCTGCAAGCTATCCTTCTGCTAATGAAGAGATTAACATACCTCTCAATGTGTAGAATTGTTCTTGCGTTTTGTAATTTGTAACCTCGGGTCCTCTCCACCTCATTGTGTTTTCAACTCCTCCCCCTTCTTCTATGCAAAGAAAAAGCCTTCTACTTACCAAGAACAGGAACTTTCCTGTTAGCTGCACAAAAGCAAGACTGCTCCATTAAGATGAAACTTAAACCTCTTTGTATAAATTAAGGTTTTGGTTTCTATTTTTTTTTATCCTAGAACCTGTACAGAAAAAGATGCTTTTGAAAGGAAGAATGTATACAGTGTCAAGGTTGCAAGATAAGTTTAGGTGAACTCTGTGGTGTGTTTTTCCTTCCTCCCCTGCCCCTTGCCCCAGAAAAACTACCAGTTTAATATCACATAAGGAACACAAGGACTCATCAGATGATTTAGGTCTGCTTAGAAGCAGCTCTGTCTGTGTGCGTTATATACAATTATGCAACAGTATATAAAAAGTATAGGTCAAGAAAGTAAATCCATGAAGCTAGAGACTGTACAAGTCTACAAATGAAACCTGGGTATATCCCCATACTGACCATCTGCCTTCTAAAGTGTTTCGAGATGATTTTGTCCTGAACTCCTCTCTCACTGTTTGTTCATCCTGAGGTCAAAGATCTATGGAGTAAAAATTCAATTGCTCATTTGCAGGTGGCTGCACAGTAAAGGTATCCATACAATGAATGATGAGACACATTGCCTAGTTGTAGGTGACTCAGTTAATACCATTTGCAACAAACACACAAAATACTCCTGACTCATACCCTTGGAAAACTACCTGTAAAGGAAAGGCACATGCTCATGCTAAAAAGTAGCTATGTGTTTGGGTGAATCAGGTCTCTTCCAAATTAAGTCAGTGTTAGTGACCAAAATCAGCTGCATTATCTGTCAGAAGCAGTTTGGCAGGGAGTTTTCCTGTTGTGAAGCTCTCACTGTGTGACAATTTATTAGTCAGGCTCAATGTATGCCTTCTTTCTGAACTAATCTTTTGCCTTAATTCAAAGCACTTGCCTTTAAAACTATATTTATTTAAAAGCTGGTTTTAACTCTCCTCCTTACAAAGGTAAATTTGGAGAAGTACACATGAACCAGTGTAGCAATGTGACAAGGGTTACACAAGTCCTCCTTGTGAATAACAACTTTGAGAGCTATAAACTCCTTCATTCATCTTAATGATTATTTAATCTTGGAAGCTGACAGTAAGTTCTTTGCCTACAGCATATTGAAAACTGACAGAGAGGGGCATAGTAATGAGAATATAATAGCAAAACAAATAATACAGAAACTACTTCACTGATTGCATTATTATTATCCCGCTGAAGTCAATAGGAAAGCTGTGCTCCCAACACCTGCTGGAGGAGCAGGGCTTCCCCCTGAGCATCACACTTTTGCAGCAGGAAACACGTGGCCTTGGACAAGCGACCAGCTCCGGCTGAGCCCAGGGTGGTGAGAAGATTGGAAAGGCAGCCTGCACGCCCTTCCGTCTGCCAGTGCTCTCCTGCACCAGCCATGAATGGAAAACAAATACCACTCCCAGACGTGTTACAGCCCCAGTCTCAAGGGCATGACTTATCATTTCACTACGAATCATTGAAATAAAAAAAACCCTATGAATGGAATCCTTATCTCTCTGTCCCAGAGGGCACTGTAAAGCCTCCAGCGCCCAGGAGATGAAGAAAGCCTCCTGCCATGGTATCTGCCAACCTACCTTCCCTCTCGTTTTGAGCCTCCTAGAGGTGTGTGACAGGCAAAAACTGTTTTGGCCTCCCGAGGCTGCTAACTTGCCTCTATCAATTACCAACCACCCAAGTTCTGCGGGCAGCTCAGCACTAGTGACATTGTCTGCAAGATCCATAGCAAAGTGTTTTGCACATTCAATTGCCCAAGATCTGTAAAGCCAGTTTATCGCAGCACTGCTTCCCTAAGGTTCGTTGGGATTGACCTGCAGGACTGTTCTGTCAATACTTATGATAACACTTAACGAATTCAGCTACAGCCTGGCACTACTACTAGAGAATATATTGTAGATCTCAGTTGATGGAATACAGATCAGTGTAATTCCCAGTACCAACCCACGTAGGACTGACTGGTTTTGATTGCCTGTTGAGATTAATACAAAACAACACACACGCATATGTTGTTATATTGCTTTTCAACAACTACCACTCTTTCAAAGATTATACAAGTTTTGTAACACGTGTATTGTCCTATTAATTTCTCTCCCTCACATTACCATTTATGTTGAGTCTCATTTGTAGGTTTTGAACCAGAATTTTTTATTGGAAAAACTATTTTCTGTGACCACAATATTTTCACCAGTTCTGTGGGGTCTTTAAATCCAGTCTTGAGGCTGTTGCAGAGTTTGACTTTATGGCCCCTTTGTCTCCATAATCATCCTCATTTGTATGGATTTGTTCCTGACAATTGTGACAAGTACTTGTGAGACAAGTACAAGAACAGGCCACTTGTACCCACATGGATACAGTCCTCTTTAAAAGCCCCTCAGCCTTCAGAATCTTGAAGAGAGTGACTCATTCCAGCCTCCTTCAACCAGAAGGATGTTGGCATTTGTTGGCAAAATTCAGTGAGGATTATTCTGACCACCAAACTGCTGCACTAACAAACACTCTCTCTGCCTTGCACCATATCTAACATTTTAGTCTAGATTTCAAACTCTCCTTTGAAAAGAAGGGTAAGTCTCAAATACTAACAACGTGTGTTAAATACATATACCAAGAATATAATGTACTGGGTACATGGCAAAAAATATGCCTGATCACATATGGTGTCTGAAAAGTTAAAAAACAGACATTAACACTTACAAAACAAGAGCTCAATTAGAATAAAGGTTTACTAAACTCGACTTTTTCTAACATAATATAAAATCTAGCAATGTTGTCTCTGGCATACAAGTTAATTCTGTACTTCATTTTAGCATAGCAGCACAGTGTTCCTGACCTGCCAGCACTGTGAATCCACCTGCCTCACAGGAACCCATCCCATCCATCTAGAGCCAAAAAGGCGCTAGAGAGTCAGACAGGCCACCTTCCATTTTCCAGCGCACTTTTAAAAGGCAAACCACTGGGGCCTGCATAACATGAGGGGTCTCCTGCAGCTGCTGGCATTGTTTCCCTACCGTGAATCTGCGACCAAGTTTCTTCAGAGCCGGCCAGTCAAGGTCCCACCCAGAGAGATGCCCACAGCGTACTTTAGAAAGCTCCTATTTAATTCAGCCCACAATTGTAACACAGAAAAGCTGACACAGGTTAACCATGCGGTTTGCAACCCTGCGTGGAGATACCCCTCAGGAGCGGGTTACAGGACCGAGAAGCCCGATCAGGACCCCCGCTGTGCTGAAGGGGCTCCCGCTTGCCCCGTCCGGCTGCGCTGCCCGCCGGCCCCACTCGTGTCCGCCCCCGCGGAGACACCCGGCGGCGTCCCCGCGCCCCTTCCCGCCGTGCCAGCGGGAGCGACGCCTGGGAATTAGCCTGCAAACGGCAAAACAATCCTGTTTCCTCGATATATACGAATCTGTGTATATATACGTGGGCATGTACGTGGCTTGCCAATTTCGGGGGCTCGCAGGCGATGCCGGGGGCTGCATGGGTTCAGGGAAACCCCACGACCCCGGCGCAGCACCCCAGAGCGGCGGTGGGTGGGAGAAGCAGCCCTCGGCGAGGGGAGGGGGCGGCGGGGCCGCGCCGGCCCCTCGGTCCACGGCAGGAGGAGGAGATACCCCGAGCGGCAGCCCAATGGGAATAGTGGCGCTTCCCCTTCTCCCGTTTCCTCTCTCCACCCCCAGCCCCAGGCCGGGGAGGCGGGAGGCAGCAGCGCTGCAGCCCGGCCACCGGCGGGGCGCGGGGCCAGAGGCAGCCCCGCACGGCCCCTTCTCCGCCTCCGCAGAAACACCTGCGGGGGGAAGGATGCCGGGAGGTGGCCGCCCCCCTCCGCGGGAGCGCGGGCTGGCTCCGGAGCCGCCCCGACGAGGAGGAGGAGGAGGAAGAGGAGAGGAAGAGAAAGGAGCAGGAGGGAAGTGGGGAAGTTGTGCCTTGCCCGCCCCGCCGAGAGCCGGAGCCATGGGCCCCGCCGGGGGGGCGCGGGCCGCCCCCTCGCTGCTGCTCTCGCTGCTGCTCGGAGCCTCGGCCCCGCTCTGGCTGCGGGCGGAGACGCTGGGTGAGTCCGGAGCCGGGCGGGGAGGGTCGGCAGGCGCGGCCCCGGGGGCTCCCCGCGCCGGGGACGAGCGGAGGGGTGCTGCGGGCTGTCCCCGCCGTCCTCGCCAGCGTCGCCTGAGCTGGTCTCAGGACTGTATATAGCTGACCTGGTTAATCCTCGCCGGGTTTATCCCTGTGTCTGAGTAGCAGCGAGATTAAAGCGGTAACCAGCCTTACGGTAAATGTATACTACGACTTTCTTGATCTTTGTTAATCAGGACTTCTTTTCTTTTTTGTTTTTTTTTTTTGTTTTTTTTTTAAATATGTCTGCTTGGATGTCTATTATTAACTGAATCACCTGACTGATAGTTAAATTACCAGAAAGAGTTAACTGACTNGGGCCGGGGCTGGGCCGGCAGCCCCGTCCCACGGCTGCGTACAGGCAGCTCTGCTCTCCCGCTGCCTCGGTGAGAAAGTGAAATGCCCATACTCGTGCCGAGACAAAGTTTCGTAGGAATCTCAAGGAAATGTTACGAGCCTTTTTGTGATAGTGCAGTTCGTTGCAATTAGGGTGCGGGTACTACTCTCTTTACCCTGTGTTTTTAAGTTTCCTGTGTAAATTACCAGTACAGCTGATATGTCCCACCGCGGAGTTGAAGCCTCTCGGCTGTTGCATTGCATGGCCTGATGCATCCGTCTTAAAAGACTTCACTGACTGCTACCCATAAAATAGTTAATACTGGAAACTAAGCATCATAATGAGCTTGACAATGCATTCAGATAACTTAAGAGTTCCGACTTGGCTGCAAATTCCAGAACCCAGTGCTGTGCATTAGCATTGTATACAGGCATTGGCAGAAAGTAGTTCAGCTGATTTATACCTGTTCTTCCCATAACCTCTTATTAACAGAGATTTCTGATATGCATCTCCACAAAAGGGAGAAGTTGGTATGAATCGTGTTGCCACTTGCCAGCTTCATGGTAGCTTTGCTGTTCTGTCCTCAATGCACTGGGATTCCAATTTGATATGTTCCAGGAAACATATGCAGCAAAGAAAAAACATTCCCTTAATCCCCTCTTTTCATCAGTATTTTGAGGGGATTTTTTGTTTATTTTCTCTTTCACCGATTCCTGTCCCTCACTCAATGACATCAGGGAGAAGAAAGTCATTTGGGGAGCGAGTAATAGTCTGCTGGGATTTCAGGGGGTTTTGGTGTATACAGTAACACAGTAGTAAGTATGAACGTCCCTTCTTGTCTATATTCCCAAATTAATTGGTAAAAGCCCTTTTGTTGTATTCATGTTAAAAATGTTTCTACTTTCAAATCAACAGAATGGAAACACAAGTATATTTTTTTCTGATTCTCTTTGGACCAAGCTCAGATTTACAAGATTATCTGTCCAGAAAGCAGAAAAAATGTTGATGCCCCCCTTTCATTTCTCCACGGGGGAAGTTCTTCTGTGTTTGTTTATTACTATTACCCTATAAATTAGGGCCTAAGTGTTCTAAAGTCACACCAGTGGAGAAAGGAGATAAGGATAAGTGGATACAAACTTCCTGTTACACAAGCTTCTTGACTTGATTTAAAAGTTGTAATGGAGCAGGAGAAGTGCCAGAGTGTATCAGGCTCGAGTTTCAGATAATTCTGTATCTCATCACCACTGGTGCTTCCCACCAGCTGGTTCAAAGAAAGATGCACTAGTTTATGTATATTGATTTGAAAATATCCATTTTAAAAAATGAAGCATTACATTTTTTGACTCCTCATGAGCTGACTGCACAACATGCAGCCCTTACCTTCCTCTTAACTTTTTCTTGAGGGGTGCTACAGAACAGTGATGAAGCATCTGTTAACAGCCTCTGTTCTTTTCCTTCAGTTACAAATAAAGGAAAGACCCCTTTTTTCACTGTGGTTTGGTTATTTCAGAGAATGGCTCATATCTGAGTGTGATTGTGTAGAGTCCAGATGTCAGCACTATTTCTGTTGTTGAAAATATGTTAAATGTGTGTGTTGTCTGAGGAATCTATGAACGTGGAATTTTGTTGTCCATAAAATGATAATAAGAAAGGCTGAGCATTAAGGAAAGCTATTTTAATTAAAAAATATTTATAGGCTTAGTAAGTCTCACCTGGGAACAAATATTACATCTATGACTGTCCATGAGTAATATGTAGCTTTGGGATTTATCATAAAAGGTGGTTATTTTCTCTTTTTACTCTGGTGTACACTGATCTTCTCTTGGGGTTTCAGTTGCCAGGTCTTTGCTGACAACTACACAGTATACCTTGTTCCCTGTCTGCCAACCTCACACAGCAATCCCATAACCTGCTATCTTGTCTAAAAATCTCCTCCAGTGGTTAGAACCCAAGGCAGAAGGGTGGCAAACCAGAACACATTATCTTTGCCTTTCACCATTCCCTGTTTTCCTTCTGGTGTTGTTGAGCAAGACCTTGAACCATCTCGTTGTGGGCAGCAGAAATCAGAGTTGAATCTGAGTCTTTCAGAGTTTTCACTCATTTTCTATCACATTTCTGGCCAGTAGGACTTAAAACTGACCCGGAGGTTTTTTGTTTGTAGGACGGCATAAGAGGAATGGGGATTTTAATCTATTAAGTACAAGATTTAAGCCACTGCTCTTTCTGTACCTCATTTATTTTCACTTCCAATAAAACATAGCTATGAAACTAGTTCATGTGGGATTTGCAGATCAGCATCCAGGAGTGAGCTTTGCTTGCCGTATTCCTGGATCTGTTGGCAGTTTCGCCCAATGCCCAGTTGGAAGAATCGATGGGGAGTAGACTTTTACATGTTTTGAGGAAAGGCTGTTATTCAATGTGACAACAGTGTATCCAGTAATTACGAGAGATTATGCCTGTTCTCAGGGGCTTGCACAAAACCCTTACTGAAGAATACTGGTGTGATCATGCTAATCCACTTTGTATGCCCATTTCCAGCAGTTTGAAATGCAGATTGAGATGAATCTTTCTTGTACCCAAACCCCCTGCCCCCCGCTTCAGTTTCTGAATATAAGTGATTGGTAAATTTTCAGTTTGTTTGCGTTTTGTCCTTATGTCTGTTTCCTTCCTTGGCTCCCTCTCTCTTGCCTTGGGAATGCTGACTAGAATTGCTAAAGAGGGAGGCAACAGTTTTCCAGTTGCAGTTCATAAGCAACGCGCATACCCACCACAAGAAAACTGCAATGTTTTCAGTCACACAGACTTTGCTATAAATAGCTCTAAGCTCTTTGTAAGTACTTCTCTTTAGGTTATCAGGAGATGTATTTCAAACAAAATCAAAGATGGGGAGGCCAGCAGGAGTCTTGCTGACAGTGCGGGAAGAAAAAGATGCTTTGGGAAAGTTATTACCTGCATGGCTGTTGAATCATATTTCATAAAAATTGGTTGTTGATTTGCATATGCAAAAATATATTCATTTATATTATCAAAACTGTGTCACCTTTACTCCACCTGAGTTATGTAGGTAGCACAGTAAAAAGTAGTTTGAAAAAATACCAACTTTGAGGATGGTCATGCTACTGTATGGCTAAGGTAACTTTTCAAAAGTATCTTAGGTACCAGGACTAGTATAGTTTTGAAAGCCCATCTGAGCTCTCACACCATGCCAAGAAATGTGGTCCTGTGTGGTGGCAGGCACTGAAGTCCTCAGCATAGACATCGCTGTAGTTTGGGGCTGGCTGTATCGGATCAGATGCTCTCCTGTGGCATGTACTCATCAACATATGGGTTTGCACCATCTGCTAAGAATAAAACAAGCCAGACAAAATCAAAATAAAATCCTTCTGACTGGATTCAGTGGAATGGTGTTGGATCCCAACTAACTGCAATAAAAAATATTAATAGCAATGCATAAGAATGAGCACACAACTTCCCCAAATGGTTTAATTAGTGTTACAACTGGGAATGGGAAACTTCAAACTGGGACAAGCTAATAGTGATGTTTAAATAAAAAAGGATAGTGGTTTGACTAGTTTTAAGAGTATACAGATACCTTCATTTTTGCTTTCAAAAGAAATTGCAAACTATCTAATTAAACTGATTTTTGTCTGTGAAAATTGTGTGAGTGCTAAAGCCACATTTTTGAGGTTGGCTATATGCTTGTACGCAGAGAGAGGCTGCCAGTAGTTTTGGTTAGGGTTGTTGATCCTGTATAATTAAGCCTGGGAGCTGGTTGTTTTGAGGAGAGGAAGCATTTTGGTCTTTTGTTGCCTCTCTCCCAGTCTCTTCTTTTGACAGAGCAGGACTTGCCTCTCAGGAGTTTCCTTCCAAGACATGAAGGCTAAGTTTCATGGTGGTGGTGGTGGTTTCTCATCCTCTTTGAGCAAGATTTCCAGTCCAGTGCGACCATATTCATTTTTTCCATTCCCCTGAAGGGATGGGATTGCTGTCTGGTGGCAGCTCCATTCTGCCCCCACACATAGGCACAGAGAAGGATGAGTGCACCCATGCTGTGCAGTATTTGCCCATCTCCAAAGAGCTTAAGTGTTTTCAAGCACCGTGATTAGGGACAGGAGAATAAATGGGGAAAGCAGAGCAGGGCAAGGCTAGAAACTCGGTCTCCAGGCCTCCTGCATGACCAGGGTGTTCATTTTTATATTTAGTATCACGCATTTCAGCCCAAGCCACTTCTGTAATTACGTTACTGTTTATCAGGCATTTAGGTAAGCTCTAAAACATTGTTTCTTCCCTCAGTTGCTGCAGAAACATTGTATCCATCACAATTTTATTCCATGATGTTCAAGTGTCTGGCATTTCCACCACAAATTGTTCAACAATATTGGATTTCAGTCTAATGCTTTGACATTAAAGTTGAAGTCATGTTGATGTCATCTTCCAGATGTTCATGTCCACTGAATAAAAATTTCGTTTGTTTGTTTTATTCCAAATTACAAAAACACATGGGGAATTCTGGATGTGATCCCTCATCTATACAAAGGCCCGTGTGTGTCCTCTCAGAAATCAAACAAAACTTTTCTTCATAGAGTAGCAGCAGAGACTTCAAAAAGCTGGACACATAGGTGGATTTCTTCACCCACCCGAACAGAATGGCTTTGTTACGTGCCTGAGCCTTGTTGTTGCAGCTGCACTAACTGTGCAGAAGGGAGATGTGTGACTTCTGCCTGAAACTACTTGTATTTTGCTCTGGTGCCATACCAGTTCTGTGTTGGTGTGTTGTTTTGACTTAATAGTCAGCGCTGCCTCACTTGTAAAATGAACTCATAACAGCAACAACAACAAAAGTCCACACTTTGTCCTCCAGGTATGCAAATATATATTATAACTTGTAAAATAAATTCAGGAATCCTGTGGTTCTCCCTCTGCTAGGATGCTTTAGCAGTGAGGTCCATGGCTCACATTCGAGCTGCTGCCTTCCCTGTTGTCTCAGCTTCCTCCCAAAGGCAGGGGTTTGTATTATCCTATGTTTTTCTGCTGGGGAATTGAAGTTCAAGAGCCTCTGAGCTCCTAAAGGTTTTTTGGGTGGTTGTAAGTGTTAACATTTTCAAACCCAAGGAGTTAGCACTTACTGATCTCATAGTATTTTAGCACAGACAGACGAGACATGGTTAAACTCATGGTCCTTGCTAATGCTTGTGTTTTGAAAATTAATCCATTATTTTTTTTAGTTGAAACTTAGTTGCTGTGTTTTGTAGGTGGAAAGCATAATGAAACTGTATCAAAATAAAATGAGCAGTTACACTGAGAGATTCACTCTTGGGTTGAATGAAAAACTGTTCAGACCTTTCTGCTGTATCCTGTTTCAAAAGTTGAGAATGTGATTGTTTATTACTACTGCTAATCAAAAAAAATCTGTTGAAAATGGAATTATAGAGTTTCGGTGTAAGTGGTGTAGATAGGGTGGCATAAAACATACTCCTCTCTGCTGTTTTCGACATCCATCAGCAATGACCTTTTATGCAGTCTCATTAACGTGTCACAGCAATAATGCTGTGGGTCACATGAGGTGCCACAACCAACACTGTAGTGCTTAAGTAATGATGTAGATTTTTTTTAAAATTAAAAACATCTTTCACAGCAACTCTGTGTAACCACAATGAGTTGGGAAGATCACAAAAGTTTATGGAGCTCCTGTACCTTTTTGGTTAGTACCTTGAGGATGAGTATCAAGCAGGCTGGTTGTGTGACAATACTGACAAAAGGCATTTCTTGCGTTCAGTGCATCAGGACAGAGTAGTTCTTTGATTGTTTCTTCATCTTAGTTCAGTTAAATTTTGCTTCCATTTCTACTGGAGTTGCAGGAAACCATTTGTTGTTAGTTTGCAATAACCATGGAGGAAATAGTTTCTTAGACACTGGGTTCACTGAGTCAAAAGACAAAAAATTTCGTTGTGCTGGTAAATGACAATTATTCCTTCCATCACAAATGAATTTGTTTTTCTCTTGAGATATTTGCTGGTTTACACCTTGGGGATAATGGGGTGTTTATATAATTCAGTTTGAGAAAAGTAACATCCTTTCTCTTTGCTTTCTTATTAATAAATTACATATTCCATCTAGGCATACAGGCACAAGAAGTGGATGCGTGATTTTTCAAGTAAGTCAGGACAAGTTTGATTTCTAGAAAAAAAGACCATCCTCCATCATTGATAACTGTCTATCTTGCTTGACTTGTATCACACTAACAAGGCAATTGCATATTAAAATAAGGGCAGTGTGTGGTTTCATTCTATCATGTTCAGCCATTTCCTCTTGCCCAAATTAAAACTGTTTTGAAATCTTGCCTTCCCACCTGCTACTGTAACTGGAACAGCTCTGCTTCAGCCTCTCCTTACCCTGGTGTCTCTGAATTTCCTGTCCCTGTGGGTTTGTCAGCCCTTAGTACTGCTGTGAATATTCCTATTCCTGTGCAACCCAATATTCGAGTCTGGCCTTGAGCTTGCAGCATATGTTTCCCACACAGTCCAAATTTGGTGCAATATACTGTAAGTTAATCTCCAGTAAAGCATAGCGAAGAGAAAAACCTGGGAAGAAAACAGATGGAGAAAGTAGAGCAAACAATTTGCATATATATGATATGACTCTTAGTTAAGATTAGCATTTCCTACTTTGCCTGAAAAGCCCTTAATAAAAATCCAACTTCATGTTTGCCTCAGATCAACAGAACTGGAGGAGATGCCCTAATGGCAAAACGTCCCCCCAACCCAGGGACAGCCCAGCACAGGGTGGGAGGGAGCTCCAGCCCTGTGTTTTGACACATTTCTGGGATGCTGTAGGCAGAGGGGCGGGGAAGAAACTGCTATCTGTGGGATATTTGCTCCTTATAGCCTTCGTAACTCTGAACCATCACCAGGGTCCTGAGTGTGACCATCTTCCCGTTTATTTATAGTCCTTCATGGTTCTTTCTGAACATGCAGTTACAAGAAGTGCTTGGGAATGGACTCCACGCCTTTCTCTGCACTTGACGTGCATAATATGGACGTAATATCTCATAGTAATGATTTATTTATTTAGAAAACAAAAAATCACTTTCCCTTTTGCAAAAATGGGACTCTATGTTTAAGATTCCTCTGGAATTTCCATACATGTGTAGCTCCATTCTCATATCTGTCCAAACCCACACAACAATAAGATGCTGAGGTGGTCAGCCACAGCGATATGCCACCTTCATGAAAGGAAAGCATTGAAAAATATTTAAATGCAGCTATGCAGTAAATAAAGAAATTACAAATCTCTTTTGTTTCAGCAGTTAAAAAGGCATAGAAGTTTTCTCACACCCACAAGCTCAAGAGTGCTGTATTTAGAGTGCTGAAAAGCAAATTCCAGTACTGAAGCTCGCTTCTCTGGCGGGCTACATTTGGATATACCGCCTAAGTCCTGGAAGCAGTGACTAAAACATACTTATTTTTGACATGTACTCTGGTACTGTCTGTCTTTCACAGATTGCAATGGAACCAGATAGTGATTCACATTTGTGTTAGTGTAAGTAAGACTTTACTACTTGTTCAGGTTTCAAACCTGCATGCTGAGTGTAAAGTTCTCTCTTGGTGGACATGACTTCCTGTTGATAGAAAAAGTTGTTTATAAGGAGATTTCTGCTTTCTTTTGACCTTTTAGTAGCTAAATAAATAAAATCTCAGATCTTGCTAGGTTTTTGTCTTCTTGAACTTCTGGGAATGTGAGAGGTTTCTAGGATAGTAAAGGCTGCCCAGGTCAGTGGTAGCAATCCTGCAAAGTCACTGCCATGTAGGTCAGCGCAGCTGGAATGATTTCCCTGGCTACTCCCAGACAGCTGTGCTGCAATGGCTAAAAACTCTGAGAAATGGTAGTATGGATGTAAGCTACGCTGCTAGATAAGACATTCAGAAGGGTTGTCAGGGTTGTTTTTCTGTACTTGACGATGGCAACTAGTTACCAAAATAACTTTTCATATGTTTGAGGCAGAGCATCTCCTGAGGCTGGCTGCAGGGAGCACCCTGAGGAAAGCCAGTTCCCAGCCGCAGCCTGAATGGCTGCAGTGGTGATTGCGGCTGGGCACGTGGTGGGAATTTGTGATTTATGGAACCACCGCGGAACCAATTGGAGATCATTTGCTTCTTTCTCATCTCTACTTTAAGAGGGACATTACAGTAAATAATGTCTGTGAAGAGGAGGGGAAAGCATGCTGTGGTTTGTTTGACCTCCTTCTCCTTTTGCATCCCTTTGAAGTTGGTAAGTAAATAATTTGGGCAACAAAATCAGCACTCCACAGTGTTCCTTTGTTTCTTCTGCTGCTCTACCTTCCCTTCCTGCTCTTGGCCCTCCTGCCAGACACCACTTGGTTAGCTTGTGCAGCAAAATAAGTGTCCTCAGGAACTGCTGCAGCACAGAGGATAAAATATTTCCTGACTTCCTAATGGAGTTAAATCAAAATGCAGCTCAAAGAAAATGTTCACATGCTATTTGTTTTTCCTTTTGCAATAGGGCATACTGTAATGTGGGGGACTTATTCCCTTAAAAAAGATATTAATAGTAATTTAACGGCCATGGGAGATGAAAATCACTGTGTTTTTTCCAGATTATTATAGACTCACCTTAATTTTTAATGGTTTCTTTCATTATTTGAAAATAGTTTTTTCTGTTTCCATGAAATATTGTGAAGGACATAAAGCTGGACTTCTGAAAAAGTCCTGCTGTGGATTTCTATACTTTTGAAGCCGGGCTCAGCCAGTTGCTTGGCTAGTTTAAATGGCATCTGTCCTGAAACCAGTGGCTTGTGAAATCCCCAAAGGCATGGCCACTTCCCCCTCCGCCTCCCCCATGCTGCCTGTGGCTCTGGGCCCCAGCACTGCTGGGGAAGAGGACTGGGGGTTCTCACCTGCCCAGCAATGCTTCAGGCCTGTGGTGCTGCCCTTTGTTTGAGCTCACTGCCAGGAAAAGCACAAAGCTCTGACATCTCACCTTTCTCTGTAGAAGTGACGGGTTTAGGTCCTGGTTGTGTGGAGGTGTCTCTTATGTTATAATGGCGCAGTAAAGACTTGATGCTCTTGACCCAGGTTTGGCAGCAGAGAAGTTAGGGATGAAGCACCTAACTCTGTGTTTTACTCCGTCACCTCAGAAAGCAGTGAAGGCACGAACCCATTTGTGCTTGCAGCATACATGATTCTGTTAGTGATGAAGGTTAGAGGAGCTGTATGAAAACTCAAAGTGTTTTTAGACCACATCAGTAGATTTGGATGGCATCTGGCAAGAAAACTTGGGTTTTCTCCATCTTTTCTCCTATCCCACAGGAGCAGAGAGGGCACAGGTTTGACTGGAAGGAGTTGATTTCTTTTTTAGATACTTATCTGTTCTTACGCATAATTCAAATCTTATTTCAAACACAGATGCAAAACTCCTTGGCTCAGTTATTATAGTAGCTTTTAATAAGCTGGAGTTATTACTCAGTGAAAGCAATGTGGAAGATGAGACAGATCTCTTTTCCCCTTGTGGGGCTTCTCATCAGAGCTCTCAGGGCCATAGGCTTGGCTCAGTGGCATTTTGTTCACTTTGACTGTGCCCATTTGCTGCAGTGGCTCTTGAGAAAATGCTGATTGTTTTTTTTTGTGAACTCAGAATTTAGGTGTTCAAACTCAGTTTTCTGCTCCCTCCTCTCAAAAGAAGAAGGAATGGAAAGGAAGAAGGACAGCACGCAGCAGCTCTGCTTCCTGTCCTGCATGTGGAGTAGGGGGAGCTTGCCTTGTCCCAAGCACCGCTATGAAGGTGGCCTTCAAAGGGATATCAAACTGGGAGAGGGGAGGCAGGGAGGGAAAGAAGGTTGATTTGGTGGATTGATCCCGGTGGAAAGAGTGGGCAGCCAAGGGACATCAGGCAGCAATACTCTGTAACCAGGGAGACCAAGTGGGACATGCTGGATGAGCCACGGGGCTCATCCAATGGAATGGAAGAGGGCAGGGAGCCGCAGGCCGGGTGCGTGATCACACCTAGGTATAACACCTATTTAGCACTGGAGTGAGTCCAAGGCTGTCAGGAATTGCTTGGTGAGGGTGAACCAGAAGGATGAAAAAGGCAGCTGTTTGCTGCCAGGATGTTGTAGCAATGCTTCTGAAAATGCTTTGATATCATACTCTGTAACTCTTTTGTAGTTGGCCGAATCAACGTGTTTCTGAAAGGTGCAGCACATGGAAACTTTTTATAGTACTTGTTTGAAAAACTGTAGCCTTTTCCCTGTCTCGGAAAGGAACGTGCTGAGCGGTTGGATGAAGGCACTGTGCACATCCACAGGTGTGTGCTACCATGGGGTGGAAAAGCCCAGGGAGCAGAGGAGTGAGACACCATGGCTCAGCTTGTGTGCTGGGCCTGGGAAGGGATGGAAGCACAGAGACAGTCCAGTCAGGTGGTTCTGGGTGATAGAAGGAACCAGCATCATTTTCAGGGGTCTCTGTGCTGCTTCTGGCACCACCACCATTTTGCTAAAGCCCCAATATCTGTCAGGGGCTGTGTCCCACACAGCTCACAGGATGGGGGCAGAGCTTGTTTGTGGGCACCGATTTCATCACCTCTGTCTTTCCTGGGCAGGTTAGATCCTGGAGGGGGCCCTCCTGCCTGCGTGCCATGGTCAGACCCAGCCCAGACACAGAGATATTTCTCTACCTGGTCCCACATGCATCCATCACACGTGTCATACCTGCCAGCCACTTGGTATCTCCTCTTGCCCTCTCCACAGGCACATGTGCTGGTGTCTTCTGGTGGGGTCCCAGGTTTGGGTTTACAAACGTGCACTGCTCTTGGCAAGCACCGTGTGAGAGAGGGCAAGGTGTGAGTAGTGTGCCTGCTGCTGTGGCAGAAAGTGCCAGTTGTGGTTCTTTCTTCTTGGGGAGCTCTTTCCATCGTCTGCCGTAAGAAATTATTTTTATCTCTGGTAAACAGCCTTAAATCCAGTGCTGTGTGATCTTTGGTTCAACCTGCATGTAGGCCAACAGGTGGTCGCCCACGATTCAGAGATCATGATCTTGGGCTTGATTCAAATGCCCGTGGGAACTTGTTCTACAAAGCATGTTTGATGTGTTTTCAATAACTCCTGGTGCTGAGGAGAGATTTTATTAAATCTAAGTAGGTTTACATTCTCTGGTTGTTGAGTACCTTGTGCTCAAATATGTTGCTTTGCTCCTGTCCAGTGAAAAGTGATGAAACCTGGATGTCTGAGGCAAGGCTGCCAGCTTCTTGCCAAATGGGGTGATAGAAAACAGTTCTCAGAAGTAGTGATAAGTGACAATTTAGTGTCAGCAAGAAATTCTGTGTCAAACTGATTGGTTAAATAAACATATTTCCATCAAGAAGAGCTGTGCCTATAGAAAAGAGTGTAACATCAGGTGTTTAAACCGTAGTTTCCATAAGGACGAGGAGTTGTGTTTTCAACTCACTGCATTCGAAGTTTGGCCTACACATTTCAACTGAAAATCAAAATTTCCTGTGGAAAATAATAAGAACAAAACTAATGGAAGTATTGTTCACATTTCACATTTGAAAATGTGTCTAGGGATATGCTTTGAATTCCTTACAACTTCCCTCCATTTCTGAGCCCTTGTTACATATAGTGATGTTATATTTGTGAATTTTTTACTAACATTTAGTCATTAATTCACTCTTTGAATTGTCAGATCCTGAGCTTTATTCTGCCTTCCCTCTATACCTTCTGACTCCTTCTCCTGGGTGTCTTTTCCAGCAAATTTCAGTGTTCCAGAGCAAAGAAAAACCTTAATCTTGTGGAGAAACTCAAAATTCAGAGCTGCAGACAGCCTCCTCTGTAAGAAACAATAGTTACTAGGACTTGGTCTGATTTTTTGGACATTACTTTGGTTCTTGTGGCAAACAATCTTCTATCATGAGCTTTTCCTTTGTGGCAGGCAGGTGGAACTGAGGCAGCAAGAGACGTTATAGGTGCAGGCTGATGCTGAGCATTCCTCTCATCAGCTGCAGTGGTTGGATGGCCATGCTCCACCAGTGAAAAGTCAGAAAACAGCATTTATGCTTTCTTAGCTCAAAAGGTGTTCTGGTGTTAATGCTCTCACTCGAAGACAGATTTAACCAAAAAAAGAGAGGAGTTTCCCTGGGAACAAAACCTTGTATAACCTCGATGGAGGAGGATGGCAGGCTGAGGTCTCATGCACAGTTTTGCCTGTAAACTTTCTGAAGAAATAAATATAAGGCTCTGTGACCTGGACAGTCATCAGTGTCTTATCACGATAACAAGGTCTTTATAGTTTTTTGAGCAGCATTTTTCTCCACAAAAGATCCTTGGCATTGTACAAAAGTGACACAGGCCAGAACAAAGCACAGTAAGATGAAGTCTATATGAACACTAGACTTTCCATTTTAAGGAGTTCATCCCCATGTGGTTCTGTAACTTCGCCTTTGTTTTTCCTTTTCTTTCCTGATAAGGAAAAGCTGCAAACCAAGCTCAATATTGTAGTTGCTTTATTCCATCTAAAATAAATGCTCACAGTTAGAAATACGCAGTTTAAATTAAAGGCCATGGGCAGTTCTTTTTTTACTGCACAACAACTGGCTACACAGGTATCAAGATTGTCTTGTGTCCTGCTGGAAGTGATCTGGTTTTACACTGCCTGGACCTCTGTGGACCCCTCTCTCTGTTCAGAAAGTTGACAGCTCATCTACCATAATGTTCTTTATATTTTCATTCTTGTTGCCAAAAGTTTCCATTAAAAGGTGATTTGCTGATGAGACCAGCTTGCCTTTCGTCTTGAGTATTTTCCTAGGCATCCTGAAATCAATAGTGCTTGGTTAAAAAATTTGAGCAACTGGTGTTTTTTAAAGCATGTGAAAAAGGAGATCTGAAAAAAACATACTAAATATGCTTTATGATGATGTGATTTTGGATCTGAATCTCCTATACACCTCTATTCCCAGCATGAACCTACAACAAAAATAAATAGCAGGTAACAAAGCTAGTAGTAATGCCAAAGCTTCAAAATAAATGTGGTTGCTTGTGAAAAAGCAGCTGAGTGAGTTGGATGAAATGGCAGTGTAATTATACGGTAGCAAGTCAAAGTTTGATAGCTCGGAGCTTATCTTAGCACAGCATGCCACTTTCCCCCCCAGTCCTTGGTATGGCACATTTCTTTTTCAACACTTCATTCCTAGTTGTTCATTTTCAAATAATCCTATCAAACCTTAAGTTTGTTGGTCCTAATGATTTTGGAAGGAAATTCAGATAGTAATTAAAACGGCACAGAGCAAAACAGTTTAACCAAAATTTCCCCAGAAGTAAAATTTTGGGCAGTTAAAGTGAACATTGTGAATTCCCAGCTCTGCAGGATTCTTTATTTTGTTAACACTTCTTGGATTAGCTTCAGTTTTGCCAAGACAAAGGATAGCAGTGTACAAGGCTCCTATGGAAAGAGTGCCTGTGCCCTAACTGACCTGAAACTGAGGACTGCCTGTTACATGCATGTGTGTATGAAACTATTCCACTCCCACAAAAGTTTCCATCATTTGGAAGATTGAGCAGAACAAATTGGCTTAAGCTTTAATATAGAAATTTTAAGTTACTAGTATGCTTTTAAATGGTTCAGTAAAAATTGCTTCCTTTAGTAGTCAAGGTCTCTTATGTGATACCTGCTTCCTTCCCCCTCTGGGGATGCTTCCTGTTTTCCATGTCAGTCCACACATCCTCCCATGTATTTCCATGCGCCTTTCCTGTTGTCCTCTGATCTGCTGCAGCTGCTCCTCAGATGCCTCTCCCCACCAAGGAAAGGCTCCAAAGCCGAGCTGGCTCCTGTACAGTGCCACGAAGACACACTTTGAGGACACCTACCCTCAGCCCTTGAGCAAGGAGGCAGCAGCACGTGCATTTCTGGGCATGCTGATGCACAGTAGCCTGCGTACCATTAACAGTGCACACCCCACTTTGGAAGTCCCTCTTGTGTCTTCACCTGGTCCCCTGTGCTGTTTGCATTGTGCAAGTGGCACAAGAAAAACAAGTGGAAAATTAAATGTGTCAGGTCTGTGACAGTAAAATCATGGCTGTGCTTTCATGGATGACTCAGTTACCCTCTCTGTGATGGCTACTGCTATGGAAATAAAATGCTGACTGATAAGAGGGAGAAAATTATTTGAGGAAGGATCCTGCTTCTTACATGTGGAATTGCATCATCAGGGAGTCAGTAGGGTTTGGCTGTAAGGCAGAATGCCAGAGAGACACTGTACATTACTGTTAAATACACTCTAGTTCATGAGTGTTTCCAACCCTCCTTTCTACTGCTTTACCATAGAAACATGACTATTTTTTTCGGTTACCTGTGTTCCAACAACAGCAGAACTGAGGTGGAGTATCACAAAATACCTACTTGAATGGGAAAAGTGCACGAGACAAGATTATGTAGCCAGTATTTTCTTACATGTTTTTTATTGAGGAATACATTTTGTTTCTCTTCCTTTTTGTTCTCCTACTGCAGGGGATGGATGTGGGCACACAGTGATGTATCAAGACAGTGGGACGCTGGCATCCAAGAACTATCCTGGGACATACCCAAACTACACTCTTTGTGAAAAGAAAATCCAAGTGCCTCCAGGAAAGCGCCTGATCTTGAAAATTGGAGACCTGGATATTGAATCACAGAAATGCGAGTCCAGCTACCTTACCATCCAGAGCTCTTCAACATTGCATGGTATGTAAGAGACAAGGCCATGGTTGATGCATTAACTGGTAAAAGTGCGAGTAAAAGGTAGCTTAGCAAAATGCAAGAAATGTCAGTCCTCTCCTTCTCCTTTTTGCATTCAAGTGTGTTCTCTGTGTGGGAAGCCATTGTCCCACTGTGCAGTTCTGCCAAGGCTGAGGGTGCTGCCGTGCTGCAGAGGGGCTGCTGGGGCTCTGGCACAGCATCCTGAGGGCTCTGCCTGCAGACCTGCAGGGCTGGACCATCACCATCTCGGTACAGCAAGTCCGGAGATCTGCATCAGCCCTGTTCCCTTCTTGTGTAGGGAAAGACATTCCTCACAAACTAGACAAAGATGAGAAACTGGAGTCAATAATCCTGTGTGTTTCTATTCCTAGGCAGTCCATGGCTCAGAGAGGAGATAACCTTTACTATTGCTAGCTGTTAGCCACCTTACTAATGTACTGGCTTTAATACTTGCAGATATTAAATGCAGCCAGACTGCACTCTAGTAAGAGATTTGCACAGAAAGATAAGCAAATAATCTGCTACAGCTGTGCACTTGAAACAATCGTAACAATAACAGGATTCTCCCCACAGAGAACCTGGGGCCTTCCTCAACATGGTTTTCTGGACCAGCTGTCACTGAAACTTTTGATCTGTGCTTTCTAGAAGAGTCAAACTGATTTTCAAGTCATGCGCCCTTTTTCAGAAGTCCAATTTAAATTCAAAGCTGCAAGGAGTTCTCAGTGTAGGAATAAACTCCTGAATTGACAGTTGATAAAATTTTGCCTGCTGGGAGTGGGCTTTGTAGCCCTTCAGTCAGCTGCAACTAAATGTGCTATACTGGACTTAACAAGCTGAATGGATTCAAGGGAAAAATGTGATGAAGATATGAGCTGCACAGAGCCTCTGCAGGTTTTCCACCTTGCATCTTGGCTCAGAAAAGTATGTGGTTCTCCAAAGATGAGATCTCATAGGATATCATAGTAGTAAGGAGGGTTGATTGCCTTTCATTTATCAGCATGATAGGCTTATCACTCATCTGGTAAAAGAAGATCAAGTGAGGTATTAAAGGCTTGCTCACAAAGGAAGGTAAAGGTAATCATTGTTCTCGTGGGGGAGGTATTACATTTTGAAACAACCTTCACTAAGAGTGGGCAGTGACATGCTGATATCAAAGCCTGCACAGAGCTTGATTTGAGGCACAAGTAACATCTCTGTTCATGTGTGCTGGGGTTTTTTTTAATGTTATTTATTTCTTTCTTCACTAAGAGAGTGGTGAGGCACTGGAAGAGGTTGCCCAGAGAAGTTGTGGGTGTACCATCCCTGGAAATGTTGAAGGCCAGGTTGGATGGGGACCTGACCTACCTAATCTAATGGAAGGTCCCTACCCATGTCAGGGAGGGTTGGAGTTAGATGCTCTTTAAGATCCCTTACAACCAAAGCCATTCTATGGTTCTGTGATCCATTTCATAACTAAGTAATGAGCTGTGCTCACCTGAAGCAGTCTGTCTGTACTTGGCAGTAAGAAATGGGTGGTTAATAATGCATTAACATATCTTTGTATCATTTTTATTGATACTGTCATGACATTTCTCATCTAAGAATCTTCTCAGAAACTGGGATAAATCAATACATTGTTTTTGGAAGTGAAAAATGAAGCTTACATGTTGACTGAAATTCTGGCTCCTCACAGATCAGCCTGAAAACATCTTCACATAATTTATCCTCCAGTTATTCAGCCTGTAAGCACAGAATAGCTATGTATTATGCAATCAAGTCCACATAATTAATTTTTTTAAAGTATTCCCACACCCATTTTCAGATGTGATTGGTAACGTCTGATGCATGTGGATTATAATTTGCATTCTCAGTAATGAACTGCACGATTAGCAGGTTTTGGTCATATCTGATTAAACCAGTTTTATAGTTTAGGCAGACATACCATCTGTAATGGTTTTTGTGGTCTGCAGCTCACTGTAGACTTTCCTACCAGCATATCTACAGAGTCTCTATTCTACATGCAGGCAAATCCATGAAGAATGGATGTGGAAATAGTTCCAAAGGCATAAATTCATGATGTTGCTTATGTTTTAAAAGACATGTGAATTCTTAGATGAGATTAGAGCTTCTCTAAGTAATTTTTTTCAACAGTCCTGCTGTAGCTTTGGGTTTCAATATGCATTTATGCAAGCAAAAGAAGCCCTGTGAATAAGCACTGCTACACCCGTTCAGTCTGTTAAGTGTCCTTTTAGACAGCTGTTTCTGGACTCAGATCTCCTCTTTGCAACCCTTCCCTCTTCATGAACATCTACAGGCAGATCAACATCTTCCCTCTGGCCAAGGAGATACTGACCTTAGCCATCAAAATTCTTTTCATGGGATGATGGAGAGTTGAAAATATTTTGCAAGCATTGAAAACATCTGAGCAATTAAAAACTAATCTTTGTGTGTTTTCAGTATTTGACCTGGGTTTAGAAAGGAAAACCTAAAAAGCAAAGTATGAAAGCTGGCAGTGTGAATGCTGCTTATGTTTCAAATTAGGCTGAGCAGCCTTTGCTCATTATTTAGGAGGTTTGCAATTACAAGACAATAAGGTCCAAAGGGAAATATGTTTTAAATATCATGCTGACCTCTTCAGCTCTACAGAAGACAAAAGCATGAATGTCAGTATGAGTACAAACATCTGTTGAGGAGTATATCTCAAGCTTAGAAAATTGGTTAGAGGCAAAATACTACATTATGCGTACAAATATAAAATTAGTGTGAAGAAGACTCCAGATGATAAGGTATTGTTCTCCTTTCAGATTTCTTCCAGTCTTTACATTTAACTGTGATTCATTTGTCATTATAACCATCTGCAGGGATTCTTGCAATACAGCAAGGAGTAACTCAATTAGTCTTTGGGGTATTTATGTTCCATGCAGTAAAGGGAAGCTGTTAAATACAAACGAATGGATTAATTGATTTATGTCACTTTTGTTAGCTGGTGACTACTTACATGCAAATTTTATTGAAGTTCAGGACATTCCTTGAATTCTGTAGACGGATAGAAGATAGAAGAGTACGATTCCTTCCTAGAAATGCGGGTAGTGTTGTGTATGCTGATGTACTGAAGCCTTTCTGAGCCTCAGCTAAGACACAGATGTGACACTACAGTTCTTCTCACCTTTGGTACTTCTCAGCTTTGATGGACCTGTGAAAGCAGCTATTGAATTTAGATTTCTCCAATATTGCAATTCCAAGATGATAATTAAATAATCTTAATGAAGCTGTAAAACTGGAGTCAGATAGCATCTGAATGCTGTATCTCTGAGTTATTACTCTGCAAATTATTTTCTTTAGTGTTCACTGGAGGAAGAAACCTGTAGCAAGCCTTTTCTTTCAAGCTGTTAGCTTTATATCCAGATGTAGATGTGAAAACATTAATCATCAGTCAGCAAAGGGAGTCTAACACCCATTTTGGTGAAACTGAGTCACCTTTGTCTGGCAAACATTTAAATATTAGCACAGCTTTGCACGTGTTGTCTCTAGGAGAAATAAATAGATGATCATGTTCTGTTTCAAAGGCACAGTTTTTCACTGGGTTAAAATATGGTGGGTTTTGTCCCACAGAAAATTAATATGAACGTAATCTCACAGTGCAGACAAGGTGCAGCCTTTACTGAAATGCTTTTCTTCTCGAGTTAATTGCATTATCTGAGCATATTAAAAATACTGAGCTCTGAAGTAGAGCTTCTGATTTTTTAATTAGTTAAAGGGATATGTGAAAACAAGATTAACCATGTCAGCCCTGTAGTTCTCAAGAACAAAATTTGCACTGCTTATGAAGGTGGATCGTAAATGTTTTAAAAGTTCAACAGGAACTGCCTTTAGTCTGCTTCTTTTCATGTCTCTATCAGATTTCTGTACCTCTTTTGACCCCTTTTTCTTGTTTTTTTTCTATCTCTTTCCCCATCTAATGGCTTAGTATTTTTTCCCTTAATTTTGTGAGATGATCATCAGTCTTGACTGGAGAGAAAGTCGAAAGAAGAGATAAGTGCCTACTTACTTCCTCATTCACTTGCAGTCAGTAGGAGGTTGATGTGTTCCTCTGGGGTGGATGTCAGAGCTGCTGAGTGACTAGTAATAATTTGGAGAGCTAGTGCAGTTGACTTGTTCTTGCATAATTTGCAGCTGGAAACTAATGTGAAGTAGAGAATTCACTGAAAATGCTTTCTTCTCCCCACACCCCATCACTAAAGGTACAGAGTGCCTTCGGATGCCTCCTACCTGTCAGTATGACTTGAGGGGATTCATCAAACCAGTCACTCCTTATTATGTATTGAAATAAATATCTTGTTTGAATAAAGGGTGTGTCCAGGTTTCTTTTTCATCCCTCAAAGGAAACTTGTTATTACTGTATTGTTTCTGGTATTTCAGGAAACCCAGAGAAATGCCCAGACAAGTTCTTGCTGAAGATCAAGTTGAACAGTTTCTTAACAGTCAAAACGCTTTTAACAGTTGGGTTTCGCCTGAGTGATTGCAGTATCCTGAATTTTCAGCTTTGGAAGGGTTGATGTAACAAAGAATGTCAGCGTTTTGTTTTATCAGATTGACCTTTTTTCCTGTTAGCTGCATACAGTGTATTCTCTGTTTTTTGTTAAACTACAGTTCTTCACTCATGATTCCTAGTTGTTGCTGTGCTTCTGTCTTTGGATTTGGCTAAAACCACAACAGTGTTAAAAGGGGAGATCTCACCTGAGGTCAAGCAGGCAGACCTACAGCCTGTGCAGGTGGCCCAGATGCTCCATTTTCAAGTTGTGATTACTTCCCCAGCCTAACTCAGATGTCTTTTTCTTTTCTTTTATTGCAGTCTTTTGCAACCCTTTGGAAATGTTAACTGAAAGTTATGTTTGTTTTTCCTAAAATAAGAAGTGCTTACCACTCAGCCTGAGGTCAGACTGTGTTGCACAGAGTTAAATGTTGAATAACCAGGCTGTCTCATCCTGACTACTCTGTCATCTCATATCTGCCAAGTATTAAACACCACATTCCCTGCACCCTGCAAGGAAGGACATAGAGCAGCACCTTTTGTCTCCTGGCAGGTCCTTGCAGGGTCCTGCTGGTTCCCACTGCACATGTCATGTCAGGGTTGGAGCAAAGAAGACCTCTCTCGGTAAGGGGGAGAGGAATAGTTACTGCTTATCAAAGTATTTGTGTGAATGTGGGATGGAGATGAATTTTGAGAATGCAGGTGTTTGTTTACAACAGATCCTTGCTGGTTTTGTGAGTTATTTGTGAAAGGCTTGCACTCTGGATGAGTTTTTAGCTCTGAAGTGAAACAAGTGTAATCCATGTTCATCATACCCCTCTCTCTCCCCAGATACTGAGGTAATTCCAAATTTATTTATTTGAGAAAAGGCTACAATTTAAAACACTGTTTTCCCCAAACAAATGTATTAAGACATGATAATCCTTTAGAAGCGCATCCATGGATTGTTGCTGCACCTTGCCTGCCAACCACAGCTTACCCTGCAAGTAAAGATTGAAAAAAAGGAGAAGATTCTCTGTTGAACAGAGGCCATCATGATTTAATATCCAAACCAAGTTTCTTAAAGACCTCTGCAAATGTCAAGCTGCAGATTTCAAATGAAGTTGAGGAATTTGAAAGCAGAATGAGCATAGTGAATTGGCCATTCAGTAGCTGAAGAGGGAAATAGTTGCTTCTGAAAGGAAGCAAAAGCCTTATAGAAGGGGCAGAAAGTATCAAGAACTAGAGAAACAAACAGCATGTAGGTATTGCCAGCTGGTGTGAAAGAAGAGAGTCCTCTGGGCACAGTACTTCTTAAGGGAAGTAGAAAAAATAAAGGAACATAATTCAACAAAGAAAGCTCAGGAGCTGTGCCAGAACCTGGTTGACAGCAGAAGTAAACTAGACCTCATAAAACCAGACAATGCTGTAAAGATCATCAGATTTGCAAAACAACACTATTATGAAAAAGACAAAAGCAGTAGGCCATTGCTAACGTTTAAAAAATAAACAACACGTAAAATAGTCTCTTCAGTCTCCAGGCAGGCCAGCCAAAGGATATCCACGAGACAATTTACTGTGTGTCTTGCAGGATGTTAATACTGCTTGGAGACAGTGATTCCAAATAAAAGTGTTTTATTTAGGCCACCTAAACTATACTAACTGATCAAATGTTTTGGATGAAAGGCATTAAAAGTTAGTTTAATTATGGAGAATATTAAATTTAGTATACTTGAAATCCCTAGATGCCTAATATCTCTCCTGCAGTATTTTATATATATATGTGTATATATATATAAAAGGAATCTGGAGTGAACAGACAGAACCACAGTCGGGTCAACTTCTTAATGAGACAAGGAAAGAAGAAAGGGTCCTGGCATCTAGATACAGTAATGTTGAAATATGGAGAACACCTACTCAGTTTCATCACATGTAACACATCTGTTTATTAAATCAAACTCTTTCCTTTGTTCTTATAAACAAAGCAAATACTCCTGCCTACTTACCCCAGCAGAGCTCCAGCCAAGTCACTTTAACAGGAAGCTGAGAGAGATCAGCATTCATGACTCGTTCTTCAAGCCGAATATGCAAAACAACCCACCTCACAACTAACATTAGAAGATGAAAAACTGATAACGTGATCTGGCAGTTCTCAAAAGGGATCTTAAAAAACTCCTGGCTAAGTCCCAGGTTTAGGAATTAAATATTTATCCAGAGTGAAGTCCAAATGCTGCAGTAAAAATTAACGGCCCTGTAAGCAAGTTTCTTATTTTCATACAAGGGCTTTCTCCATAATTCCTCATCTTCACTATGGTTGTACACTATTCATATGTACACATTCATATTCATATTCAGTATGTACAATGTTCATATAGACAGCCATGGGAAATCAATAAATCCCAGGTGGAATGGACAGACAAGGTGGGGGAGCACATATGAATGAGTTTTAACAGTAAGGAATGAAAGTATTTTTGTCACCTCAATTGCAGATGGAAAATACTGAGTAGTTTAAATACAGTTGTCAGATGAAATCTAATGTGCACAGATGCTGACTGGGTTTAGTCTTCTAATGTCTATAAATCCTCACAATATATGTATTTGAGGTAATAGTGGGTCAGTGGAGAGCAAACCTACCAGGCACTACTGTGTCTATAGCACTACTGTGTCTATAGCAAGTGCATCTAATCAGGCACCCCACAAGCCAAAATACAGAGACCCTGGGAGGGTGTCCTGCCTCTGGCTTTACAACATGAAAGGAATAGGGAACTGATGTGTGGAAGTGCATGAGAAAGAGTACAGAAAAACAAAGATGTTATTTTTCTAAAGAAAATTTAAAAACAGATGAAAGCATAAAATTCTCTCATCAGTCAAAACTGAACCCAAAGAATTGTCTTGGCCCTGAATCAGTTTTATTTTCTAAGTGTTACTAGTTGTCCCCTTAGTGAGTTTCCTGGAAGACCATCAATGTAAAATAAATTGATTAGAGGAGAAATGGGAATTTGAGGTTAAAAGGCCACTCTGCAAAGACTTGGCAAAATGGAGAGAGATGCTGCTTAACCAAACCCCATATTATTAGGTAAATCAAATCAGAGAGTCACTGACACTGGGCATTTTAAACAGAGTAAGAACCAAAGGGTGGATTAACACCTATTCCTAAAAACCAGACTGTACATGTTTCTAATTCTTTCAGGGAGTAAAGAATCTCTGAGTCAAACTGGTGTCTGATCAGTTTCTCTAAGAACAGCAATATAGGGATGAGACAGTGCTTACACTTTTTCCTGAACCCAACCTCTCAGCACTTATTTTTCTATTCGGTAACATGGAGATAAACTCTGCTAGATCCCAGGCAAGTCTGAGGACCTGACAGTGTAGTGCTGAGATGGTATTACCTGAATTATTGAGAAGAAATATATTGAAATGTTTTGCAAGGCTTCCTCAGTTTGCAATAAAAGAACAAGTGAATGTTTTGTAGTATTAATGAATTCCAAACCCCCCCTTATTTTTTTTTCTTACAAATCTTTGCAGAAAACTTATAAACTTTTGGATATACACTTTTTCTTGGTTCTATATCATTTAAGGAATTAATCCTAAGCTCCCTTTATTTTGAGCTACCCATGGGAATCTCTTGGTATGCCAGAACTGCTCTAGGCAGAAGATAACCACAGCCTGGTAACCATTTTGGATTTATTACTTAATAGTAGAAACTTGTCTTTAGATATTGAACGTTGATTTCTTAAGCTGATTGCTTCTGAATTTCCTGCTTTAATTTGGATTATACAGCTCTGTGTGTCTAGACCATTTTGTTTTATTTTATTGGTTTACTCATGATGTATGATTTGTTTGTATAATTATCTGGAACGTATGTAGACTTGCTACTGGAGGAGACACTCATCCCTGATCCAGCTGATGTGTGGTTGAGTGAATCAGCCATCTAAATTATACCTCCAGAGTAGATAGGTCACTGCCAATCGCTGCAAGGGAGAAAGCCAAAGAACACTTGTGAGAAAATATGGAGAGACAGTCCTTGAGAGAAGAAAAGGACTAAAGCTTTCTCAGGTGTTTTATTTTGAAGATGTGCAATGCTCCCTGTCTTTTCCCCCGCTCTCTCTCTCTCTCTCTCAAAAATATCTAAGTTAGCACTTTGCTTCTCCCACTGCAACCTGACACAAAAGACCTTCTCAAATAAATCACTCGTGCAGTTGTCTGGTATGACACAGTGTCAGATGCTGTCTTTTTGATAAGTTCATTTCCTAAGCAATTTGTTTAACCCTTTTTATAGACATTGTTTTCTCTGACTAAGTCGTGAGTCATTTTTCAACACATGAGTACTCGCAGGAAATGTCACACTTGTCGCCTGTTTCTCTGCCTGCCTGACTTCACCATATGATTTTTATAAGCCAAAAGGACAAGAGTTCCTCCTTTTGTTTGTCCCATTCTGCTGACAGCTGGCTGTCGTTGGCTCCGGTTGGGCTACTCTATAGCCTGACCTTACAGTCGTTAAAAGGCAAATGAAGTATTTTGGGAAAGAGCCCCTTTCCTATCCCAGAGTATCAAGCAAAATGAAGAAGCTTTTAAGAGCCTGTTACGATGGGTATCACTCGTCAAATTTGTGTAATGATGTGAATGTAATTTCTTGTGTCTCAGAAGTCAGTTCCAAGTTGCCCTAAAGTAGCCACCACCACCAAGATGAGGTTGTCTAGGAAAAATCAAAGTGATCGTTTTTCATCCCAAAGACTTGCTTTAGGACACAAAAGCTGTCATTCACCTCAACAGAACAGATGGGCTGAGGGTTTGTAAAGGGTTATTTGGTTTTTTTTTTTTCCTCTGGGGAAAAAAGTCTGTTTGCCATCTTACAAAAACCTCTTCTTTGCAGTTTATATTGTAAACTGACTCCTAAATTTGAACAACTATATCCAAACTGCTTTGAATTTTCTGTATTATCTGTGCCTGAGGGCAGCTAGGAACAAGTGTTTGCACCCAGGTACACTGACAGAAGGCAAGCGCAAAGACTGTGGGAGCCTCAAAGGAGCACTCCCCTTGGGAACTGACTTTCTGAAGAAGTAAATGTAATTACTAGGAGTCCTGGGCATGCCTGCTGTCACAAGAAAGGCGTGTCCCAAAGACTGTTCCAAGATACTGCAGTTGGTAGTTGTAAAACCCTTATCTAATTCACTGTAAGCGCAAGGCTGTTGTCTCCCTGTCCCACTCCCTTCATCTTCCCCTTTCTCTCCCTCTCTTTTTTTGTTTAAAACTCTAGAGACTTGAACTGTATACTCCCATGGTCTAATGGTGTTTTTAAATGGAAAAAGATTAAGAAATGATCTAAGGGAAGCACTACTGCCTTGTAGTAAAATTTTACTTGTGGCATGCAGGTCCTTGAAAACCAGGTGCTCTGTTTCTGATCTTAATCCTTCCCGACTGGCTGCTGTGCCACAACGGCATGGGCTGTGTGTGTTTGGAAGGTTTATCTCAGGGACCCTGCCTAGATCCCTTGGATTGCTTTTGAATGTAGTGTCATTTTCTCTAATGAGTTACTGCTGGTTGAAGCATGCTGTACTTCAAAGGTCAAAGGGCATTAATCTTTCTCTTAAGGCTTATGCGATGAGAAACGTGGGTGCTGGAATTGCTGCCATGGAGAGACAATTGGATCCTGGCCACTCCTTGTCAGGGTAACTTTAGAGCTCATACCCATAAAGGATTGAAGCCAAAACCCTTTTGTCAACATTGGATTGGTACTGAAAGAGAACGAGTGTGTTATGAAATTCTTTGCTAATCATGAGAATATTCCAGCCTAATTATGTCATCTAAACTTTTGAAGTCTTCTTTGTTCTGTCTGCAGGGCCGTACTGTGGTAACATGATGCCTGTCCCCAAAGAAATCATTCTAGATAGCAATGAGGCAACCATTCACTTTGAGAGTGGATCCCACGTGTCAGGACGAGGCTTTCTGTTGTCCTATGCCAGCAGTGATCATCCAGGTAAGGTGAAATCCAAAAGTAGTAGAAGATTAGTGGCATAATCCCCCCAATTTGATTATCATCTCTACACACATAGAGCTTTAGCCTAAATGTTTGTTCCTAAATATTTCCAGGTTAGCATGAGCCATGGTATTTTTATAGCATGTGTGCAAGAAACAGTTGTAACATTAACCAGATATAATAGCTGCTGAAATCCTACTAGACCATTTGCAATATGGCAGTGGAGGCCACGGAGGCCCAATGGAGGGGAAGATAGTGGCTTTTCCTTGAAGCTCCGCTGTGTTTTGAGCTCCAGCATCCACCATACTGTGAGAGAATGGAGGGGTAGGAGAGATTAAAGTTTTCATTCCCACATTTAATGTTCTGGATGTCTGTTCAGCTTTTAAGAAGGTGTAAAGCGTAAGAAGAGTAGAAGAGGGAGTTGAAAAGAAGGAGAGAAAACCATAGTTGTTGCTCCCAGTCTAATAAAATTGCTTAAGTTTTATACAGAAAGGTCTTTAAATGTAATTTCATATTCTGCCAAATATTTGTCTGTATTTTTACATCCTACAATGGGAATTGACATTTGCAAACTTTTCACAGATCTAATCACCTGTTTGGAACGAGCAAACCACTACACAAAGGCTGAATTCAGGTAAAGAGGGTTTGCAGCTCTGCATTCTGGTTTGCTCTGCTGTATCTGTCAGCTGGTTCATTTGTTACAAAATGTTAAACAGTCTTGTTTTTCTGGAGGAGTGAATTTTTTGAGTTCTGATGCTGTAATTGTCTTACGCCTGGTTGTGAGAAGCAGTAGTGCAGAATGGAAGTCTGTGGCCCAGAAAAATGATGGAATGGTGTTGCAGAGCTCTCAGCAATTCTCATTAAGAGCATACATATACATGGTATATGTAAAAAGAGTTTCCACTTTGAAATTCAAAGTAGCCTCACATTCCAGTGCTTCCTCTGGGAGCAGATCACGTCCCAGCTGATACAAGATTATCTGAGGACAAGCTATAATTTCTCGGTTCCTTGAACTTTGTGATAGGTTTGAAATGGTAATAAATTGTGCTCTTCTGGCTGCTGTCTGGATGTGCATATAGGCTTCTTATCTTACTCTGAAAACTTGTGGTGTAGCATTTCTAGAACAAGAGAATTAAACATAAATAAATGCCCTTGCAAAACTGCTTTTCTGGTTCTTTGTGTGCTACTGTGTTCAGTCCACCTATGAACTCAAGGGCCATTTATTTAGCTCCTAGACTCACTAACACAGCATCAGCCAGAAATTACTGCTAAAATATTTATTGGTTTGAGCATTTCTTTTATAGGAGTTTGTTTGTGTGTGTTGTCACTCCAGTTTGTGTCTTAAACAAGCTTTTCATTTCTCACTACAGCAGATACTGTCCTGCTGGCTGCAGAGACATAGCAGGTGACATTTCTGGGAATATTGGAGAAGGATACAGAGATGTAAGTACACAGGATAATGAGGGGAAATTTATACAGACAAAAGAAACAAGAATAGAACAACTTGGTTTCAACTATTGCTGCTTGACTTTTGTCAGTAATTCTTCTGGCTGTTTTGCTATACCTTTTATTATCAGTATATAAGTAAGTTATCAGTATATAAGCACACAGAGACGCTTTTCAAACAGACAAATCAATTGTGTAAGAACAAAGTCCACTGATTGTCAAATATACCTACTGACTTTTGGTTTCTGGCTTTCTGGAAAAAGCCTGCCTGGTGTTTGTCCTTCTTGAGGCAGTGCTCATCCATCGAAATATTTCTATGGTTTTAGCTTTTACTTGTTTGGTGTCCACATGTGAAAAAAATGTATTTCAGTAACACGTGGGTTTTCTTTAGGATTATGCCTGCACTATCCTAGCATCTGCACTGAAATGAAATAAATACTACACATTGCCTAATCACATCCCACTGATAACTACCAGCCTTTTGGTTTAACTTCTTGTTCTTTAAACTCAAAAAGTTGAAGTGGTTGCATTTATCCACAGCTCATATCACCCAGAGCTCTGCCCTCTCTGTGCCCCTCACCCTGGACTCTTCTCCTGTCATGCCTGTGAAATCTTTACCTCTCTTGCACAGGAGTTAGCCTAATCATACCACTGAAGAAAAATCCCACCCTATCACAGTCACTGAGTTCCCAAAAAGTCAGTGCTCACGTTTAACCTGTTCATCCAGTTATTCAAGCATGCTGGCTCCAGCCTGGAAAGTGGCAGAGCTGAAGAAACAAAGAAATGCCACGTTACATTCCCATTAGCTGGAGTTATTCTGCCCTTGGTTCCAATGATTAGGGCAGAAAAGCAGCACATGGCATGACCTCATGCTGATTTTATCTGCACTGAGGAATTTGCAAAAGAAATTTTCCCTGCACCATTCAGGAGGATTTTCTGGTGGGAAGAACCTGCAGGGCTCCCCTGGAGATGTGCTGCCTTTGTGCCTCCACTCTCCCCACCCCTCCCTGGAGGGGACAGCCCAGCGTCCCAGCTTGTCGAGTAGCACAGCCCAAACTGGGCCAGTGTGAACCTGACCAACCTGTGCCTGCAGCCCCTAGGAAGGTCTCCTTTGTACCTTTCTCTGTCCCTTCCCTGCTTTGCCCTAGCCCAGTGGTGTGTTATTGCCACCTACTTGGCACACAAGTTGTCCTGCTGGTATTTTTCAGCACTATCCCACCTGAGATACTGGGAAATGGGCACCACTGAAAACCCAGCAGCAGCTAGGAAACACATAGCCCAATCCCCTAATGTACACCATGACTCAAATCCTAAGGTGCAGTGATAGATAGGTCTGCCTTCAGGCAAGAACACCAAGGAATTATTGATTTATCTTCCCAAGGAAGTGTTGCCTTGCCTTTGACTTTTTTTTCCTGTGGAGTGACAATCTTAAATCATCTTCTCACAAGCAGATTATTTGTTTTTTCATTTGAAAAGAAAAATTGCTTTGGGAAATGTGTATTTTTCAAAGATTACTGCCCTTTTTCCCTCCCCTGCCTCTTACTCCTCTGGAGCTTTTGCTGGGTTTTATGAGCTGTAACACCTGTACACCGGTGGCTTGGAAGGGAAAGCATTAGCAGTGTGTCAGATTGATTTCCTGGGCCTTGGCTGCTGCCTTTCAGACCTCGCTGCTGTGCAAGTCTGCGATCCATGCCGGCGTGGTGGCGGACGAGCTGGGCGGCCAGATCAGCGTCACCCAGCACAAGGGCATCAGCCGCTACCAGGGCGTCGTGGCCAACGGTGTCCCCTCCCTCGAGTGAGTACCAGGGCTGGGGCTGGCACCGGGGCACACCCCGGGACACACCCCGGGACACGGGTTACTGCCCACATCGGCACCAGCAGGTGGGGACACCGCTTTGGGGAGCAAAAGATGTTAGGTGTGGGTCTAGGGCTTTATTAAAATGGTGTTGGCATTGGAAATAGGAAGAGGTTCCAAGTTTTCAGTGGGTCTAAACCATGTAGGGTGGTATTTTTTTTTTCCTTCTGTTCCTTCCAAAACGTATTTGCAAATTACTTTGTTAGCAGATACATGAGAGTATTATGTTCTGCAGCAAACACCTTTAATCGATGTGCTAATAAATCATGATAAATTCATGCTGAAATTTAAAAAAAATAAAAATGAGTAAGTAAAAAGTGCCATTGAGCCATAGGGGATTTAATGAGCAACTTCTTAAACATTGTGCTTTTGACATGTTCAGAGTTTTTTCTTTTAGAATATTTATAGCAAGGGTATTATATTTACTGCTTATCTTCTGACTTTTAATTGTACTGTTGTTGAAGTAGAAATAAATCCTCTAATCTCTATCCAGCACAGTAAGCCCTTCCAGCAACTGCCTCTGTCATTTCTGTTGGTTTATAGTTTTTAATTTTCAAATGTTATCTGGATTTTACATGAGGCCTTTTTTTTCTTTTGTAAGAAGGGAAATTTCCATCCCATAGCCTATGAGAGCTATGGCACTATGTATTTTTTATACTATTTTCCTGTTTTCTCCATGATTTCTCACACCCTCCTGACAATTTTACAATCATGGTTTCATTCATGAAAAAAAAAAGTCATTCATGTGCTCTGTTGCTGTGCTTAAACTTCAGCACAGACTGAAATGCTTTGTATACAATGGCACTGGAGTATACAAAGCTGGGTAGTGTGTAGATCATAGCCAAAGAACTGTACAGCCTAAATACTTTCTATGTTTCTTGAAAGTTAATTGCCAAAGACAATTAATATAAACTTGTCTCAAAGCAAAGCAGGACTGAGAACTCTGCTCAGGCACCAAGCCCCTCCATAAAACAAATAATACAAATTCATTCCGTCACACATGCCAGCTTAGTGAAACCCTAAATTAAGTGTTTTGTACCTTATCTAAAGATGTTGCAGAGCTGTTCACATACATTCATATGCTTGTGACCCTTGAGAATCCCAGTGGAGCAACTCAGACAGTAGCACATAAAATTTTATCATGAAAGGGAGTTGTGATTCCCGGTTTTTTTTTCACGGTACAAGAGCTTGTGGGCAAAGAATGAAGTGTGTAAGACTGCAAGTGTTCACATGCTGGGGGATTTGGCTCATTTGATGTGAGGTGCCCTGAGAGAGCACCCTAAGGAGGAGCAGAGCCCCTGTAGCTCTCCTGCCTATAGGGGCAGAGAGAGGCACTCCTCGAGCAGGATGCACATCTCCAAGGGATGGAATTGTCCTGAGGAGAAAACCTCACTTTCTACAGGTTGTACAGGAAGCCACGGGCTCACACTGGGCTGTATGCCTACAGACTAGATGGCACAGACTTTGAGAAAATGGGAGTGTCAGCACAGCACTTCCCAGGATGCTTCTGCCATACCTGGCAGCTGGGACAGTCCCTAGAACAGATTAACTGTTGGTGTGAGGCCAGGGGAGGGAAATTGGAGTAGGTAGGGAAATGCTTTTATTTCAAAACATGAAAACATGTTCCTAGAAACAGTAGGCCTGTTTACTAAGAAAATGAACCAATGCATTTCGTGCTTTAGAAAAGCTTTTATAGGAGTTATCTACAAAGCTGCATGGCTTCCTGGTTCTGCAGTACCTACATGCTGAAAGAAAATCCTGCGGATGAGCCAGTGCCCGCAAGAAAAAATTGGTGCTTGAGCAGCAGTGCCTTAAGAGCTTTTTAGATGCCCTTAAATAAGAGCTTGCTCAAGCTTTTAAAATCTCATTTATAGTGGATTTCAGTATTAAAGATTTAAATTATTTAGTGACTTGAGCTGAAATTGACCTCATGAAAGCTGCTGCTGGAGTGCATCGAGCTGTTAAGTGTCTGTTGTTAACGTGGAGTTATGTCTCGCTCGCCCACCACCCTGCAAGAGCTGACCTTGGCCTCCCCACTCCATTTTTCAGTGTTCTTGTTACGCTCCAGCATCTGTGAGGTTTTCACTTCCCATGATCCATGTGCAGACCTGCACTGAGGCCAGGGGAAATGAAGACTGAGGCACTGGATTTATTGGGCAGTTCTGATGCTCCAGTGCAAATACATAGGGTGTTGTAACACGGCCTGGCCTGTGACTTATATCTGCACACATGGAATCATTTGCCTTTGAAAATGCAAGAGACTGCGTGCTCGTCAATAGTGAAACATGAGATTCAGGGTTAACGTGCACTGCCTAGGAAAAGCTTGCTTGAGACCAACTCAGGCAAAAAAATAAAAGGCAGGATCCTGAAGGTTGTCGGGCAAAGGAGGAGCATGGAGCGATACCCTCCCCTAAAGGACAAAGTGGAACCTGTGTGACAAATTCCAGCAGTCACATTAGGAGACTGATGAATTACCACTTACTGAATTGGCTTGTTCTCTTTAGTGAATTACAGCAGAAATTTATCAGCTTGATTTCATAGCTTTGTAGACCTTGGAAATGCTAACCTCCTCTATTGCTAAATTTGCAGCCCTCTATTTGAAAGGGTTCTGGGTGACTTTAATTTGCAGCCCTCTATTCGAAAGGGTTCTGGGTGACTTTTTTTCATCAGAAGTACTCAAGGAGCACTGTGATTGCTGTTTTGGATAGGTTTTACTGATTACATAGGTATTTATTTTCTTCTTTTCTCTTGAAATGGATTGCTTTGCATTCACTAAGAAATCAAAAACTGTTTTGGCTGTGATGTCAAAGTGGTTTGAAGTGAGCAGAGTGCATCTGATCACCCCTGAGGATTGCCTGTGGGGAAGATGTGGGAGGGAGGGCTTGTGTTTCCCCTTCTAGCTACTCAGCCGCCTACATGCCCAAATAAATCAGCTCCCACCCAGAGCTCTGAAGGGCTTCGTTTGCCTGTAGTCATTAGTTTTCCCTCAGTGACAAAAAAAGGCAGTGTTTTTATTGACCTTGACATGGGACTACTTTCCTATTCCCCATTTGCAGTGCTCTCAAAACATATAGCCCTGCACACCGTGGTAAGGCCACAGACAATATCTCAGGGGAAATTTTCCTGGCCAACAACAAAGAAAAAGCAGCCTGAAAGGGAACTGTCTCCATGCTTAGTGCAGAAGTTGTTTTACTGCTTAGTCACGCTGGCCAAGGCTTTTCAAAAGAGGCCAGTGAAGCTTGCAGCTAATCGAATTGACAGCACAGGGGGCAGATTTTCAAGAAATCCAAACTAATTTCATGTTAAAACCCTGGCTTTTCTTTTTATTAGGCAGCCAGTTGGAGTCATTGCTTCTGGAATGAAACCTCAGGGGCATCTCCCTGGGAATTAGAAAGCGGCTCCCTGAGAGGCCAAGGAAAACTCAGCTTTCCCTTAGAGTGGTGATTTTATCTCGTCCTGCATTGTGCAGGGCCATGTGGAGTGGCCCAAGAAATGGCTTATCCCCTGAAGCAAAACAGTCCGTGTCAGGAGGAGGAAGAAAAAGGGAGCCATAGATGTGGTTAATGGAGCATAAAGAACCATTCCTGATGGGAGATGTTGGCCGTGGTTATAACAGAACTTGTTCCCACCCAGATTAAAACAAGGAGTAGTTTTTATCCAGTTTTCATCCAGTTTTCATCCTATGCCACACCTGTAGCCCAAGTAGGAATGGCCAGAGCTGGTGTGCTTTAGTCTCCATCAAGTGTAACTCTTCCACAAGCAGCAGGAGTAACAGGGTGATGCAATGGGGAGTCACTTTAAAACTTTAAAAAATGCTCAAAACCATTAAAAAAATTACCTGAATTCAGTCACGTAAGAGATGCACTTGAGTGCTCTTACGGGGTCGGTAACCAGCCTGCGGAGAAAGTGGCTGTCTGGCCAGAGATATTTTAATGGATAAATTAATGATTCTGAAGCCGTACCTCAGCACTCCTGTGACCGCCTCATGAAAGGCTGAATTACCTTTTTCTCTTCTTACAGTGGTTCTCTGTCAGATAAGCGGTTTACATTTACTTCGAATGGTAAGAATAATTGCTTTGTTTTTAGCTACTTAAATATTTTCTGTAAAAGTTTTAAAAAATAATCATGAGAATGTCAGGCTGTGTCTAGAAGGATATTTTAGGACAGCAGTTTTTTAAAATTGGCAAGTGAATAAAAAAATTGAAGGGATGTGAAGTGAGCTAGAAAAAAAACACAGAATACGTGCGGTCATACGCACACAGACGAGAAACAGAAATAGTATTCTGCTGTTACATTTCTGGTGCCAGCATATGAAAAATGACAATCAGATAATCCCATTTTTATGTACTTTAGGCCCCAGAAAATGAAAACAGTTTCTCCTCAGACATTTATAATTTCCATCTTCATCATACAAGTGGAGAAAGAAAACATAGGAGAAATGAAAATATATTTATATTGCACTGATACAGAAGGAGTTTTTGTTTATGGCCTTCCAAGATGCAAAGCCCTCTTTTAATCTGTCAAGCCGTTCATTTGCATGAAACACAGCAAAGAGGGGGGAAAAGTTTGCATTCGTTCATTTGAATTATATTCCACTCATTTGAGATAAAATCATTTACTATTCCACTGAAAACTGTAGAGCATGTATAGGCCTTTGAATCTGCCAAGGAATTATTTTTAACTTCATTGAACCATATTCCACTGGCCCGTTTTCTCTGAAGAACCTTGATGTGCAGAAATTTTGTGGGTTCTTTGGTGGAGTTTGTAATACTTACCTGCAGATATTATCTTCATGATATCACATCTTGGCAGCAGTATCAAGGAGCTTCTCTAATGAGTAACTTTCCTAGCCCTAATTGCAGGTGGGAATCATGAAATATTTACAGTAAAGTATTCCTTTCAGTACAGTGCCTTCATCTGTGAAATGTTTTGTACAGCAGAATTAGTTAATGCCAATCTCAAAACATAAATATTATGTTTCAGAAGGAAAAATTTAAAAATAAAAAATGTCTTCACAGGAATGAGACAAAAGTGCAGAGATTAAAAAACTAAATGGCAAAAATAGCAGATGTAGTCAGAAGGTGTCATGTGTGTAGGAGTTAGACTGGTAAAGGATTGGGACTGCAGCACTCTGGTACTGGATCATACACTACAAATTGACTGGTAAACACCACAGCTAATGGAGAGCATCAGGCTAGCACTAGATTCAGCAATGTCTGACTTTGCTGTTGTGGGTGGTCTTCAAATGTTGCTAGCCTAATATAAAAATATCCTGTGAAAATGCAAAATAACTCCTTCTGCCTGTCTGTGTGGGGACTCCTAGGCTGCAACAAATCTCTCAGTCTGGAAGAGGGATTCCTCTCCAAGAGCCAGGTTACTGCATCTTCCTACTGGGAGGAGACCAATGAGTTTGGGCAACTACTCCTGTGGTCCCCTGACAAGGCTTGGCTTCAAGTCCCGGGATGGTCTTGGGCCTCTAACCACAGCAGCAACCGTGAGTGGCTGGAGATAGACCTGGGGGAGAAGAAGAGAATAACAGGTATGTCGCTTTCTGATTGTTAGAAACGGGTGTTTCAGCTGGAGAAGAAACTGAATGCAGCTGAAAAGCTGATAGTGCACTAATGCAACGTTTCTTTCGTTGAACATAATGAAATGTTCTGCGCTTATGAATATTATTTTCCTATTTAAAACGTCATGGTTATTTACAAGACTTGTCTTCCCACGGGGATATGGGATTGAACTCAACTGTCATGCATATCTGATCTGTAAACATGCTGATAGAACAAAATACTTACACAGGGATCAGTAGAGTCTAGATGGATGACCTGGAATCAGTAAGAAACATGAAAGTCACAGCCTTTGAAATAAGGCCTAGGTGAAAGAAATTCCTGTTTTCATCTCCTGGTTTAGTTGTAAAAATGTAAATTACAGTTGCTGCTAAAGATGTAAAGATGGCCAATACAGACCATAATATCAAAAAACAATTATCATTTTGGAGTCACAGAATCACAGAATGAGTAAAGTTGAAAGGCACCACAGTGGATCATCTGGTCCAGGTCCCCTGCTCAAACAGGGTCATCCCAGAGCACACAGCACAGGGTTGTGCTAGGACAGTGTTTGAATATCTCCAGTGAGGGAGGGAGACTCCACAGCCTCTCTGGGCAACCTGTTCCAGTGCACAGTCACCTGCACAGCAAAGTTTTTCCTCATGTTCAGGTGGAACTTGCTGTGTATCAGTTTGTTCTCATTGCCTCTTGTGCCATTGCTTGGCACCCCTGAGCAGAGCCTGGCTCTGTCCTCTTGGCACCCCCCTTCAGATACTGATGGGCACTGATGGTGTCCCCTCTCAGTCATCTCTCCTCAAGGCTGAACAGGCCCAGTTCTCTCAGCCTTTTGTGCTCTGTTAAAAATATCCATTGGTCTAAATTCACAATTTAAAACAGATTTCCATCTTCATCCAACATTTAAACTCAATTTCAACACAGTTTGAAAAATAATCTAACACCTTGAAGACCAAGTTTTCCAAATTGTTTTGCCTTCTGTGTTTGCATTTGAAAATGTTCCCTTAGAGCAGTCACATAGCAAATGAAAATGTTTTTTGCATTTTTTGAAAGGGATTAAGACCACTGGTTCTGGATCCATGAATTTCAACTTTTATGTGAAGACATTTACAATGAATTATAAAAATAACAACTCAAAGTGGAGAACTTACAAAGGGATTCTGAGCAATGAAGAAAAGGTAAGGGAGAGTGGGAAGGGTAGAAAACTACAAAACAATAATGTGTATGCTGTCTTGACATTGAAGGTCAGGCTTTCACTGTCAAGAAAGATTAGGAGTTTCAAACTTGTCTGGACTTGAGCTAAGTGTAATTTATGGCTACAGAGTAGATAGTGAGCTTGTCGAAACAATTAAGTTCTCCAGGGATTGGTGAAGCTGTGGGACACACACAGGGAGGCATGTGTATGTCTGCACCCTTCTTTTTAAAAAGGAGTGTAATTGGAGCTGAACAGCAGCTGTTGGGGCACGTCCTTAGCTCAGCTCAGTGTTTGCCCGTGCCAGGGATGCTGTTGGTACAGCACCAGCAAAGCTGAGGGTCAGCTCCAACTGCATGGGGATGGTCAATCCAGCCCCCCCCTGCCACATGGAGCAACCCCTCGGGTGAAGAGCAGGGCTGCTGGTGGAGTTTGTCTGATAACATTTTCCCCTGAAAACCTCATGTTTCCTTTCAAACGAAAGAGATCCCGAAAGCCTTCCTCCCTGGCCCCACAGTGTTCAGTCAGACCTTCACTCATCATTCCTGAGGGAGCCCAGCTTTCCTCAGGAGAAGGCTGTATCTGGTCCTCAGGGCTGATGGCAGTTTTTGTAAACTTGGTAGAGCTGAAAAGAGATTTCCTGCTAGCTCTGATTTTCTTGGCTTGCATGGCAAGGAATTTCACTGCCCAACTTTAATGGGGTTAATATTTTTTTAAATGTTAAACTGAGGGGATGCTGGTCCAAAGAGTGACAAATCAGCCTAGTAGTGGCTGAACTCCAAAGGCTAGCTATTTAAAATGTGCAGGCTTGCAGTTTCCCACAGTGACTCATAATACACAAATATCTTTTGAAAGCGTTATATATGGTCTTAGTTTCAGCTAAGGTGCATGACAGAAACTGTCCCATCAGAACCCCATGTGGCCTGGCATTTTATCTAAGATGTGCTGAGCTCACTTTTCTATCTCATAAGGCTTTTAAGTTTTCCTAGGTCATGATGAAGCATCTCCAAGAACTAATATTGCAAGGACTACTGTTCTGCACAAGGGGCTGAGCTGATTCTGGGAAATACTATATAAGTGCAGTAACAACTGCGTAGCTAATAGTCACTCTTCAAGCTTGAAATAGAAAACTGACCATTTTACTAACATGCCTAGAAATAGTTCGCCTCAGTTTTTTTCTTTTTATGTTTCTGTCCCGTATTTCCAAGAAAGGGTGCTGCAGTGCTCTTAAATAAAAAATGATAGCATTATACCAGCATACATTAACTAGAAATCACACAATATTGAAACGGTAGTAATCTTTCTCCTCCGAGCTAACAGAAAAATGTGATCATCTGGCACAACTAAAAAGATAATTTCTTTCCAGAACTCTCAATTCCTAAAATCTTGTGGCTGAATCCCAGGTTATCAATGTATTAGTTTTAGGATAATGAAAATCTTTGAAGTTGGATGTCAGGAGCACTTTGAAGAAAGAGACTTTTAAAACAGAGCAAACAACGTGTGCACATTTCGTTGCAGGTATTCCAAGGCAACTCCAACTCCGGTGACATAGTGCGCAATAACTTCATCCCTCCAATAGTGGCCCGTTATCTGCGGATTATCCCTCAAACCTGGAACCAAAGAATAGCACTGAAGCTGGAGCTGATGGGCTGTCGAATAATGCCAGGTATGGGGCAAGCAGTGCGTGGTGCCACCAAAGCCCACTGTGCTGCCCCCGTGCCACTGATGCCCCCTTCTCTCTTGCAGCTAACAGTTCATTTACGCATTCAATGTGGCAGAAACCGAGTCAGAGCACAGAAACCTCCCTTGGAAAAGAAGACAGGACTGTTACAGAGCCCATCCCATCTGAAGAAACTAACTTGGGTAACACTACCTAGTGCTGCATGTTCTCTTGGATGCATCATGTCTTCAGCCCAGTCTGAGTGAACTTTAAACTTTCTCACAAATCAAAACTTATACTTTCTCTTCAGACTTTATTAATGACAGAGAGAAGAGGGAGGAGCAATAGGTTCTTTTTGTCTTAAGGCACAGAAAGAGATTGAAAGCCTTAATTTTCCTTGATGTGTTAAACATTGGGCTTCAGTTTCCCTGTCATATTGGTTGATTTGCCATGCTTGGTGGGTGGCTCAAGGGAATTCAGTCAGCACTTAGCAGCAATTTTTGGGAGAGTTCTTCCTCACTCTCTTCCTGTGTTTTGTAATTTTTTTAGTATGTGAGGTAGTCATCTCACAAAAGTGTTATCTTCTATCCACACAATCATGACTCCTTCCAGAGCAAGTTCCCAGCTGAAAGCAGCATACAGTAGTGCCTGGTTGTGCAATTAAACTTTCTTCCATAATGCCTGTGTTAATGGGGGCTCAGAAAACCTTAATTTGCGTAATTCTCCCTGAATTTGCAGTCTTCATCCTTTAATGTTGTGGAGCTAACTTCTCAGACCTTAAAAAGCAAAGAAACAAAATTTGGTGCTTATACTGGCTGTTTGGTGGGCTCATAGCCAGGCAGGAATTGCCAGACCTGCTGTACCAAATGCTACTACCCATTAGGTAGCTGATAGCTGTATAAATGCCTCTGTGGAAAAATTGGTTGAAAGAAGCAATCACTAGAAGAAAAAAAAATCTCTGAAACTGCTTGCCAAGAGCACGCAAGCTCAGTTCATCTGTGCAGTGGTATGAGTAAACCATATCTGTGTTCACTGGAAATGAAATCTACTGAGATTTTGAGATTTTGTCTGCTAAATTGCAAATACTCTCTGGACGCTTCTACTGCCTTATTCTCACAGCTGGCAAGTGTCTGTAGAAACAGGGAACGGCACACTCCTGACACAAGAGCCACCCCACTGCTAATTTTCAAATCCCTGCTGTAAAGGATGTTGTGTTAGAATTTAACAGCGGCTAAACAGGTTTTTCCCTAGATTCCCTCATGGAAATCTTTGAACTATTTTGACTGAAATGTTTCAGCCAGTTCAGCATGAGCCAGATACTTGGCATGTAAAATTGCAGTCTCCCTTGGCAGATTTATAAGCAACTGCAAACAGAGTGTGTATAAGTGGCTTTTAAAGTCATCTAGTGTGTAATAAAAAAGAACTGCTCTTTGTAAGGATGCATATAGATGCCAAGTCAAGGGCCACCCTTGAGAAAGTATATTCAACTCTTTTGTTTCAACATTGTTCCACATGGGTACGTGGCTGAGGAGTGGTCTTTTAGTTTTATAGTTGTACATTTTCATGCTCACTTCAAGAAGCATTCCTGCAATATTATCTACCTTTTGCTGTAGTAAAAATTACAGGCTTCAGAGTAATTTACCTTTTAAACTTTTATCCCTTTTTGTTTCCTCATGCAGGTTTAAAGCTTACAGCTATAATTGTCCCCATCCTCATTGTGCTGTGTCTGTTCTTGTTCTCTGGAATTTGTATCTGCGCAGCCCTACGCAAGTAAGATACTGTTTTTTGTCAAAGGAGGCATTTGTGGGTACCTAGCTAGCATGTCCAACTCTGTGCCCTCTTTACAGAGCCTCCTTACCAGGGGGCTGGGAATTGATCCTGTTTGTCAGTCTTTCTTTTAAGAACTCACATTGTGTCTCTGTAAATTGTGTTTCTTAGTATGCCTCCCCTGGTCAGAGAAAAATGAAGGTAAAGCAGGTCAGAACTGTGCACCCAGTCCAATGTAACCAGCTGTTCTCTTCACCTTACGTATACCCACAAACACTGAGGTGTAAAGCAGTGAGGACAGGATGCTTTCCACACCAAAGCCAGATAAGAAATTCAGCGAAGGGAAGATTTGAGCTATCTATCTGGATCATTTTCTTTTACTTCCCTCCTGTTGTGTTTCTGCTTCCCAGTCCCTTAACTTAGAGCACTTAACCTAGCAGGCTGAAAGCAGATCTGGGCTCTAAGGAGTTGCCCACATACACTGGTGCAAGCAGCTAAAACTGAGCTATTTCATCTCACAAGTCCGAGTACTGGAAGGAGCACTGCTAACTGTGCTTCCTGCTAGATGCCCATTCCTATGAAACTGCACTTGCATGTTGAGCCAGGAAATGCTTCTGTCAGCAGATGGAGATTTGGAAGTAAAAGCAATGCTCTGGTGATGCTGCTTCATCACCAGTGATACTCAGCTCTGCCCCGGTTTCCCAGTAAATCTATAAAATAGCCAAAGAATTCAGAAGAGCAGACCCAAACATAGCCTGGAGTGACACATATAGACACAGACACATCAAATTGATGCGTGCCAGCCCCAGAAATCTGAACACCAGCACTCACAACTTGCACATAGATAGAGAAAAAGAAAATGTCAAAGTGCTGGTTTGCATGCCTGATGTTCTAGTAAATAACAACCTCCAGGAGCTCGAAGTGAAGCCTGGTCCTCAGCCACTAAATAAAAAGGCTCTGCTGGAACTAAGGCATGAAGCTGAAATGCTCTAAGTACTGATGTTTATAAATCTTTTCCTCTCCTTGCAGGCGAGAAGCCAAAGGACTTTCCTATGGATTATCTAGTACTCAGAAATCAGGTTAGTGGAGAATCATGTACTTTGTCCTGTCCTGTCCACTGGGCCAGCAGGAAGGGGTTTATGCAATTAAGCATTTAATGCTTGTGAAATAGCATCCACATTTCCTCATTCAAATTCACCTTTTCATACAAGGGAAACAGCAAACGATAGTCCCACTTGTGTCATCCTAGCACAGTGCCCTGAGAAACAATATAATTTGGTTTCTATGACAGAAAGGCAATTAACAAAAGATCTATTATACAGAGTGCATAAATTAGCATGTAAGAGTGCTCCCAGGTGCCCTCCTTTTCCTTCCCACCTCCAAAATACCTATTTTGCAGAAAATTGCTGCTTTTCTTTTCTTTTCCCCACAGCAGAGGGGATTGCCTTTTTCTAAGAGAGCAAGGGATAATCATTTTTTATGGCTTTAATATTTTCTTCTCACTGCCCTCCCTGGTTGAAACTGTATTTATAAAGCCTAACAACACTGAACTGGATTGAATGAGGGATTGGCTTGAGCATACTGCTTTGGGAGACGACTGCAAAACCCTGATGAAGTATTTTCTTTGTCTTGCTCAATAGCATTTTCTAGAGTGGGGTTCCCATCAGCTTGGCATTTGGGGTGTTTTTCCTGGTCAACCAATTCTGTAGAGGAATATCCTTCTGAAACGTGGCTTTCCGTAAAAAACCCAAACCAGTAAGCATTTCATATGTCTCTTGACATGTCTCTTGCAATAGCTCAGCTCCAAAATTTCATCCCTCAGCAGGTGCTGACGTCAGTGAAAGGAATGCTGTTACCCACTGCAGCTCACCCTCATTAGAAAATTAATTTGTACTTAACATCATATTTGCTAATATGATTTTTCAAGGTCACATCATAATCCTTTCTCACTTGCTAATGAGGACAAATCCCAAGAAATTGGAGATAGCCTCTTACCCAGTCAGTTCATTTGTTGTGTGTCTGCTTCATAAATCAAGCTCCTAAGCCTTTGTGAACCAGGCTTTGGGCTTACAAAGCTGTGAGTCAAACTCACCTCTCCACAGAACTCCTGGCTCCAGCAAGTCCTGACTGTGACTGGATTTTTTTTCTTTTCTGTCTTACAAGGATGTTGTGAGAACAAGTTAATTGATGAGTGCAGGTGCTCTGATACCAATAAAATTGAAGCCACACTAGTGTACTGAAAATAAGAGAAATTTTGAGCATTATTTTTGCCACATATTTAATGCCAAAACATAACTGACTTAAACCTGGTATTTTATCAATATACTTTGTAAAGGCATCACTGTAGGCACCTACAGAGTTTGAGCCCTTCTTGCCAAAATATCTTATATAAACTTGGAAATCCCAGTTGATGATTCACTTCTTCCTTCACCCTCCAGATTTAGGGGGCTTTTTTAAAACAAACAGCCCATTTTAGTCATGTTTTTGAACTATTTCAATCTATTTACAGCAATGAATGTACCAAAAATTAAACTTTCTGGTAAGTCTTCTGATTCTAAGCATTTAACTTGCTGACAAGCCTTCTATTTTTATTTCTTTTTCATAGGTTGTTGGAAACAAATCAAGCAGCCCTTTACCAGACATCAGTCAACTGAATTTACCATCAGCTATAACAATGAGAAGGAGACACCACAAAAGCTGGATCTGGTCACCAGTGACATGGCAGGTAACAGAATGTTCAGATGCTTTCCTTTTGCTCTATGTGCAGAGTTGGAAACAGGGAGAGGGATGGCCCAGCGATGTTACAAGCTTCAGCTCTTATGCAAGCTGAGGCACAGAAATAGATTTATTCATGTTCATCCCAGATGTATAGTGAATATATTAGGGAGGGAAAGACCCACTATTTTGGCATCTTTTTTCTTGGAGTTGTTGGAAAAATTTCCTGACTCTGAAATAGATACAGCTGAAGGTAATGATGGAAGGCACTCAGGCATGGATGAAGTGCAAGAATGTGCCTAGATAGGATTGGTTCCCTTTGTTGACTAATTTTTATCTTTCTATTTAAACACAAATGTCTCTGGAAGTGGAACAAAATATGATGCCCCTTGCAGCCGATCAAATAGAAAAATTACTTTGTTGGTTTATGGTGGGATTTCTTGCCTAGCTGGAAGTTGTGCTGAGATCCCTGTGCAGCTTTCCTGGTGCCTGAACTATCTGGGAGATGAGGCCTCCTGAAGAGGAAGGAGGTAGATGAGAGAGAAGAAAAAAGCCAGCCACAGTGCTTCTCTCCTGTGCTACCTTGGCTCCAGGTCACTGTTTGGATAGAGCAAATCCCTGCATCAGTACTATTTGCATCCCAAAGGGATGATTTTTTAATTCATCCCCTTAGCACATCTTATCCCCGCCCAGTCAAGTCTGTCTGGTCAGGCTAGTGAGACCAGCCATTTCATGGGATCAGGGATCAGCACTCTTGTAGAAAGATTAGTTTGCTGTTTCCAGCCTCCAGACCTTAGAAATTCCTTAGAATTTCTTCATTGTGTTTGGCAGAGAAATACATCTAAAAAACAAATGGATGGTTACTGTAATTCCATATGGTGCTGCTCTCAATATCTTTCAAAGACAGTTTCAATCCTTTAAAGAAACTTCCAACATAAATATGCAGAGACCTATAACGCAGTTTTAAGGAAAGAGAATGGATAAAAGTTGCTTATAAATGATGGTTATTTGGTTCCCTGGCTATGTCTAAGGAAGCCTTTGCTCTCTTCACCATCCCCTCCTGCTGTGTTTGTGGGAAGTCTTAACTCTCAGCCTGGCTCAGGCACATTCCCAGCCTTAGCATTTCACCTGCAATCTCCTTAAAAATAATAAAAAATAAATAAATAAAAACGCGAATGCAACCTAGAAATGTGCCATTTAACAATTTAATTGCAGACCACACAATTTGCGAATAGGTTATCGTGCTACATGAAATTCCCTCACTTCAGACCCCCAGCTGCCTGCCGGTTCCCAAAGGCAGCCAGGAGGAAGTCAAGATGCTTCATCCTGAGCGAGAGAGATTTCTGGGGATGGCGGCAGCGATGCCGGGGAGATCTGCACCACTTACTTAGTGAAATAGCATAACACCTTCACCCTACATGCTGAAGTTTGGGACACAGCCAGAAACTGCCAAAAAGATTCACAGGACATATGGGATCGAATTTGACGCTCATGTCAGATGAACTGCGATGCCAGAACAGAAACCGAGCTAACTTCTTCACGCCTGCATGCAAACACGATACTTTAGCAGTGTCACTTACTAGAGCTGTTCAGGCCACCGTATGTATCTGCAAGAGATTGTCACCAGCACCAAAGCGAGAAAGTTAGAACGTTCATTTTCCTCATAATAGTATTACTTGTTTTTTCAGAAAACCTTCTAGTTCAGATCTCCTCACATGGCAGCCTGGCACCTACCTTAACTAGAGCTGCAGACACGCACTCCTTGAGGCTGTATTTCCTCCACCTCACTCCTTGCTCCTGCTCAGGCCGTTTGCCTTAGGCCAGCTCCATCCCTGCCATCCCCCTTGACCGGGTGACTGCCCAATTCCTCTGGCAGCACCATTCCCGCTTCTCCCCGTAAGCTCATCCCCCCCTGGCATGCCCACAGCCGTGCTGAGCTGGCTTAGCACATTTCACACTTCCATTGACTCTCTTGGCTGCCGTTTTGCCTAACTTCATCCTTCTTGTCAGTCAGCTGCTGTGAGATGCCTTTTAAATAAAGCCAGCTCGTCAGGAATCCTCTGGGCATTTTAATTATTCCAAAAGTGGAACACTCATTTTGGAGAACTTCTTGCTTGTGGATCTTCATGTAATGTCCTCTGTCCAGTTTGTTGCTAATATTTTGTTGACCTCACTCTTTTTTTAGGGCTTCAAAGTATACTCCAGAAATGTTAATTTATCTGGGAGGGGAGATGGGGAAAGGGAGGGAGGGAGAGAGTAGGAAAAGAGGTGGCAGATTGGAGGTTCTCTGTGGAAGAGCTTCTGCCGTGTTCTGCAACTCTTGCTCGCTGAAGAAGATTATGGGATTGCTGTTAGAGAAAGGTTTCCTCACATCCCCAATAACCACACATTAGACAGAATAAGAGAGTATTTTTTCAGCATAAAATACCTATCTATGCATAAGTATTATATACATAAAATAACCAGTCTATGCCTTATTGAGTATTTCATGCTTCTTTTTAGATTATCAGCAGCCTCTCATGATCGGGACCGGGACAGTAACACGAAAAGGATCTACTTTTCGCCCCATGGACACCAAAGAGGAGGGAAGAAGGGGGAGTTCTGAGTTTGAAAATCACTATCACTGCCCTCACAGAGCTAACAGGCACGAATATGCTCTGCCCCTGACCAGCCAAGAGCCCGAGTACGCCACCCCCATCATAGAGCGGCACATAGCAAGGGAAAATAATTTCCCCTCTGAGAATGGCTACAACGTTCCCGTCGCCTCATCTCAGATACATCCCCTTGCTGCCGGCAGCTTCTCCAGTTCATGTAAGACCGACACCAGGAACGGAGACTATCAGACACCCCAGAGCGTCATAAACTACGACAAACCCAAAGTCAATGGTGTTCTGACCTCCGTGAGCTACAGCACAGACTACCAGAAACCCCAGCAAACTGCTCTCGGGGGCGAGGGTTACTCCACGCCCAGGGACTGCCTAAAGCCCATCAGCCAGACAGCAATGACAGCTCTCTTGTGATCTGCCGAGCAGGAGCGGCACGGTGCGCAGCAACGTCACTGCACAGCTTTCTGAAGTGAAAACAGAGTTTGGAGGGACTCTGCTGTGGGAGGCAGAAGGCAAACAAGCCCTGTGTACATAATATTGCTGTCTTGCTGGGTTCTGACATCTGAAGAAAGCATATGCTGTTTATCACTGTTTATAGCAAGAGAGATGTTATCAGTGAAGACTGTACATCTTATTTTCTGTAACTGATCTCAGTGCTCCATTTGCAATGTGTGCAATTTGTACATAGCTTTTATTTAAGGAGAACTTCTTAAGTTTCCTTTTCACCTGGGGATTTGAAAGGACTGCAGAAATGCCTATTTAAGAAAAAACAGTCCACTTTTTCTGTCTTTATCTTACCTGCTGCTGTACTGGCAGCTGTAAATGGTGTATCTTATGGTTGTGTTGATTCATCTCCTTTCCTATCATAACTGAAGATACGGCTGTAGTTCTTACTGGGGGATAGAAGTTAAACTACTTGCTGCATAATGTGCATGAGAGAAGGCAGCTGAGTATTTAAATACTGTGCTCAAACACAACTTCCCAGCTGCTTTTTTAGCAGCAATTCTCACATGCTTGAATTTGATCTAGCATACAAGCTGAGCCCATCTAACTTCCAATTCATGTTAGAAAACAGGTAGAAAGGCTGAAGCTGGTTTTGGGTTCAAGCCATGGTTATCACTTTAAAACAGAAAAAAACCAAAAAAACCAAAAAAAACCCAACACATCCAACACCAGTTAATCTGGGGGAGTTCTTTTAATTTTTTTTTTTTTTTATTTAGGAAGTGTGTGTGTAACCAAAATGTGAATTTACAGCTGAGAATTCAATGCTGTTCAAGCCCTAGCTGATTCTTTTGCTGCTAAACTATAAGGAAATTTGTTCCTTGGCACAAAGCAGCAAACTTCCTGAACTCCTCATTTCTTCACTAGGTATTTTTCTGTCTTACAAATTTAGTGTAACATTTCTGTTAGAAGTATTTCAACTAAGTAAAATGCAGTGTGTGTATGGGTTACTGTTGCAGTTAAATTTGCAAGACAGCAGATCAACACTGTTGTTTTCTAATAGTTTTTCTTTTGCAGCTAATGTTTCCCTCAATTCCACTTTCGGACAAACTTGAAAAAGCTTGGGATTGGGTGCAATGTATTGCACAGTAGCTGGCTCCTCTTTCAGCAGAGGCAGCTTTGGAGCAGAACAGCTTCTGGTCGTGACTGGGACCGTCCACTGCCCTTCTACCTCCAGGGCTTGGGGCCTTTCTTTGAATTCGAAAGCTTGTCCTGAAATGCCAAGAAGCTATATACTTCTGTGAAGAAAGAATGGTGCTATACTTAAAGCACAAGGTTGGAAAACGAGACCAGTAAAACCTGAGCTCTGGGAAAGTCTCTCTTTGAAGGTCTTTCATTTATTTCCTTGTATATAAATGGGATAATTTGCAAAGGATGCAACGAAGAGTGATCAGTCTGTTCACAGAGTGCTTGCAGATCTCTGGGTGCAAAGTGCTGTCAGAGGACAGACTGGTTGCAGCGGTACTGCTCACAAATACTGCTAACTCCAGCCATACCCGAACTTAAGGCAAGCTCTGAGTGGGTTCTTTGCATGCCCTTGTTTTGCAGCCTCAGGTGGTGCCATTTCCCCGCGCTGCCGCACCGTGCATGCGAATCCCGTGCAAAGAAGAAAGAGTCAAGGTAACCTCGTAGCCTTCCTGTGTTTGCTGTCAATACAGTTTCTGTGAAATGTCTAAAACACCTCAGGTCCTGAAGTGAAACAGCAGCAGCCTGTTTGTTAGACCGAGCTGGGCGGTGTTGTTTACCTTCTGTTGTTTACATGTCTGTGTAAATAAAGAACACTGGTATTTGTAAATCAGCCACACAGGCCTGCCACTTCACTGGGTGACTCGGTCATCGCTGCATGCCCACTCTCGCCACATACCCTGCAGGGTGAGAAGGAAGTGTTCCTTACGCCCTGCAAAAGTGCCAGTTGCGCTGCTGCAACTCACGGCCCCAGTGTGACAGGCTAAAAAAAGATTCTCTCAGTGCCCCATTTAGCCCAGATTTCCTGTCCATAAGCTCTAGAGAAGAACCCACAAACAAACTCCTGCGCCAAACCCCGCTGCTGGTTGCATATGATTGAGGAAAGGATGAGGATGCCCTCCTGATGAGCCTGAAACCAAGCCTCTGCCCACACAACTAATTAGCCTGACTTGTCACTTGACAAACAAGTCAGTAATCAGGCCTCCTCCCCACCTAATGAGGTAGCTAAATAACACAGCAATGCAAAGGGACCAGGCAGCAGATGACAGTACTCGTATTATAATGAACTTTTTGCATACTTCTGCCACATGCATGGCACATCTGCAGCATGGTACAAGTGCCAAAGGCTTCTTGGCAGCATCTGCCCATTTCTGCTGTCATTCAAACCCATCTTAACACAGCTGATTTAGCCTAATGGAAAGTTTGGCCTCAATTTTCACCTTGCCTTTACCCCTAACCCCCGTCAAAAAAAAAAAACAACAAACCTACAAAGGTGGCTTAAAATAGATCCACAAACATCTTCAGCCTCCCTTCACAGTGGCTTGGTGCTGACAGGGACCAAGGCAGCACATCTCCTGGTCATTGCCATGGTGCTTCATGGTTCACATCTTAGTGACTGCTGAGCGTGATTAACACTGAAAGCTTCGGGCCTCTCCACCTTGGCCTCGGGAATTTTTAGCAACCGTAGCAGCAGATATTCAAGGGAACTTCCTACCCTATGTCTCTGTATCCTAATGGTGTTAGAGATACAAAATCCTGGTATAGGAATGGAAAAGGATTGCCTGAATCTTACCAGTGCTAGTGCTCATCCTCATGTCCATCCTCTGAATGGCTTTTTAGATACTGATACATCAAACTCCAGCTTGTCTACATCAGCCTGTCCTCACTAACAAAGCCAGATGCAGGTATAACACTAGCAACCTTGTAAACATCACAGGTTTAAAAACCTTTGTTCCACAGTGAAGGTTAGAGTATGCACCATTTTGGGACATTTCCACACTCAGAAGGCCTGTTAGCTCTGGATCTCTCTCCAGCATCTTCAGAGATTGTGTGAGAGCAGAGTCTGATCCTCTGGTCAATGGAGACTTTCAGTGGCGTTTTGGTACCAAACCTCTTCCTCGAGCAGGCACTCCCAGTGGTTTGGAACAGTAAAGCCAAGTCAGAGTCCACAGGAAAGTTAAATATTAACTGCTCCTGGCAGTAAGGACCTGCCTGTCCCATTGCTATTGACAGCAAGTCTCTGACTTTGCTGAGAACAGGGACAGCACTGTAACTGCACATGTCTGACCAAGGGAATGGAAGGAGGTGGCTCTTGAGGTAAGAAAGTGTAAAAAATGGTGTCATCTACCTACAACTGAAACCAAAAAATGACAGCATGCATTTCCAGCTGGTACCTTAAACGACAAATTACAAAAAGCAACTACAACAAAGGTTCCAAAAGTACCACGGGAAAAACACAAATTTACTTTGGTCTCACCTCCTCAGACTGGCAAACAGATAGCAAATTCTTATTTCTTCTATCAAGTACCTTTATAATGCTCAATACAAAAGCATTTTTTCCTATCAAGTGTAATTCTAAGGAGTATTTCTCTATTTCTTTTAGCTGCTAAACATCAGATATTAAACCCTATCCTAGTACCTACGATGATCTTTACACTCAACAGGCAATAGGTTAAAATTAGCCCTAGATTGGAATTAGGATTTCCTGGCTCAGGGTGTGTCCTACTTAGAGCATCACCTACTCTCTTTTTATGGTCTTTGGATCAACGGCCTGGCCTCAGCTCCCTCTCCAGACACCATCCACAGAATGGGTTCAACCAGCTTAGTAGCCCACTCATTACAGCAGTCTGCAGAGATGGGGGCAGGCAGGGAAAGCCCTGAGGCTGCTCTGCACCCCTGGCATCTGAGAGTGTTGTGAGCACTGAGCTAAAATGGCAGCAGTCACAGCAGCGTCTCTAGCACCTGTGTGTAAATGACAGATCCCTCCCTGCCTCCTTATTTAAAAAAAAACAAAGGAGGTTGGATTCTCACCATTAGAAGAAGCCTGTGAATCCTGTGGCTGGTCTGCATTATTGGCATGGGTAAAACCTGGGAAGATTAGGTTTGTAATACAGACATCCTTCAGATTTTTCCCACTGACTGCCAAAGAACTGACAGTTCTTCACTCCATGGGCAGATTTTAGTGGAACCCTGTCTGAGGCACAAAACATTCCCTACACAGGATGGGAGCATCAGGCTATATCAGGTCCCATTGTAGGAGCAGATGCCTAACTGTGCTTACTTGTTTGCTGGATCACTACCATTAAAATAAAAAGTGAAAAAATGAAGAGAGTTCTAAGAAGGGAGTCTGTGGTGTCACAGCAGTCCTGCAGGATCAGATGCCTGCTGAAAAGTAACCTTGTAGAAATCCATCTGTATTCTTCTGTCCACCCTCTCTGGAAAACCAGGTTAGCTTTGCTCAGCAAGTGGGCATCTTCAAGGCTCTCCAGCCTGTAATCAGGCCAGACCCAAGGAATGACAAGGTTATGTCGTTGCATTCCTTTTTCCTTATTATTTTCCATAATAAAAATTGTGTACTGACCTTTTCTTTCCAATGTCAGCTATGATGTCAGTTTGTACTGACCTCCAAACTCCACTGTGACTCGTACAGTGTGAAAGCAGAATTTCATTTGAAACTCATCAGTGTTGTTGATACCTACACTGAAAATTACCCTGCCGTAGCTGTGCGGGGTTAACAGGACTAACATTGCAATGCCTATGAATTATTGAAGACAGAGTGAGTTTCACAGAACATACTTATTTAAAAGGAAGGTGTCATTTCTGCACAATCAGTTTCAAACTTAAAATAGAAACCTCTCCTGAGGGCTTCCTTTCTCTTGAAGCCCCCCTCCTCCCCCCGGTACAGTCCTACAATCCATTAAGGACATGTGCCAAGGAGTCAGATAAAGTATTTCTAAACCAGTTAAAGACAAGAGGGAAGACATCCATAGTTGGAGAAAATGCATGCTACCCATGATAAGGAGGATCTGACCTTCTGTGTTATCTCATTGCGTAGTCTCGACAAGAGAATTTGGAGACTTTTTCATTCCAATTTCACCGATTTGTTTGGGCTTCGCCTCACATTAAGTGGCTGTGAGTTCTGAAAAACCTTTGCCATCTACAGTAGGCAAAGGTTATTCAGTAACCTCTTGTCCTGGCCTGAGTTAATTCATTACTTACTCACTCACAACAAGGCTACTGCTCTGCCATGTGACATCCAAGAGCTTATCATCCTGTTTATTTTTGTACAGTCACAAGTATAAAAAAGAGAAATCCAGGAAGGAGACAACTTAATCAAGTTAAAGCACAACATAATTTTTCACCACAGCAAAAAATATAAGTCAACAAACATGACATAGTAGTGTTACTAAGGCTTTTGTGCCCTGAATAATCACTCTGAACAGACCTCAAGAATCCATAATTTTAACTAGACACAAAATTTTTAACAGACTTTACAAGAAAAGCTCCTTTAATGTATTAATAATCTGCATTATTGGCTAACCCAAAGAGGAACAGTACCCTGAATACTCAGCATTTCCTTCTACTAAATCTGAGCTACCAAAAAGAGTGAGAAAACTTACAAACATAACAAATTATTCAAAGCTTGTAACATTCTCTCAGCCGGATCAGATGACAACAGACAATAATAGACCTTAAAAACATATGTATGTTGCCTACTAGAAGGCAGGCAAAAAGGTAGGGAGGGAGCCAAAACTCTAGGCTCAAAAGAAACACCAAGAACAATTTAAAACAAACAGTACAGGAACACACAGCAATGGCTGATGCCTGACTCGTGTCAGGGAGCTTATCAGGAGTCCTCCTCCATGAGGAGTGGCAGATAGCAGAGAAGATGGTGATGCTTGTCGTAAAACAAGGGGAAAAAAGACTCAGAAAGACATTAATATTACCCAGCACCCCACCTCTGGTCTGAATGATTTAACCCCCTGAGCATTTACTAGAAACCAGTCTTTACAAATATGTTCTGTGCATCTTAGTTTCTCTGGCCCAAGAAAACACCATTTCATAGATGGGCGAACTGAGATAGACAGATATGCTGCCACCTGTCCAGAGCTGTAGCAACAAATCAAACCTATCCAAAAATGTAAAGGCCTCTGAAAACACCAACCACAAACCTGTGAAAAGTCCTCTGTCACAAAGGAAAGACAGGGGCGATAAAGACTAAGACGAGCTAGCAGACCTCACTTGAAGAGGCAGCTTTTCTTCACATCTATGGCTAAGCTTTTTATCCTTAAGTGACACCATCTGTTCTGACAGACAGTTTTATAAAATTTGAATAAGGTGACCTGGATAAAGCATGCCTGTTATATGGAAATGTCGGTGTCACACGTGGATGTGCAAAGGTTGTGGATGGTTCATGCACCTTCTCTTCCACACTTACCCAAGCACTTCCAGCGCCTCATCAAAAACAGGCAGAAGCCTGTTTTTGACATGCCACAACACTAAGAGAGCCATGCTTTTGGTAACAATGCTGCAATAACTTTTCTACTATCTTACAAAGACCTTTTGTAGGTGGCATTCATACTCCTTTAAGGTAAGTATTTAATGTATATAGGTAACTTTTTAGCACATGAAGTCATGGTCCATCCTCCCCCCTTTACAGGATAACCACATCACTGCACAAGGACCAGCACCAAGGACATAAATATGTCTCTGAACATTCCACTGATCACCTGGTTAAAGACAGAAAACAAGGTCTGGACTATCATTTGGTGGTCACTGGAAATGAGCAGCAGTAGAGAAAAGACAATGGTGGGTGAACATGAACTGACCTTCCTCTTTCTCCAACCAACTGGCTTCTGTCTGAAACTGGACTAGAGCAAAATGCAATTGTCATCTCCTTTTTCTTCCCACTTCTCCTCACCAGTTTGACATGATCATGAGCAGTCTCTGTTCCAGCAAAGGTTCCAGGACAAGGCTGGTTCTGTATCATGATTGAAGGGCACTGGCAAAGTGTAGGCAGGAGTATTTAAGAACCCACCTGGTATCTCACTTCATGTTTTATCAGTGCATTCGGTCCCTTCTTTTGGAAAGCCTTAATCCATCCATAAACAAGAGATAAAAAATTTCACTGCTTGTCTCTGAGCTTGTAAGAGAGCAGAGCACTCATTTTTTTAACATAATTGATGGGGATAATCAAGTGGTTTTTAGCAAGTCATGAATGCAGAGCTATATGAAATTATACATGTCTGTGTTTATGTGTGTTAGGACATATGCTTCACTGATATATAATGAGGACAATTTTTAACTGTAAGATGTGCCATCTGCAAACTACTTGCTACAGGATGTCAACTAGACTGGATGTTAACTATTTTAAGATTACATGTTACTAGAAATAGTCCTAATTAATAAAGTTTTTCTATACTTTTAAATTAAAAATCCCAACCAACCAACCAAACCACAAAAAAAAAAAAGAGCAACCGACCCACAAAACAATAAGGTTCCATTTCTCAAAGCTCGTTAATGCTGAAGATTGGAAGGAAGCTGCTGCCCCCTTTTGGCACCACATACAAATGCAAATACTTTGCATGAAAAAAGAGGATTCTGGTCACAAACTGCAATTACTGAGTAATAAACAAGTTTGGGTGTGGAAAACAGCATAAAACAGATACAGCCCAAAGTACACTTGTCTACTTACCCAGACCACTCAAGACAACCCCATTAACTTAGTAAGATGTGGGGGTCACAATACATAGAATTGCCATGTCTTTCATTTTAAAATAGAAGTTAATAATATGTGACCTGGATTTAAAATAACATTTCAATTAACACTTAAAGGAGCACCCTAATTCTGCTGGCTTCATGAATTGTCTTACAACACCCCACATCTCTCACAAATTCTGCTTCACTGGATAAAAAAGGAAGATCAAATAAATAGGAAAGCCTGAAGTAGCACTCAATTGACAGCTATAAAGAAATCCCCATTTATTATACATAAAAAGTCAATTTCTCAATTCCAAGCCTGAACCTGCCACACCCAGAAACTGAGGGTACCCACGGCAGGGTTTAAATTGTAGCGCTTGTGGGGAATCCCTTCTCACAGAACCACAGACTACCATGCAAATTATAAATTAAACCAAGAGGAACTGGTGCATTTGTGAACATAACTCAGACTTCACTTCCACAAGAGATCAGCATGGGCAACCTACAGCAACCTTCTTCCCCTACCTTTAGCTGAAGAAGAGTCAACAGTGGCAAACTCTCTACAGGTTGTTCCAGCAGGGATTGAACAGGGACACCCCATTTTTTATTGGAAGGGAAAGCATTCAAGTCAAGGATATTTCCAGCAGTGTAAGCCCAGTGGACTAAATATGTAACTATCCCAGTTCAGCAGCAGGACTGTTAATGCTTCCATTCCCCTAAAGAGATGGATGACAGACAGAAACACTTGAACAACAGCAAGTAAAGTAACATTAGAAAAAATATTTTGATGGGAATCCAACTTAATTCATTTGACAGAATATCTATGCAAATATTTAGACAGTTCATGGGTAAATTAATATTTAATCAATAGGATTTACAGAGATTTACAGATATATTTGAAGAAAAGTTACCCAGCAACCATCTCCCAAGCACCCCTGACTTCCAGCACTACAGGCAATCAAAACATGTCTGTGAATGCCTGTACTTTCACTTTACTTGTATTTACATTTTCCTAACCCACTGATCGAGGCCCAGCCATTGAAAACCAGGCAGCAGGGAGCTGATGGCCCCACAACTGATGGAGTGGAAGCTGGGGGCTGGCTAAGGCTGCAGTGCTTTTGCATTTCAAAAAAGAAATTTGAAGAAATAGAGAGTGACAAAAACGCTGTAGGGAATTCTGATCACGATCTGTATTAGAAAGTTACAAAGAAAGTTACAAAGAAAAACTGTAACCAGTTCTCCTGGGATCAATAGATGGACATGTAACACACCTCTCACAGAGGACTGGAAGAGCATAATCCTGCAGATCCATCTAAACATTGGCAGCTCCAGTACTTACCTAGGTACAGCTGGGAAACACAAGTCTCAGCACACAAGGCAGAAGGCTGACAAAGAGACACCAAATAATTTTGACAGCTGACTGAATCAAACACTAGTATGGAATGTGGAAAATTTACCCAAGTGACTCAAATTTTTCACCTAGGAATTGAAAATCCTTGAAAAATACTACTTGGCTTTTTTCAACCATTGGGCTTAGAAGCATCACATCCTGCACAGGAGTGGGCATCAGGAGCAGATTCCAAAGTAGGTCCGTAGCAAGGAACACCAGGCAAACAGTAGCTAAGACAAGGCTACTCTGAAGCATTAAAAGCAACAGCTGCCTCCATGAGAAAAGAAAATCCAAAGAAATTGAGTATTTATCTTTCAAAGTCAGCATGTTTTCCACTTCTCAACTCCTGGGTTCCAACTGTGAAACTTCTAAAGAATTGGGAATTGCATCATGTTGGAAAAGACACACTGGACAAGGTGATAATATTTTCCAATTACCGCAGTGTAAGTTCAAGTTTATGAAGGAAAGCTTGAAATACGTTAGCCCACTTTCATGTTAGGCCATTGAGCTGAGGTTTTAACCACCAAAACAGACTTCATACACGTATCCTAAGTCAGGACACGTTTCTCTCCTGTCACATGTGGGTCTCTGGAAACAAAAATGCAAAGGACTATTCAGTGACCACAGTCACGGGGAGCAGCCTCTGAACTCCTTCAGCAGGACTTTGGGACACAAAGAAATTTTGAATGATCTTTCTTGACCTCAGGTGACATAAAGAAGTAATTTTGTTTCTCCTCTTTCTATCATCTTCATTCATAGCTGCCTCTATTCCTCTGCTTGTCTTACAACAACTCAAGCAAGATTACTCTCCTTTCCCCCTTCCTTCCATCTGCTGAAGTCACCCGTATCTAAACCCTCCTAAAATTTTAGAGCTAAAAAATAAATAATTAACAGTTCCAGCCCTCACCAATTGTACATTCTACATCTTTTCATCCAACATGACTCAGCCTTGTCTATTGAGACAGTTCCTACGCTCACAGTTTACTGCCCTCTGCTTACACACTCCCAATAAATCCTTAAGCGCTACCATATTTATACTACTACCAGTTACCACACCACTGCCTCTGCCTTGAGCTCCCTGCTCATTCAGACAAACATGGTGCTTCAGGGCAAGACGGCCACTCGAGTATAGGTGAGAGATTATTTCTTCTAAAGTCTCATTTAAAATGCAAAACAGACACTTGATCCACAAATAAAACGACTTTAGTATCAGGACTAAAAGTTTTAACTTAAAGGTAAGTGTTTTGTAACTTCAGTGGAAAAGTAAGAGTATTTCAAAATGCATGGAAAACAAACACCAACCAAAAAAAAAGACAGATGACGGGCAGTTTCCACAATTTTACCTGAATGACTTAACCCTTTCACAGGTTTGGGTCCTTACAGCTCTTCCCAGTCAAGGGCTTCAGAATATTTATGGTATTATTATACAGTCAGACACTGCAAATATTTTTTTTTTTAAACTGAAAAACATTCAGCAGAAAATGCATCTCAATGAAATCTGAGACATGTCCTGCAGCTATGTCTTTCAAAAAATGTAATCTGCTCTTAATCATTGCTGGCCAAGACTGGATTAGAGTCAAACTTCACATTATACCGTTTTGGTTTCCCCTGTATTATTTCCTTTTTGGCCAGGGGTGGGCTACACGCTTAACAGACGAAGTGCACACACAGGGCTGGGTCTTGTTTATACACAAAAAGAGAAGAAAATGAAATACAACTCTGAATTAGGTGCAGAAATCACTGCAAAGCAGAAGAGTATATTTATTTACAGGCTAATAAAAATATATTATATTCAGCTTATCTAGGTGTATACATGTTTTGCAAAATGTTCTATCTGCTACAGAAATAAGAGTAACCCATGATGTAATTATGTTTGGACAAATACAATAAATATCTGGATTTTGTTTGATACAACTGTGGATTAACATATAATTAGATGGACACAAACCCTCTTCATTGCCAAGAATGCACTTCTACAAAGGAAATACTACATACAACCTTTGATCACAGTTAAATTTATTGCCATAAAGCACTTTCCTTATCTTACATGCTTTTAATTAACATTGGTCCCAGACGCCAACAAACACTGCCCCCACCTTTAGCTTAAAATACAATTGTCTTACTGAAGATTTTAATAGGAAAGGAATTATATACCAAAAAAAAATTTGCAAAATTATCTTTAGAATATTATTTTATTTTTTTAAGTAAAAATATATATACACACGCAAGTAAACTGTTTTACATTTTAAAAAACAAAAATGAAGTCTGAACACTGACTTTCCTTAGAAATTCTTCCAAGTCTAACTCATTCAACCTCTGGGAATCAGCAGGACTGTGTCTTCCAGTTACTGACAAAGGGGAATACACATTTGTCCATTGAATCTGGAAATCTCGACTTGCAAAACTTTTCTCAGATTAATATTAATCTCTAAGCATTTTGGTATGATTGCAAATAAACCAGTACATTAAATCAGCTGGTAAGAAGTACAGCGTATGTGGAGACAGACTGTAGTGTCTGAGCAAAATCCCCTCATCCAGGGCTTCCTAAAGAAAGAGTATAAAAACTGCTGGGAAGGAAATCTGGTGATAATTTACTGCTACCTGATATGTCTACTCCTAGTCATTTTCCTCAGCAATTGTTTCTTCCGTTGATCTCATATAGAGATAAAAATAAAGAAGGTAAGGGCAGAGAAAAGGTCCAGCAGATGAAGAAAAGAGCACAGCATCATGTGAAACCAGCAGATGAGGAATGTTAGGAAAATAACTCTAGAAACATTCTTCCACCTCAGGCTAAAACTGATCAAATGCATTGTACAGAAAATACAGTGTACCAAGAAGTTAAGGAAGAACAAATAAATTAAAAATTTCACCTTTCCCTCAAATAAAGGGAAACTGTACAGGCAAATCGAATGCCTTTTAAAAAAGTTACAAGACTACTCGGACAGTCCAATTTCTTAAAACTGCAGGAAGATTTCACACAGTGACGATTTTCAAAGACAAGATGACCACTACCTAGCTTTGAACTATCCCTTCCTGACAGAGAGGACATTGAGTGTTCCAGGCCACAGACAGTTTCAGAGTGCACTCTGCTTGAGTAGCTGTGGGAAAAACACAAATCTGGATGCAAAAGTTCTGGCAGTGGATTCATCTGCTAACACACAGCCAATGTGTCCTCAAGTTTCTGAAGCTTCAGAAAAAGAAACATGCCTGGGGACCTGTTTCTTCTTCACACAGCTTTATTTTTAAATACTAGTTTCTGTTCGGTGAAAACCGTACAGCCTTGACTATTTTAAAAACCTTCAACAGTATGCTGTATGACAAACACTAGTATAAAAAATGAACCAAATAATGCTACTCCGCTGAGTAAGTGGAACTCATGCACGCGCGCACACACACACACAAAATGACCATGTAAGTAGTGAAGTTAAGGGATTTATAAATAGCAAAATCTTTGAATAAAGTATATACATTTTTAGGCTTTTTCTATAGACATATATATATAGTGCTCCTAGGAGAGACAAAGTAACTGTGTTCTACATCACAACTTAGAACGTGAGATTAATTGATGTTACTCTAAAGGCCTTTGAGATTTTTTTCTTATGAATTTATACCCTACACAGTTAACACTTGCAAAGATGTCTTTTCACATTAGTTCCTCTTTCAATGTAGAAAACCATTTCACATTACAGTTCAACAGCCTGCAGAGCAGTGAACAGGAAAGATGGCACTGCATGCTGAAATAGTAAGTGCAATGACAATGTAGAGCTTGTCTGTGGAGTGTGCTGCACTTCACCAAGAGATCTACAAATGGAGCATGAGAAACTGCTCAAGACACCACCCTCAACTTCCCCATCTGCAGCCCTTCCAGGGGCCTTTAGATGCACACCAATTTAAAAACTATTTGAAGATACGCTGCTTTCACGAAGGGAGTAACATTTTGCTTCAACAGTAAGATAATTATAGGTTAATAGGACTGCCATAACATAACACAGATAGGGCCAGGCACCACATGATTCTGAGAACCTCCTGTAAAGTACTGTGCTCTCAACTTCCACTTCTTTAAGGATTATTTTAATGTGAAATGAATATGTTCAGTACCTATCAAAAGCACTCATCATTTCATACGGTCAAGCTAATGATGACCAACTCTAACAACTCTGCATTAGCAGTAACCACATCCATTCGAAAACAAACACTAAATTGATGATGCTCAGAAAAAAACACCAAAGGGCCCACATTAATTGTGAGTAATTTTTCAACTAATTTCACTTTTAAAACCCCATACTACTCTGTTTAACTACTTTTGGAGGAAGTTTCAAATGCTGGTGAATGGTGGTGAATTTAAATAAAAACAACAAATCCAAAAACCTCACTGATGAAATTATCATCGGCTGAAGGATCATGATTAGCAAGCACTCAGCTGCTTATGTGGGTTTTGATAGTCTTTGCTCAAATAAAAGCTCTGGTCTTTACTATTCTGAGAAAAAAAAAAAGAAAAGTGTTATTTAAAGTTACAGTTTAAAAATCCTAAATACAAAACACATGGATGCAATGGAACAAGTTTTCCTGCCATCTGTCTAGGGTTAAAGCAGGTTTCACACCAAACTGAACATCAGTTGTCCCTTTAAAACACCCAAGGGTCAAAATTAGGCTGGTCACAGATTATTCTGCCTCCTTAGGGACATCAATGAGATTAAAAGTGGAACGTACTGAGGTTATCCATTTTAGAAATCCCATGCTTTGGTGGGATTACTCTTTTATTATTAAAAGAAATTAATTTCACATGCTGTGTGTTAGATAACTACTGTGTGTCACGCAAAAGACAGTTTTCCACATTTAGAATTGCTCACAATGAAGCCCTGAGGTAACCGCCTTTTTTCCAGGCAACAGTAATACAGTTCCTTTTGACATTTAATCATCCTTTTACAACCTACACTAGTATATGCAACTTTAAGCAGTCAATATTGATTATCAATTGTTCCCAAAGATGGGATCTGTCCAGGTTTTGGTTTTTTTTTGATTGTTTGTTTTTAGGATAAAGACTCAGCAGAACGGGCTAATTTGTGTGCAGTGTCTTCTAATGAAGCTTCAACTGAATTCCCCAGGTCTCCATTTTCATGTCCATCAATACTTGGCTTCTTATCAAACACTGCAAGTTAAAAAGAAAATTTATATAAGGAAAGAAGCAATCTTGGGAAGGGATGGATCAGTGAACTTTGTTTCAAAAACTGGAATGTTTGCTGAAATGACTACTAAAATTAAAGCTAACAGGTTTTTAGCAGAACGTAGTATGGCAGGAAAAAAGGAACTGCTTCTTTACTTTTCTAATTTAAAAAACGTATCTGAAGAAGCCAACAACTTGAAGTGTTAAGGGGAATTAACAACTCCTAGTTCAGAGGCTGGAAAAGGCAAGAATAAATTTGAATTTCAACCTTCGGGAAAAGATGACCATGAAAAAAGTTCGTAAGTTAATTCAGTTAATTCAGTTGTACCTAAGTAAACCAGGCCAACCAGTGAGGGACCAACCAGATGAACTGACAGTCTATTAGTAGGTTAATTGAATTGACAGCAGATTAATTTTACAATGAATATAAAACCAGTATTTTCCAGAAATTGGTTTGCATATTGAGACTTCAGAATTAAACTGCATATAACACATTTTAGAAGGTTTACCTTGTGAGGGTTTGACATCCACATTTGCATCTTTTCTATTAGAACTTGAATTTGCACCTTCTTCCAATTCATCAAGATATAAACGGTAACGGTGTCCACTCTCATCCTCATATTCTACATTTTCATCATCCGAATCAACTTCTGGAGCAACGTACACTACTTCAAATTCAATTTCACCTCTCTAAAATGCAGTGAAAATACAAATTTATTTACTGCTGCACAGGTACCCAGCAGGACTATCAAAAGGAGCTAGGTTACTGAAACAAATACATTTTACTGTTGTGAACACACCTACAGCTGTGTTGAGTATTTTGGATATGTATCTAAGTTAAGCTTTTACTGATTGAAGTAGTACAGCTCTATAGATAAGCCTTACCAAAACTATCCAAATTTCTTACATGCCAGTACATTTCAAACAGTGATTTCTAAAGAGGAAATTTTCTGACAAATTAGGCACACCTATTAACTGTCTGAAAATGGGAAGCAAGGCAGAAAGAAGATTCTAGACCACAAAGCATTTAAGAAATATTGTTTGGTTGGAGCTGTTCAGTCATAAGAGTAAAGCATATGTCACAAAATAGTTATTTCTGTGGGGCAATATAATAAAATGATTTCCATTAGCCTTACTGAATAATGATTAGCCAATACATGTGTTTAACTGAACCACTACTGACCCAGCATTTCTCTCCTTAGATTGCAAAACATAAGAGGATTAAGAGTAAGGTGACAGAGCCTCAAGAATCACTGTAGCTCAGCATTACACTGTACTTAACAGCAAACACTGAAATTCAAGGTAATTCAACAGGCAGAACACAGGAAGCATCTAAACATGCCTATGGATAATAGGTCCAAACTGACCTGTTGGGAAAGAATAGTTACAGCTTCTTTATGTTTGGCATCTCTTAGATTAACTCCATTTACTGCCAGAATAGCATCACCAACATGCAATCCTCCACATCGATCAGCAGGCTGCCCAGGATGGATTTCAGAGATCAGTATTGGAACACCATGCTCCTTCTCACCCTATTAAAAAAAAAAAAAAATCAAATTTTAATTAACTGAGATGTCTTTTAACATAAAATTGACATTCAGATAGTAGCTCCTAAAGTGCTTATTTCAACTTCTATTTTAGAAAATTAGAAATCATTCTTCAAACAAAGAATGTTTAAGAATGTGTGAGCTGCTTCCCTTAATTCTTCTCCCCACAGAAGCATGGAAAATTTCAAGTGTGTACTCAGAGTCAGAGAAGGCAATTCTGAATACTAATAAAACTATAAAATTATATACAAATTAATGAAAAGCAGAAAACTTCATTAAAAAATGTGCATCAGGCACCATATTGACTTGCAAGAAACAGTTTTCATATTTACAACTAAAGTATAATAGTCAAAATTTTCCAAATTTGTTGTAAAAAGTTTACACAGCTTTTGTTAGGCGAGACATGCCAATACAGATACTTTAAAAGAAAGTTACAATCACAACAGCTAAGCTTTGGAGGTCAGGTCTCAGCTTGTCTCTGCTCTTCTAAATACTTACATCTGGAATCACCACTGGGTAATCTGCTAAAGTATCTACACCCTACACGTAAGTCAAAATCATAAGTTTAACATAGTAGCAATTATCTATTTCCTGATTTATCAAAATGAGTCTTGAAGTCCTATGACCATAGTTATGGATTTATGTATGCTTTTTTCTAACAACACATTTACTGACCCACATAGTTTACAGAAGCAGGAATACAAACTTGCTGCTTCTGTGTCATAGAAAATAAATGCAAATATTTACTGTGATTGAAATTCCTAGTCCTTCATGGTCTTCTTTAACTAGTAAAACTTTTCTGATTGGACCAACACCTTGACTCTTCTTTAAGGCATCGGGATCCTAGTTTGATAAAAAATGAACATAGCACAAACATAAATGTGTGAACCAAAACTGATGCATTTCAGCATTTTAGGGTTTTGTAATTATATACAGGCAGTATTATGAGCAACAGAGTTTTAGACTAGCTCCAGGCAGGACAAACTTACAGTGCCTCTTTACAGAAAGGGTATGAAATCAGAAAAGATTCCTCATTATGCACCCCTGATGAGAATAATTACTTAAATTATTTCAGTGCTGATTAATGCACAACACAGAACTTAACTTCAAAAGAAGGAAATCAGCCACATATTAAAAATATTAAGGGACTACATGAGAAGCGCTGATCAGTGCTGAAGTGTTATATGATGTAAACTCATCTTAAAAGTAACCAAATTACAGAAGATAATGTAATACACTCCCAAGGAAGAGGTTGCTTGCTCGACTTTATTTTTATTGTAATAAAAATAAACCACACCAAAAGCCATTGAACACAAATCTAAAAGAGATCCAAGGTTTGTTTTTTCCTTATGTTAAGTCACTGATGCCACTATACATACCCTTAAAATCCCAAAGACATGTATTTGTCCACCAATGTTTTATATGCAATTAGCTACATAAGCATTAAGATCCATCTGTCCAACTCAGGTATTTAGAATAGATCGAAGTAAAGCATTTTGCTGAAAATGTTTGGGTTTATGCACTGAACACTGGGGTGATTAACAGGACATGTGCCAAGTTGGGTGAGTTCTACCAAAGATACTCACAGTGAAATGCTGTTTAAAGGTTTTAAGAAGTTACCTTTAGGAGGAAAAAAAAACAACCTACAAGTAATTATTTCACAGAGTGTCAATTTACATGGCCTTTGAAAAAAAGAAATTAAAATCAGTTTCAGTTCAATCTAATCCTAGAAACTTTATTCCCTGTTTTTTGTAAATAAGCTAGATCCACATTTTGAAACCTAGGTTACAAAATTCTGCTGTTAAAGTTGTATTTATACACATAAACATACATATTTATATCAGAGGCTCAGTTTCCTAGGAAAGTCAAAGGAACTGTATCATCTTCTGTGGTCATTTAGAGGGATATGCTATTTAGCACGGAACTGTCCTTCAGCATATAAAAGAAAAACATATTTACAAGTGACATTTGAATAAAACACAATACAGAAGTGAAAACAATCACGAAGATGAAGAAGTAACTCGTGTCTAGAAATCATGGAGAAACGGCTCGTCTTTTCAACTTACATGTCCTGGTGGTGCTTGCATTGGCCGTTTGAGGTCATTCCGACCTCGACAAGCTCTGATAACAGTTTTGTGACGGTGAAGGTGTATTTCTGCTTCCAGCTGATTCCACAGCTTGTCGTGAGCAGGGCCTTTCATATCTCGGCCCAGTAACTGAATCTGCTGGACCCTGCATAGTGACAAAGAGAGTAAAAAATTGCTGTATTACAGCGGAAAGAGCAACGCACTGTAGGACTTACACACTTCATGTGGCTACAGCACATGGTCATGCAGCAACCATTGCAAGAACCCCGGGGATTCTTCCTTTTGTTAATTAACTGGAAACGTGAGACTTTTCCTGCTTAGTCTTAACCTTGAACGTGCCTCTGGGGATGCAAAGGAAGGAAACAACAACAACAAACATCTCCTGCTAAGGGACATGGATTGACTTCACATACCTTCCAGCTAGCTCCTTATCTAAATACTTGGCTGCCAATCTTGCTCCATAGACCTCAGCCTGAAGCACAGCTATGTGTCTACGGAGGGCTTCATTCTCCTTCCTCAGCAACTTCACCTCAGCTTCCAGTTGAGCTTCTTTCACTTTTTCCTTCTTGTTAGCTTCAAGTTCTCTCTCCTTTACAATGACAAAAAAAACAAAACAAAACAAAAACAAACAAGAAAAAAATGTTAAAAAGCTTTTATCCAAGTTAGTAATCCAAGAGCACTTAGTATTTCTGCATACACAATCTGAAATTATCCTCCTCTGTACAAGACATGCATGCAAGAAAAGAAATAAAAAAGAAAGCAGGGACTCTGGCACTACAGCTAGTGGTTTGCATATTATCCTATATAAAGGTGGCAAAATTTAAGTAGCCTGAATATCATCCTTACATTTTCTTGTCTTGCAAATGGGAGATTCAAAGTTAAACAATACTATTTTTAAAATGAAAGAGGAACTATGAAGCCACTAAATATTTCAATTTAACCAAATTATTTAACTATTATGATGATGATGACATGGAAACGTAAGTCCATATGTCCTTAAAATGACAATTATTCTCATGCAAACAACCAAGAAATGTCCAGCCAGAGACATTTCCAGATTCTGAAGACCACATAAATAAAGCCAAGGAGTCTACACATGAAGATGCGCACCCCAACAAACCTAAAAGAAAATTAGTGCAAAATAGCTCCGTTAAAACAAACAAAACAAACAACAACCAAACAAAACAAAACAAAAAAAAAAACCCACACTAAAACCACACTTTAGGCACGCTATCTCCCTGTGCCTTACCACCTGAAAAAGGCATTATGGAAATATAAGTTAGTCCCACATTGCTCCATCCCAGATGTACAGAAACTGCATAGTCATTACCTTTTCTAATACCCACGGTACTGGTGCAAAAGGAAGTAGATTGCTAATCTACAAAATCTACTTTAGGGAGAGCACGCTTGATTATGTGTATCTTTCACATCTTGCTCTGCATCCTTTTTTACAAAGTGGGGGAAAACTCCCACCACAAACTAGGAAAACAGTAGGTCTGTTTCCTTTTAAAAATGGCTGTCAATTGAAACAGCAATAAAAACTAAGTTCATCATAATGCATTTCTGAAGACATCTGGAGTACCCCAAAAAACCCTTTCTCTGCATCTGTACCAATTACATTGTTAAACAAACAAAGGAAGTGCTACTAAAGAAGCAACAGGACAGATACGAAATTTTACAGAACTGGCAAGACAAATCTGTCACCAACTGTGAATATGCTGTTCACTATTCCAAACCTGGATATAAAACCATTAACATGGTCAGTATTACCCCATTTGAGAAATTACACAAGGTTGGTCCTTCCAAACAGAGTTATTTTCACAATAGATATATGAAAGTATTTATTGACTTTGCCAGAAAGTCAGCTCTGAATTTGATAGACTCTACTACCTCCCTCATCTGTTAGATACTTTTTTCAATTTGGAAGAATAGAGTACACACCTATGTACCTGTTGGTCAAGAATTGCCCAGTACAGTGCTCAGGAGGAATGGCTCAAAGACTACTTGAAATCACTGGCACTTCACTTCCTGCAATTACCACCATGACCCACCTTCAGATCAAGTTTGTCCCCACACAAAACCAGTTCTGGTCTCTGGCCTTTGAGTTGGGGTTGTCTTGTGAGACTGACTCTGCAGCAAATCTCTTTCTAAACTGCAGATCAGTTCAGCCAAGAATTTTGACTCATTTCCATTTCAAGAATAGGAGTTTCTAAGATTATACCAATTCTTTCTGTTATTATATTGGTCTTGGGCTATTTTAATTCCAAGAAATCAAGAGTGCCACCAGGCTGTGTTGTCTCTGCCACACACCTGAGGAGCAAGAAGGGTCACAGTTCAGACACAACACCTGTTTTACAGTAGCTGCAAAGTCTGCATAGAGATACAGTGATCCTGTCAGCTATGTTCCTATTGCCAATATTGCATCAAGGTGCTCTAAATATTTTAGGCTCCCTGTTTGTTCACTTTTAGAACATCTTTTATTTGACAAATATACGAAGACAAAGACTAGAATTTAAAACAGACACATTCCAACCTCCCTCAGAAAAGTGAACTGCTGATTCTTGATTACACCAGCAAATTTCATGAAGCACATTTTACAGTAATTGTACAAAGTAACTATATTAAATAACCTCATCCAGACTCAGATTTTCCATTGATTTTCTCTGAATTCAGTTTGTCATTTAAATTAAACATGAAGCCAAATGTTACATTTCTAAGCAAAATCACTTCTAGTCATGCATTTTAAATGTTACACCTAAAATACAAGGCAAATGCAATCCCATACAACTGTTTTCTTCCTATTTTCTCCATTATTATGATTACTCTTCTTCGACTGAGGTGGAAAATTACACCCAGAAGCCAATCTTCTATGAACTGTCTCCAACTGATCACCACATGAATTTAAAAAAATTAAAAGGTTTGCAATACAGAATCTCTGAAGATGTACGGAAAGAGCATGTACTGTTCTGAATGACTGTCAAAAGATTTGACAAAAGTCTCAAAAATGTTTAAAGAAATCAAGGAAGTTAAGTTATAGAAGAGTTTCATGCTATCTAGTGCATAGTATGGTACAGGTTCTGAAAACAGAAAATGTATTTTCTGTTGGTAATATAAAAAAAATAATAAACCAAAAATACTACAGCAGGGTTGAAGACTAAAGCTTACAGTTACCAGCTATCCTGTGGCTTTTCACAAAATCAAATACTGACCAATGATAATGAAGCATACAACATAATAAAAGTAGAAAAGCTGTTTAAAAACCTTTCAAGTCTCTCACTGTGAAAAGATAAAAGTCAAGTTTGCTTTGTTTTTTCTTTTTATTATGTATTATTGTGTTCACACGTTTTTGGCTGTGCACCAGTCAATAAATCATATTAAATAAATCATGCCCATGAAAAAATAAGAAAAGGGAAAAAAGGGAAAAATTGACAAGATTTTTTATAAATACAACATGCAGAATACTTTATATTACACTCACAGATGTGTACAATGTTTATGCTTTAAGAATTGTATATCACCTTAACATTTTTTGAGATACTGCGAGAACAATCTTTCAGAATGTCAAGTTGCCAGATATCACCCCAAACTAGCTGTAGCAATAATAAATAGAATACATACAGATTTAGGAAAGAGGGCACTGCATCTAGAAAAGAAAAATTAAAATGCAAAGGAAACTCTTTACACAGCATCTTGCCAACTGTTGGGAAGAAGGAACAAGCCAGATCTGTTTTGCCAGTTTCTGAGGCCAACATATATATATAAGTTGTTGCACAAAACAAAAGCACTGCTTAAACATAAAAAAAAATGGCAGTCAGCATACTTACCATTTCATCCACAGAAAGGACAGACTTAAGACAGAAGAAAAGAGTTCCATAATTAGAGAAACAGGCAATAGAACTTCAAGAAAATGCAACAACATAAACTACTTACTCCAAAAGGACTTCACCAGCAGACTGCGTATTTCATTAGATGGCATAAAGAATGAGCACACTGCTACAATTCTACTTAGCAACAGTTTTGCTGTTTTGCAGTAGAATTTATTAAAAATCTTAATAAAAACTTAACCTTACTGTAGTATTGAAAACAATACTTTCTCCTAAAATACCAAGAATCTCTATAAAGAATAGCAAGATAATACAGTATACATGAAAGAACCACAGAAAAATCCATTCTATAATATAACATTACACATATAATAGATTTTTTTGTTTCAGAAAGAACAACATAATATGAATTAAAAGAGGGACATAAAGGACAGGCAGAAGAATCAGAAAAGGCATGAAGAGCAAAAATGCAAAAAAAAAATATACCCAGGCAACTTCATACTCTAACAAAGAGTTATTATGATTGCACTAAGAAAATTCACCACTCCTAAAAATGGATTTGGCCTAAACTACACAATTATCAATTGCTTAGCAATCTAAATATCTTAAAATGTTCTAGTTCACCACTATGTACAATTTTACAGATTATAGAGTATACATTTATGCTAAGGGTCTAAAGAGTCTTCATACAAAGTAAGTGTGTCTGTCCCTCAGGAAAGCAGAAAGCCAGCTAGTACAGAGCTTCATTTCCCCATTGCACATTCTGTTGACACAGTTCTTCTTGGCCCTCAGAGACCTTCTGACTGCCAGAAGGTCAGCACAACAGTTTTTATTCACCCAAACATCAGAGCCCCATTTTATGGTCATTTAAGTGGCCTCAGTTTTGCTTGTTCTAGCTTTGCACACTTTCATAGCTTTCTTTATCTAGAAGAGTTTGAAGTTGAGCTTCTGTCCATTAAAGCTATTAATTCACTAGAGGCAAAGTAAAACAAACCCAAAATACAAATCCCCCCATTTATGAGAAGGAAAAAACTAAAGGAAATTGAGCAGGGAATATCAGTCTAAGCTGTTAATAAAGTTCAATTTTAACATAGATAAAACCTGAACCAATGTATGAAAAATGTATTTACTGTCATCTGTGGGAACAAGACTGCTGTCAACAGCATGGAAATTTAATATATCTTCAGAAATCATTTATAACAAGGTAAGGAGAAACAAAAAGCTTAAAAGTATTAGTCCCTGTGTTAGGCAGAAATTAAGTCTAACTAACAAAATTTGGGGACCAAAATCGCTCACAGCGACGTGTTAACTTAAAAAATTTGCTACATGTAAACCTGTAGTTTAACACCCACAAAAATTTGGAGATATTAAACTAATGCTTATTTAAAAGCCATGAGAAATTATTTAGGGCTCTAAATAAACTTCACCATACTGTAGCTATAATTCAGTACAGAATAAATTATGTGTGGACAATCCAGAAAATGTTGCTCTTATACTGAATATACAGTTATGCAGCCCTAGGAAGATAGCTCTAACCAATTACAGCTTTTGAATCTGAAACACAAAAAAATTTGGGTTGCTCCTGTTGTTCTGTGATTAGCCTAGACATCCTTTAAGCCTTATAGTCTATTACTGTGGTTTACTGCACATTAATTAACAGGACAAAATCGCAGCATAGACTAATGTTCCACAGATGTTCGGAGTAGGGATTTGCAACCAAACCGTGAAGCAATTTTAGAAAATCAGAGAGACAGACTTTGATTCATGCCAACAGTTAGAAACCACATGTATACAACACTACTTTTTTAATTTACAAAGTCATAGTATTAGAGCCTGAATCTGTGGTGTGGCTAGTAACAAGGCAATCTGTGCTCTGGCTATCAGTCAATGTCAATGAATAGCACAGATTAATTGCTGTTAACTTTTGGTGAGCTTTATAATGGTCTGAGTTTTAAAAAAGCATGTAGTTTATTGAGTTCTTCTATTACAGACCTCTTCTATTACCTTTTGCAACTTCAGTCTTAAGAACAGCTTTATAAATCACAAAAATATTTTCTTATTTTACTTTGAGAAACTACTAAAAATGGTTTCTTTAAAAATAACTTCTTAAATCCGTACTCTTTATTCTGATATTATTTATGTTATTTTTAATGGTTGGTAACAACCAACTACAAATATTATTTAAAAGCAAAAAAGTTAGTATTTTTAACACGAAAATTTGTAATCAGCTTATTCACACCTTCCAAGGAAGAATTTCAGCCACAAGAGGAAGAAGAATAATATAATCCCACATTCAAGTTACCATACTCACCAGTTTTGCCTTAATAGCCCCAGAGTCAACATTCTGACCAGTCTTGGCATGGAGCTGAAGCTGAACCGCGTGGAGCTGCAAAAGCTGATCGTGCACTTCCTTTTCCAATACTGCTTTCTCTGCCTGTGTTTCTGTCAGTTCAGACTTCAGATCAACCAGCTGTGCCTGTGAAGATGTAATTCATCATAGTAATGAGAGCAAGCATTAAACGGGGTCACCCGGACTGTGACACGTAACAGCATTTGCCGGTACATGGATGCTGTACATGGTGGAATACAGGTTAAGAGTACCTGCTGTCACACATTCCTCTGCAGGCCAGCTTTAACGCTGGATTTATTTGCACGATTTACTTCCCAGCTGCCAAAATTCATGCACCCACAGAACCAGCATCAAATGACCATATTGCCAACAGTAACATCAGCTGAGCTTTCCCTCATGCAGACAATGGCATGTGATTCTGATGTCCACTCCAAAATAAGACAATGATATTAAACCTATATAGGATTTACACCCTTACCAATGTAAACACAATTTAAAACTGTAGAATTATTAAATCTACTGAAAAAAAAAATGCTCAAAGCACAATGGCAATTATTTATGCAATGCTGAAGTCAAACAATCCTATTTACATCTGGTCTATTATTTACAGTTTAACTGAAATAGCAAATTAGTTGGGTAAACCAGAAGCCATGAAATGCCCCTAAAATGCATATGTAGAAAACAAGAAATAATTATTAACTCTTGAAAAAGTGGTTTTGAAACATTTTAAAAACAGTTTTCATGTAGGGTTTATATCTGGAATGAAAGAACAAATACTGATATGTTTACCAAGTTACTTGTTATCCTTAAGTCCAAGTAGCATTTTATAAGATAAGCTACATTTAGATAAGCTTTAACGCTACTATTTGCCAAAAAATACCAGGATATGATTTCAAGGGATTTTTAGGTAAACTCCCAGAGTATATTTTAGCATCCAAAAGATTTTGAACTAAAGACCAAAATGAAAAAGTGACTAATTCTTTTTAAAAGCCCTCTCATATTAAAGCAGGGTATTTTAGGTATTTTAACAACATTACACTAACATTCAAATTAACAGTGAATCTCAAATTGCAAGGCAACTTGCTATAAAAATGTCAGTATCTGTTAATGAAAAACAAGCAGGAAGGATTTGACTACCAGCAGGGAGTATTTACTGGGTCTAACTTCAGGTATATAATTTTGACATACAGCCTGCTCAAACTTCCAGAGTAATTCAGAGATAAGTATGCACTTCCAGAGGTGATTCAGAGCACCCAGAGTGCAATTGATGAGATGGATCAAGCCAACCTCCAGCGTGCGGCTGCCAGGAAGAACAATCTCCCTTCCTGCCCCTCGGCGATGGCCTTTACTCCCACGTCTCTGGGACTGAACAGAGAACTACCTCCCCCTGACTGATGAGGTGGAGCCTCAACAGAGCAGACCAGCACTTGCTTTTTGCCAAAGAAACAGCTGCAAGCATTTTCATCTTCAAACTGCCAGAATGGCAAAAAAACTTGAAAGAACTCTAAAGAAACTGCCTTTTACAGTAAGATAATATTTAAAATACTACGGAGCCAAATAATTTCAGAGAAATTAGTTACTTACAAAGCTGCATTGTTATCCCCAGTGATCAGTCATAGTTAAAGTCTCTCTGCTGTGGTTTACCTACCCTCTAACAAAAGCAGAGACACACCTGAACTAACACAGCAAATGAAAATATCACATAAAAGCTGATGATATAGTACAGAGCAGATAACAAAGACCTTAATAATGAAGGCACAGTTTGACCCAGTCACAATTTCACATAATGTGTAACAATATTTTGTCATTATTACACACTGGGTATTATTAGGTCTACTTTAAAAATAATAAAGACCACTACTGTCTTGCTCCTTTCTAACAGCTAACATGCTGACTTTTATTGCTTTTTTATACACACACACATACTCTCTCATCCACGCTGAAGACCTGTACAATGGCAAAGTGGCAGAACAGCTAAATTACTTATTAATATTGTCCAGCCTCACCGAGTAGAGAAGGGCAATCGGAGTTCTGATAGGAAGACAGAACAAATTTCTTTCCCTGTGCAAATTACAGTGCAGCAAGAATGATGGCCACCAGCTTTGCAGGGTGAATGATGCCCCAAAAGTATCACAAATAAACTCTCAAACACGTAATAGAAATTAAAAAACAGTACTCTGCATATAACCTAGCACTTAAATTCATATCCTGCTGTTTTAACCATAGAATCACTGAATCACAGAATGGCCTGGGTTGAAAGGGACCTTAAACACCTGGTTCCAACCCCCCTGCCATGGACTGGGACACCTTCCACTAGACCAGGATGCTCAGAGCTCCATCCAACCTGGCCTTAAACACTTCCAGGAATGGGGCACTCTGGACAACCTGTGCAGTGAGTCACCACCCTCACAAGGAAGAGTATTTCTCTATTATCTAATCTAAACCTACTCTCTTTCAGTTTAAAACTCCTCCCCCTTGCTCTGTCACTACATGCTCTTGTAAAAAGTCCCTCTCCCATCTTTCTTGTGGGCTCCCTCCAAGTTCTGCAAGGTCTGGAAAAATAAAGAGCACAAAATAAAAAAAGCAAAATGAGAAATTGTATGAGCATATAGCATGGAATTAAACTGCTTACACATTATGAAAAGTCATAAATCTATGCCCAGGAACAGATGCAGGCAGAAGAGTCACACCAAAATGCAAACACAGCAAGCTACTTTCAAATCCTGTGATCTACTTCTATAAAGGAAGACAAATCTTTACATTACTTCACAGAAGTCCTGCCATTCTCAGCTTGGCCAGGTCACCTAATTTTCCTTTATATTACTCTTACTAGCACTGGTTTTTTATTCAAATTCCCTCGACTTGTTATAAAGGAAACATATGGAAACATCTCTACCTTCAATTTTGGAAGCTACTCAGCAAAAACCAGGGATGAGGCAAAGACAGCAGAGGAAACTATGAGCACAAACAAGTAAGGCCATTCCTTCCCAGAGCACCATTCACTGAATGAGGCAAGGGTTCTACATAAAGACATAGTACCAGATAATATAGTATTTCAATCTGTATAAACATAACAACATAAACACAAGTATAAGCTAATGCTGCACAAGCAACTGTACAAATCTTTAATCTGGATGTACTCTCCAACAAGACTGTAGAAAAAAGATGTCACATATTTTGGTGGTCCCCTGCAACTGCCCTAGAACTTGCAGAGAAGTCAGCTGGGGGCAGCAGCTACAAACATCAACCCACAGGAGACCACTGAGCTTCATGGTTAGGTGAGTTCAGGAAGAGCCACCAAACAACAAAGACAGAACAGAAACTTTCACCGGGCAACAGGAAGGGGCAGAGGTTGAAGAGAAGGTAGTGTGTTCACTTTCATAACATCCTTTTAACTGTAACTTGCTGATTCAGCCAAAAAAGGAACTCCTCTGGGCAGAACACAACTGTGCAGATCAGCAATTGCCACTCTTTAGCAAGCACCATACTACAAGATTGCACCTTAGTTTCTCTCTGCTCCCTCTTCTGTGTCCCTGCCCCAGCCAGCAAACAGCATGGCCAGGCTGTGGTCACAGAAGTAGGATTTAATCATGAAAACCTACACCTAGACCTACATGAATGAAGCAGGCAGGACATGAAGCTACTGCTTCAGATTATCACCACAGGCTATTTCAAAATTCTAAATAAAAGTCTACAATTCAAGTAAACTGGAGATTTTGGTCAAATTCATCTAATAGCAAAACCCAGCACTTATGTTCCAAACAATTTAACATACAGATGATACCAGAAAAATAGTTTTGAAAAGTTAACTAAACATTTGGTCAATTTTGGGGTATATTTTGCCATTTGCCAGGTATTTTGAATTTCTCAGAGGTCTGACAGCTATGAAAATTAAACACCAATTTCAACTGAAATAAGTCGAGAATTTATAAACTACTCTTTTTATTACCAAAGGAGATAAAACAAAAGAAATAATGGCATTAAGCAATTAATCTTTCTTCCACAGAACATTCAAAAATTTTAAAAAAAAAATTACTGAGCAAAAGAGTCCAGACAATGTCCTATTTTTAATCAACAGTTCCTATTTCCTGTTCAAGTAGTTATGAATTATCAAAAAATCGAGTTTGTTACAAATTATCTTATACTGAATATGTATTTTAAGCTGACGATATAATAAATGTCATCTTAAATGCTGGGGTTAATTGCATTTATAGTCATGGAGTTCTTAAAGTCTTAACTAGAGCTTTTCATCAGGAGTCTTAGAACAAAATAACAGCATTTAAGCCTCTTCCAATTAATTTATATAACATTTTTCATATGATGGTCTGAACTCTCATCTGAACATTTTTCACAGAAAAGTGACCATTAGTTATTCTAACAGAATAGTTAGAATAACTAACCAAAAATAATTTACTTCTATTAGATCTCAGACACACTCAAAGATCTCATACTAAGTTTACATATTGTAAAGAGCAAGCATGTGTACCTTGCCCTGAACAACTTGTAATGTAAATACATCAAGGAAAGGATGAGTAAATGTAACAGAGAAGTACAAATACAGAGGTGTCTTTGTATACAAGTGCACAACAGGAAGCAGACAGATGCCAGGCTAAAACCACAAGTTTGCTCATAAGCATCACTTCTTGAATGAGGCACTAGAGGATGGCAATATTGCAGCCTCTGAAGATCTAAAGCATCACGGGGAACACACAGAAACCGAGAAAACTTCAGCAAGTGGGATGATGGTGATTTACATCCCATGGTGACAGGAAACAACCTCTCACTACTGATAGGCAAAGCAGTTGCAGGGGGTGAGGGGCACACTGAGAGATGGCATGGTTAGATAAAGTAATGACAATGAGTTTAGCTTTGGGAAAGGCTTTTTCATTTTCTGAGCTATCATTGCAGTAATTTCTGCAATATGGACAAGAGTTTCATTTCAGCAAATAGACATAAAAGATATCTATGACTTACACATTGCCCAGATGTGAGCGTTCAAAACAGAGCCAAGCTGAATTGGAAAGCTGGGTCATAGGCCTGAATACTGCTAGGGTAAGACAGTGGCATTATTCACCACACCAAATAAAAATGAGAGGAAGACCTGAATTCCCTCAAAGAGTAATGAATGCACTTCTTGGCATATGAATTTCTAGCTCAAGAAAAGTCTAAGCATAATTCAAACATAGGAGAAAACTCACAGATTTTTCAGCAAAGGGAAGCTAGATACATAAAAAAGTGTCCATTACCAGCCTCAAGTGACTAGAAGTCATAAGCCAAGCACTTATCAAATGCCTTTAGTTTTCATTTAATTTGAGGCCTTTAGGGTACACCTGATTCATTCTCATGCCAAGTCTTCTAAACTCATAAAGGTCTGAAAACTGTTTTTCTAAAGTAAAAGATTTTTTTCCCCACCATATAATCTCTGAATGCCAGCAGCTAGGAGTTAATTTCAGAATTTCCTAGTTACCTAAACAAGACCGTCCAGCGCCATCATTTATCTGTATATCTACACTCCTCCCTATTTTGCCTTCCTCCCCTGTTGATTTGAACTGAATTAATTTTCAAGATTCAAAAAAAGGGGAATAAAAATAAAAGCATGTATGATTAAAGTTCCTACAACATACAACTTTTACACTAAACAGCTGCTAGTAAGAAAGAGATCAGAGCTCTTTCAGAGGGAGAAGTGGGAAGGGCCAGATCTTTAGCTATTTTGTTTAATCCACCCAGAGACAGGAGCCAACAGCCCGGTGTGCAGGCAGCACACGTGCAGTTCTGAGCTAGAGACTGAGCTGCTGTCTCGTGTCCAGCCAACTAACCAAAAATTGTAGAGATGAAAAGGCAAAGGAAAGGATGCTGTGATGTGGAAACTCCCAGGTCATGCAAGAGAACAGGGAGTGCCTGAATCAGAAGGTCTTAGTGACTTGAGAAAGTGCTCAACACTTCCATTTCCCACAAATCAAGCGATTTCCAAGCTCCAATGATTCTGTTACTAATAAAACACCTCCGGTGTACATACATGTATTTAATAGCTAATTTTAAAGGACAGGTCCTGATGTATCTTGCTATGGGATCAAACCAAAATTCACAGATAAATCAAGTTTATGAGGTGCTTTTATTTCCTTAGCAGCATGCCCTTATGTAATTTATACTAGATTCTATAAACTTTACCAATATATGCATTTATGTATTTCAACATTCACTCCTGATTAGGACTATTAACCTTCTGATTCAAAGGCTGCAAGACCCAGGATCATGAAACACAACAGAGCACACTACAATGCTGCAATTACTCCGTGGCTTCTGTCCCAGCATAGGCACAAAAAAGCAATAAAAATATCAAGATATGACACTAGCATACCTTGTATATTTGCTTAACTAACATATAATATTTGCTTAACATTTCATTCTGGCATTTTTTTAAAGACAGAAACGTCATTTAAAGGCAAAACAGGTAAAAAAAAATCTAATTATGCTTTACAAACAATGAAATCATTATTCCTAAGTGTTCCCGTAACATTACATAAGTGCAGGACAGAAAACAAATTTTCAAGATATGACAGCTGCAGCTCCTACAGCCTGAGGTCTAAACACACTCAGACACCAGGTACACAACAACAATAGAGCCTGACCTGAACAACCCACACTGCCAAGTTTTCATGGGGACCTCTAACTTTGCATCAGCCCCTTGATACGACGTAGCCAGAGTTCTTAATTATTACATTTCTCTAATTGCTAGAAGAAAGGATTGCCTCCATTATCTCACCAGTATCACTTCACCACCCTGCCTACAGCTCTCCAAAAGACAAGAACACTCTACCCTTCCTCAGTCTTGACTGTGTGATTATTCCTGTGTACTAAGCAGCATTTGCTGCAATTTCTCACACAATCCTATTAAGTTTAATGGACTGCTTTGAATCAGGAACCATGAAAAAGACCAGAGCCCTATTAATCTCACAGCGCTCCTTGCAAAACTAAACAATATGACAGCACTGTACAAAATTAGTTTCTGAACAGACGATACACTTGGAAACCATCATTTTTTATGATAACACCCCCCAGTTTCACCACAATGCTTACCACTTGTCAATGATGAAAATGTTTCAAGAAACTATTTGAAAAGACTGTACTGACAAACTTTAAAATTATATTAAAAGCCTTTATTTCATTATTATTGTGACCCCAAAAGGACATATGTGACTCCAAATCTTAGCTAACACTAAATTGAACAAAACAGTCTTTATCATGTGGCTAATAAGAACATGAACAACAAAATTTATGACTACTGACTCCCTAAATAAACACAGTAGTGGCCCTATGTAAGTAGTCTTCGTAAAAATGCAGCCTATGATACTGAAGAAAAAATGAATCATAAAATAATTTAATCCACTTCTATTACATCTGACACAGAATACAAAGGACATAAGACAAATTAATTACTCCATTTCTCAGGCTCTATTCTAGTCCTGACAAAACATTCAGAAGAGTGGTCAGCAACTTAAAAGGATGCAAAGCAACGTTTCTACTTTTTTATCTTTTCTGCTGAAGACCGTTCTGTACATGTAATTATCTGCACATTTTCCCTCCCAACAATTAAAAGATAACATAATAATGATACCACAACTTAAATAGAGCATCTTAAAAATTCGGGTTCCATTTACAAAAATGGATACATCCATCAACATTTTTATGCCTGTGACTGATCTTTTTCACCTCTATTATTAAAATACCTGCTACTGTTTCTTGCTACTGTTTTACTTTGTGCTTGACTGCTTCATTCTGTTTACACCTACTTACAGAAGAACAAATTACCTTTTTTTAAGTTGCCTTGCTGACAGGGACAAATTTCTGACTGCCTCACAATGACTATTTTTGTCAGGTTCCTCATGCTCCTAGTTGTTTATTAGGAAGACACAAATATGTTCTTAGAAGTCATATCGATAGTTTTATTATTGCCATTATTTTGAAATCCATACTAGCTATGCAACGTAACTCAGTAAAGAAAATTAAGAAATATAAACTAATATACTGGTTCCCTCTCACTTTCTCTTTGGCAACTCCCAACAAACGAGACAGAAAAGGAAAACACTTTACCACATACAGACTGAAAATTAAATAGGCTAGTTAAATTTGTATAGAAGTATATAGGCTTCTGATACAGGAAAATATTAATTAAGTATAGCCATAATTGTAATTTAAAAAGATATCATTATTCTGGTAGAAGTTATATGTATCAAACTAATGACAATTTAGTATATAAGCTGACTGGGAAATGCATGTAAATCTGTATTTTCTGAATATGTGAAAAATGCTCACATTTTAGGATATCGAATTAGCTGGACCAAATCCCACTCCACTGATTTTTCAAAAAACCACACTCTTATCTAGTACCAACAGACTTATATTCCTAAAGAGAAAAAGTATTAAAAGTCCAATTAATAAAATAACACTTCAGTAACTACTGGAAATATTAATGACATTTGGAGAAAGTAAGTAAGTTATTGCAGCTATTCAATATGTATGTATATACATACCTCACAAGGGGCAAAAAAAATCTTGGTCATCAACAAGAGCATTTATCACTACAAAATAAAGGAGAGAAGGCAAAAAAAATCCAAACAGACCTTCCTAAGAAAGCGTATGGTCCTACGTTGATTAAAGAACTGCCAAACAGCAGGACTGTATCCCTGCAGTGTGTCCCACAAGATGGACTCACATGCTTATGGGAAGTCACCATACACATAAAGCCACCTACATTTGGCTTTTCCAGTCTGCAGTTGGGTTTTTTTATATATACATCTTCATATTATCCACATCATTCTATATGTGCTTTAACTGAATAGGTTACAAGTTACTTACAGACGAATTCAGCTTATAGAAACTTGTTCCTCTAAACCTGCTGATTCCAGCTTAATCACGGACATAAAACTGCATTTAACTTCTTAAACATACATGTTTTCCTCAGCTTTAGCATATACACAGGCCTAACACATCTGCCAAGATACAGGGTGTGCTCCACCAAACATTCCTTTCTAGCTTGTTCATTTAAAATTGCAGAATCAGATTGGCAAAGTGCTACAGTTAAAGTCAAACTCAGTTTTCACTGGCACATTGACCTACTTCTTTTATTTCTACAAAATTGCAGATACACAGAACTTATATTTTTTGAAATGGACATCTAGACAATGTCATAGTCAAGTGACAGTCAAACAGTAAAAACAAAACCTATGAACTGCTTCTCAGTTAAACATTTTCTAAAATCTCACACACTGACCACCAGCCTGCATCTGCTGATTCATATGGCTTTCCAACAGAGAACCACAAAAAATCTCCTTTAAAATGTCTGTCACCAGTTCTAAAAGACTGAGGTCCTTGCTATCCTACTAACAAGATACACTTCTCCATTTTTTCACAATGAAATGAGGCTGATCTCAGGCAAGACAGTGGCTTGTATTGCTAAACACCTTTTTTTTCCTCCTCTTTGATAAGCTACTTAATTCAACTCTGTCCCACTGTGACCAGCAGGAAAATTATGGAAACAAGTCCTCCCCCCAACATTTCATTAGTTTAATTTAGGACTGCAAATATTATTAGCACAGTAGTAGGTTTATAAACTTTCACCACCCTAAGCACAAGTAAATTTATTTGCATACACCCCTTTTACATCTGAAATACCTTCAGGCTCCTTCTAAAAATAACCTGGCCCAGAATTGCCAACATATAGCTGCCTCTTTGGAAGCTACTGTCTTCCTGGAACCCTTTCTTCACTATTCAGGAACATCCTTCATACAATATTTTACCTCAACTCCTCTCTCTAGCAGTAGGTATATAGCAAGATGACAATTTTTTTTTTTTATAAATCCTACAGCAGCACCTTCCATTCACCAAACCTCAACCTGTGGCTCTTAAAAGCAATTGTACCGATCAGAGAATGTGTATTAGACTGATAAAGTAGATAAATCAAAGCCTGAACTGCATTTCTTTATTCTTGCCTGCTTTGTTATAATAAGACTTAACAAATTTGGTCAAGGAAATGGTATCCACAAACAACAGAATGATATTCATCACTTTTCGTTGTTTTCCTTTATGAAATAATACCACTTATTTGGTAAGACATGTCCAGTCAAATGCAGCTGCAGGAGTGAGCCTAGTCTAAGTTAGATTCAGTCCAAGAATTATTTTAATTCAAATAAAGGTGTATGTCTAATTTAAAAGATCTAATTTATTGGCTTGAATAAGAGTACCTAAGTAAACTATTACTGAGAACATTTTTGTTAATGTGACAAAAGCTTTGTACTAAAACGTGCAAGCAGTATAAAATTACAAAGGTGAGTTATTAAGGAATGATTGCAATCTTTTATATTACATGAAGTACAGTAACTTGCATTATAAAAACGGAGTAAAACCACTAATCACATCCTAAATGCCAGTATTGATGTTAGTGATTTCTTTCAAAATATGTAATTCTACTCATCATATTGGTCACTGGGGCTTTTGACTGGAAATCTGTGCATGTAAGAAGACATTCATTTTCAACAGAGCAGCTCCATCTTTTGGAGATTTTAAATGGCAGCCTTCATTTCAAGTTTATGACTCCAATAAACATGAGGTCCTAAAATTAACAACCTTCAAGGCAATACTAAAGTCTTCTAAAGGTCTATTTGAAAGATAAAAACTTCTTTATACATATGAGGCCTAATACCACTCATAGTAATAAAAATACTTTACAAAGTAAGACTTTTTATTCACTTCGAAAGCACTCACTCTAGATTATCAGTATCATTTTTATCAAACAATTACCTCAAGCATGTAGATATACACAATAATTATGCCAATTATTAACAACTGCTAACTGTGCTTCTTTGCTTTTCAACCCGTAAGAGATTTAGGCACAGATGTTCAGTTCTTCAAGTGCTCCTGAAGATTTTAATTAGATACAAAAGCCTTTCAGGATCTGAGTTACATCATTTCCTTTCAAAATATTTCAGCTTGAAACAACCTTTCAAAGAAATCCATTCTCTGAAAATAACCTGAAAACTCACCTGCTTTACAGGTGTGTACACAACAACCCACCATGCCTGTGCAATACGCAATAAATTCTAATTATCTACCATAAACTCATAAATCTCATTTTACTATACTTATCCTACACGAACCCTACTGTATAGGTTGGTACTGTATGTGTGCGTAGGACAACATATATATACATGTATATATATATATATATGTTCCCAACACTGAAACATGTAAGAAAGCATATCAACATAAACACATAGAGGAACATAAACATCACTACAGTAAGCATTCTGGTGAAATAATGAATGGGATGAAAAAAATTCCTAGTTTAACAAGATCTTTGTTCTACTCTGAAAAATCCTGCTTCTCTGTTACATTCCACATGTTCTTTTGCATAACAATGTCTTCATACAAGGAAGAAACCTGATTAAAACCAATCTACTTACTTTACTTCCTACTGAAAGGCACACCTTCAAAAGAGCAGGTTTCTGCTTGAAGACTCTAAAATTCTTTTATTATAATAAGCGTAACACAAAGGACTGAAAGAAGGGAATTCTGTCTATTGAAGCTCTTACAAAGCCCATATTTTCACGGTGTCTCAGAATTTCCCCTCTTACTCCTATATTCTTACAAGTTAAAAGAACAAGCAATAAAAGTCTAGAAAGTATGGCCTACAAGAGATACTGAAGAAAGTGGAGAGCTTTAGCCCAGGGAAAAGGTAACCGAGGAAGAAAAAGCCTTCTAATTGTAACCAAAAGACAAGAGGGCAGCTCACATGCACACCTGCTAAGGACACCACAAATAACACCTACTAAACCAAAGATGCTCAGGTTGGACAGATATAAAATGACCATCAAGTTCTCCAGAATCTCCTTCCAGAGCTCTCCAGTTCTTTCACAGGCCAAAGGAGTTTCAGCCCTGCCTCTAAGCAGCATCAGGAGGAGGTAACTTGGCTCTGGCTTCTTTCTTCCCACCGTGACTGAAACTCTGTATCAGACATGAAGAAAACTTTCCAACAGGAAGGCCAGTTATTCTCCTCACAGAATGCATGACCTCTGCTAATATTTTCAGTCACTAAGCTTGGCAGAGAGCTTTTTGATCTGCTTTGAAGTGTGAAGGAACAAGAGGACCTGTCAAAGTCCATCCCCAATCCTGTTTCCTTTACTTGTAAGGAGGAACAATGTCCTCATTTTGACTACTGACTCTAAGCTTTAAGCACCTCAATCTTGTCTTTGTCCCTTCTTTTAAAAGGTTTTCCAAATTCACAGAATCCCGGAATCAATTAGGCTGGAAAAGAACTCTGGGATCAGCAAGTCCAACCTGTGACAGAACACCACCACAGCAACCAGACTATGGCACTCAGTGTCACATCCAGTCTTTCCTCAAACAGCTCCAGGGACGGTGACTCCACCACCGCCCTGCACCGCACATTTCAATGTCTAAGCAGAAGAGAAGAACTTCTTCCTAATGTCCAACCTAAACCTCTCCCGGCGCATCTTAAGACCGTGTCTTCTCGTCCTGCCTCACTGCAAAGAGAAAACCAGTCAGCAGCATCCGTCGGCCAAGATTCCTGCTTTCAACATCACAGAGAACTCCTCTGGCACGCACCGCTCCATGCCAGAGCTGGAATTACCAAACCCAGAGGGGAGGATGGCCGCGGCCAGGCCCGAAGCCTAAAACGCGGGGCTTGCTCAACCCTCCTCAGCTGCTTCGGGGCAGGAAACGAGCAGGAAGAAACCCGGAGGAGCTCCCGCTGCCCCGGGGCAGGGCGCAGTCCACCCCGGCACGCCCGGGGACGCGGCCCCGGCCCGGCCCGCCCGGTGCCCCGGCAGCCGCTCACCTCCAGCTTGTGGTTGATCTGGGACACGGTCTGAGCCTTGTGGCAGAGCTGCGCGAAGCACGAGCTCAGGCTCGTCATCTTCTGCCGCCCCTCGTACGTGATGTCGGCCTGGTCGGGGTCGATCTCTCCCAGCAGCAGGTCCACGTCCACGAACGCCTTGTCGAACTCCTTCTCCAGCACCTCCAGCCAGCGGAACATGGACACGCCGCCGCCCGCCGCCGCCGAGGCCAGGCCGGCCGCGCCCGGACCGCAGGGACCACCGCCCGCCGCCGACATGCTGCTGGCGCTGGCGCTGCC